>CM031236.1:84822001-85422001 GCA_018340775.1 Taxus wallichiana var. yunnanensis
AATAAAAGATTTTCATATATATATATATATATATGTATATGTCTTATGACATTTATTTTGTATGCCTATGTACATGGAAATGTATGCACATGTTCGACATTGTATGTATGTCTATATATGGCATTTACTTGGCATTAAATAAACTATGAACACATATTTGTATTTATTGCATTAATATTTGGAACTCGATATGTTTTTATGGTATTATGAGTATTTTACATTTATTTTAACAGTAAAACAGTATATACTAAATTTTTTAGTTGTCTTTTACATACCTTTCATGTGTTAGTAACACATACATAATATGCATGAATATTTAAAAATCAAGTCATATTAATAACTAAATCTAATTGCTTGAATTGTTTAAGAAATATCGATATAAATAGCATATAAAGAGTTATTTATACTCAAGTAATTATTATTTGTTTTCAAATTATAATTAAAATGATGTAACTTATCAATGTGTACATGTATATTCGTGTTCATATGTGTGCCAAAAGCTTAACTCTCATAATATATGGAGGTGCAAAATATATGTTTAGAGAACCTTTTCTAGAGGAGGTTCAAAGTTTTAATACATAAGATATTATTGAATTTTTATATATTTTGTGGTTTTAATAGAGTGGTTTCATAATAATAATGACTAGTTATTCATATATTCATTATTTGAGTGATTTCAATAAAAAAGAAAATAAAAAAGAGCATTCTTACCAAAATTACAAATTTATCACCAAGATAATCATTTCAAGTTATTGATCTTATATCTAAGATGATATTCTTCATCATATTAGTTCATTCCATTATCCAATCAACCATTATTCAAGTAGTACAAATGTTTACCCTTATAACTAGTGTTATTTCTTGCCTCAAGCGCCAATATCGTAAATCCACTTATAGAATTAGTATGCATCAGTAACGCCTTGAATTTTGTAAGCTAGCATAGTAATCACTTTTCATGATGTTCAGAATCGTACATGCAAATGTATGAAATGAAGATAAATATGTTAAGACACATCTTTTGATCTTAAAGGAATGTGTTGTATATACTAAATTTTTGTTGTCTGGACCCTTGTTTTTAAAAATCAAGTCATATTGTAATTTATAGTTACTTATTTATACTCAAGGGACAGTTATTATTATTGCTTGTGTGATTGCTAATATATGGAGGTGAGACAACAAACTTGTCGTATGCTTAATGAACTCTTTTCGCATATACATTCATTATTTGAGAGATTTCAATAAAAAATGACACCTTAATCAATTCCATTGATCCAAGGTATGCTATATTAGGCCTTCTTGTGATCGCTTTGACGATTTACTTCTAAACCAGATCAAGGTTGATATAAATGTTTTGTAAGCTAATAGACACTTGATTTTAGGGATGAATATCACATCATCGTGTGATGCTAATTTGGACCCTTGTTTCTTGTAATTTGTTACTTGGGACGTAAGTGAAAAAGGTTCGATTCTCGAACCACACACTATTGTAACGCTAGACAACGTAAGATGATAAGGGCCTAGATGCGAGGGGCACACACACTGTTGTATGTGGAACATAGGACGAAACGTCCTTTGCATTGTGTTGAATACGACTATCAGGCGGAAAGACTTGATTGGAAACTAATTAATTAAATATTAGGGGATTAAACCCTAACCTACCCCTAAGTTTTATCTTATACCCTAACTACTATCCTATATGGATTTTAAATTTCATAAGGGTGAAAATAGATGTAAATTCTATTAACCTATGAACTAGGCGAATGACCTAGATATGGACTATTAAAAAAATCCTAAACTATTCCTAACCTATGGAAGGGGACGTATGGACCCATGTGGATGGAAAGGATAAGGAGGGAAGGTTGGAAATTTATTAGGACAATGAATGACGTCCTTACAGGTTGCAGCGCCAAGTTTGGCGGGAACATGGAAAAGTTGGAGGCATCCAACTAGCTATGAAGCTAAACTATGATTACATGCAAAAATTTGAAAAAGAAGACTCACCAACCTGAGTCGGCGGTGGCGTGAGGAATGAGGAAAGGTAATGCATTCAATGCATTCAATTACCTTGGTCTTAGCGACCAGCTCGCCTTGGAAAGAGGATTGAGAAAGAATTGTTTGTTGTTGTGTGCATCGGGTTTTTAGTTGCTCTGCATTTTGTTCTTCCATGGTTCTGTCGAACCTGCTGTATTTTGGTTATTATCTCTGTTCTTGGAGAAACAAAGGGCTATTCTTGAGCCTGTGGAAGTTAGTGACTGTTTGGAAAGCCTGGTTGAAGACGTCGTGGAGAGAAACAACTCCAGGGGACGCGGTTTTCTTCGAACCACAAAAAATACAGGCATGTTAAGCCCTTCTCCTTAAACCGCTTGCTTTTGCTTAATCGACTCATTAAAACAACCCTGCTCTTATGAGGGGTGATTTAATCAAATGATGTTGTTGTTTTGAATGGAATGAGCTCTGGACTGAGTCATTTTTCCTTGCTGAGTACGACTTGGATAATTTCTTTTGTGAATTAGGTGAATGAAATAAGTCTGCTCTTGATGAATGAGTTGTTTGGCAATGTCGGTTAATTGATCTCTACTCAATAGGAGTTGAATTTGTGTGGAATAATACATTAGTTGTGTGTATTAATCTGAGTTTTGTGCAATCTTGTATAAATGTAAGGGTATGTGATTCTGTATGTTTGGTTTGAACTGGCATAACAAAAGGAACACGGCCTTGGGTATTCTTGCGATTAAGTGGAATAAAAGGGATTGTGCTTGCTGTATGAGATTGTTTTTGACTGTATCTTGCTTGCGCATCTATTACCCTATACGGGTTTGCATTGATAAATGTATTGCTATGCGAATATTGTATTTCTGAGTTCAGTGTGTGGAAACGTTTGGAAAAAAAAAACGGATTTGTGGTGATGTTGATAAACTATTATGTGAGTTATAATTCCTAGATGTTTTTCATTGCATGGAATACGGGTTCCTTGGGACAGTAAGGTTATAGTAGCATCTTACTTTGCTGTTCTAATTAGATATGGTATTCTGCCTGCTGGTTCTTGGTATTCATATGGGATTGTTTGGAAGGAAGTTCCAATCTGATGAGGAACAGAAAAATCAGTATATATAATAGACTGAGTAGAGTGTATTTTCTTTGTGTCTTCTTGAACTCAAATATATATATATATATATATATATATATATATATATATATATATATATAATTTTATGGATTGTGAACCTTTCATCATTTTCATTAGAGCAGAATATGAATGGATTTATTACTTTGCTGATTGGAAAGTGAATTCTCTCATTGTTATGATGAAAGTGTGACTTGTTGTTGTTGTTGTACACTCTTACATGTTATATAGACATGAATGTCTCAGAGTGAAATGTTTAAAAGGAAATGATTGCGTTTATAGGTTCTTTTGGTACTAATGTTTACGGACCAGTTGCAATGAACTCTGGTCAACTTTTTGGAAAGGTAATAGTAGTTTTTTTTTTAAATACTGAAATATACTATTCTGAATAAATTATACTATTGGAATATGTCTGTTCTAAATAATGGGTATTTGGATAGACAGTGAGAAGAGGTGATATGATCTTTCTCCCTTATATTCGATTATTGATTTTTGTTTATTTCTCTTTGGACTGTTATCATTGATTGATATCACGTTTGGATTAAAATTTCCAGTACAACTATGAGGAAAGGAAAGAGAGTGTGAATGGATAATTTGAATTAAATGATCATTTTTCTCTCATACAGTTGGAAATCTATAATTGTTATGGAACGAATTTTGTACTGCTTGGGTTAGGCATTTGCATTTAATTGTTGTTTGCTTTTCTCTTCAGCGTTTGATTGCTTGAAATCAGATGAGTTGTATGAAAGAAGGGACAATAATTCGGTTTAGATTTTAGTTAAGATCTATCTTTTGAATTCACAACTATTGTAAGGGAATGGAAATTACAGCATTTATATTGGAACAGCAGTATGCATGATTATGTTTTAGTTCTTACAGATGTTAATTCTGGAACTATTTAAAGGAAATTACTTCTTGTAGTAATTATTGGGAAAAAGGGGCAGTAATCCTTTTTATCCTGTTGGGAGGGTAATTAGATGATTGAGTTGTTATGTTGTTCATTCTTATCGGTACTTAATTCTTGGATGATGTTCATTTTAATGTTTCATAAAAGCAGGGTTCTTTTATTGAGACAGTTAATTAAAAGCACCTCATTTTAATGACAAGTGCTTAATATGCTCAGTTCAATGAACTGACCCGTGCAAGTAATTTTGTAGATGGAACTTGAGTATAAACAAAGACATGGTTGTTTTCTGATACTTCTTTTGATTAACTGAGGATGGATTGTATTGATAGCTATTATTCCTCTATGAGGAAATGAGAAAGGAAGAAATTATATTCTTCTATCTTTATGAGTTGTAATGTTGTTTAATATAAACAAAGTCCAGTCGTTTGGACTGGCAAATGTATAGATTGTAAAACTGATGGATGAATACAAGGAAAAGTGTGATATTTTTAATGACTGTATCAGTTTGATATTGTTGAATAAGTTTGAGAATATAACATTATTCCTTGATTTGGAATTATTCAAATGTTAATGGATGGATTTAAAAGGAAATAACATCTATTCTTTACCTGAATGCAACTTTTACGTTGGAATGTGCAATTAGTTCATACTTGGGTTAAGATGAATTTTAAATTGACATTAAAAAGGATTTAGGTAAACATGATCTCTTAATTGAAAGGTATTCAGGATTAGCTTGAAAGCTAAGGAATATCAAATAACTTAGGAGCAGCCGAACCTTGTATTCGGACTCCGTTAATAGCCTCGAATGTTTAAATTCAGAAAATATAGATATGGGAAAACATATCTATTGTTAACAGACCTTAACAGAAGTAAGGTTAAGGAGAATAAATGAATAGGTTCATTTAGAATTAGACCTCGTTTAAATGATGTCTAATAAGATGGAATTCTAAATTTATTTACAGTTGTGGGTAAAACTTGGTTAAGTTTAATAGGTTAAACTTATTAAGTTATCTATAATGGACTGATTAGTCCGAAGAGTAAAGAAAGGAACCAAGAAGAGAATATGCAACCCTTCGGTATGAAGGAGGAGATGTATATTAAGCTAGAAGACAAATTAAGTCTATCTCTTAGCTACATACAACTGTAACGAGAACGAGGTTTAAGGATCAGCAGGGCTGCTGAAAGTTGATCTTAAATATTAAGATTATAATTAAATCACACTCAAGCTGGATATGTACTATTGATGAGAGGATTCCATAGGACATTGGCATACGCCAACTACAATATGGTGTCTTCATGAAGGCGGGGCCTTCATGACGACACAATGTTATAGCTGACATATTACAATGCCCTCCCGAATCAAATCATCAAGTTTACATAAGCTGGATACTAAGTTCTTAGATGGGGATAGGAATGTGATCACGTATACGGAGTGTCTCCGGAGGACTTAAGGTAACCAGACACACGGAGTTGTCTAGGGACGACACCGTATGTCTGCGTACCTTTAGTTACCATGAGTAACTTCCTATACTCGTTCATATTGCTAGTTGGGGATAGAGCTTGACCATAACGGAAGGACTGGCAAGGACCAGGAAAGACCATTCTAGATAACAGACGAAGTGAGGTGAAGGACGTATTCCAATGATGTGTATCACATCTAGGAATATGATCATGCAAAGCATGTGAAAATCTTTGGCCAAAGTATTACAAGTGTTGGTTGCGTTGTCCTAATCACCTAGTTTAAGATCCAGGATGTCAGATGAATATCAGTAACAGATATTCAGATAGGCTTCTTAAATGGAACACTTCGATAACCGGAAATGGTAAAAGAACCTGGTATATTTATTATACATTGCATGGATTAACATGAAGGATCGGTAAGTCGCCGAGTCATGAAATGAGAGATCGCTGAAACTCCGAGTCATGAAATGAGATATCACTGAAACTCGAGCCATAAAATATGGTATCTGTTATGTGATTGAATGACACTGAATGTGTGTTCCATATTGCAAAATATGCGAACAAAGAACATTGGTTTTAAAAAGAAATTGTGTGATCCAAATTGCATTAATTGGATAGAGAACAATTATTAAAACTTGAACGTGTGTTTGAATTGTATAATTCAATATAGAGAACGTTGCATATATAAAAAAAAATTTCCCTTGTTCTAGTGTCTTAAAATGGGGATGTTACATGCATGGATAAATCCTGTACAAGGTCTTGGTTTACTAGATTGTTAATATTCTTTCAAAATTTTGTCCTTCATATGTTATAATAATTCACTCCCTCCTACTAGAGAGAGAGAGAGAGAGTTGTGAAATTGAATTTATTCAAAATCACATCCAAAATGTCCTAAAATAAACCTATCGATCGATTAAGGACATGACAAGATACCAAGAAGGGAGATATTAATCTAATGACTTCCAATTGGATTTATATCAATAGGATCATGTGAAAATGATTGTAATAAGGTAAGAGATTGTGATATGTTACTAAATTTCAATATTTTACACTCTAGCAAGTCTAAGGAAGTTGAAGCCTTATGGTCAAAAGGCTATAACAAAGAGCATTTGATGAATGATTTTGTGTTTGGGCATCAAGATAGGTTGGAAAAGGAGTAGTAGATAGACTAAGTTCATATACATGTGTAAACAAACCTCTTTCGTGGAATTTAGACCTATATCAATTCCTTAAGAACATATAGTCTTCTTATTAGGAAAGGAATGTTATATCTACTAGATATGAAATAAGAAACATAAAAAATGATTGGGTGTATGTGTCATGCCCCAAAATGCAACCCAAAAATATACCTTAGGTTACCCATTAAAATCATATTATAAAGGTGATAAAAATTTATATTGTGTATGTAATGACAAAACATTTTAACAAGTTTAACTTAATATCAAGTCATTATGGAGATTATACTAATATCCTTGTTTTGTTTTAAATGTGTTATTGTGTTAACTAACATTAACATAATTAAAATTGGTTCTGAGGGTCTCAATTTATAATTACCTTCATATTTAAATATTTGCCTCAAGGAAATTCCCTAGGTTTAAGGGGTCCAATTCAATTCTCTCGAGGTATTATTACATTTATTCAAAATAATTAAATACATTTATCCTTTTCAATTTTTTTACTTATTAAGTGGGAAGGATAATATATCCCTATGTAAAAGGTTAAGATTTAACCCTTAGGGTAAATGTTGATGGGTCTCTATGACCCATGCACATTTAAATAACTAAGCTAAATTTCTAAGCTCAAACTAAACTATTATTCTCCCATAAAAATATTTAAAATTGGTTTCCACAAGATTTCAACCCAAATCCGGGACTACCCCTATTTAAATTTTTCGTTCTTTTTAAGTGAAGGGTCTTGTTTTTGTTTGTTTTTTCCTGCAGTTGCTTGCATTGCTCAAAGGTGCCTTCAGAAGTCATAGAGTCTTGTCAAATCACAAATACCCACAAGCTAAAAATCACTCAATTCCTTCGCCGACTTTATCTTCAAGCGTTTTATTTATTTATATTAAATCAATAAAGTTCTTTTAAAAAGAGATTGGGCTAAAATTAGTGAATTTTGGGTTATATAAACCACTCCACCCCATCATTATTACCACACCAAAGATCACTTTCACCTCTATGTGGAGTATTCACCAGGGAAGCGTTTTTCTGAGACTAGCTAATTAACGAGTTATTTTCAAGCAAATTTTTTGTCACTTCACAAGTTTTTCATTTTTATTTATTTCTTTTTGTATATGTTTTGGTTTTCTCCGTGATCTCTGGAAATTCCTCTTGACTGCTTCTATTGTTCTTCTTAACTAGTTCCCAAGCCTAAGGTTTTAGAAGTCATCCATGGCCTCAGACAAAGGTGAAATTAATTATTAAGTGTTGGTTTTAGATGCATCAGCTGGTATGCAAGTCACATTTTTTTGTAAGGAGTATTTTTCTTTGTGCAAAATCATAAGTTAAAGCTGCCCCCATCACCCAGACTCCACACAATTGCCAAAAGGAGTATTTTGCCAAATCGTGGTTTTCCATTCCTTTGTCTTCTCACCATAAGTAGACTTCACTCTGGAAATCAGCGCAATTTTCCTTAGAAGCCATGCAAAGTCATTAAAAGTGCAAATCGTGGTTTTCCAATATCCAGTCTTCTTTTGCAAATAATCCTCAGTTATGGAATTCCACGAAATTCATAAAGAGGGGCAATTACTTATGTTTGTCGTGAATTTGGAGCAGCCAATCTTCTAAAAATCAACGCAATTTTCTAAAGAGGCAATCACTTAAGTTGTCGTGGATTTGGAGTAGCTTTGTCTTCCTGATTTTCACGCAATTTTCTAAAGGCAAAGTCACTAATGCAAATCGTGGATTTCAAGCAGAGAGTCTTCTATTTTCAACACACAATTTGGAAGGAGAATTCATTAAGGGGAAATCGTGGATTATGAGGTCTTTGTCTTCCAAAATAAAGCAACTTTCTCTTCTAATTTCCACGCACCATTTCACTTAAGTGATTTTCGTGAAATGCCAGCCTGCTGTCTTCTATTTTAAAAGAATCCTCTACCTTCCAGATTCACATAATCCTCCACTGCCAAAATCCATGACTTTCCTAAAGGTGCAATTTCCTTTAAGTGATTATCGTGAAACACCGACCTAATGTCTTCTATTTTAAAAGCATCCTCCACCTTGGAATTCCACACAATCCTCATTATGCAAAATCCGGGTGAAAATTAGAAGGAACTTGCCAACCAAGTCATATTAGCTGCTTTCCATCTCTTATTTCCATGCAAAAATTAGAAAGAAAGGTCAGAAATATTTAAAGCAAATCGTGGATTTCAGGCAGAGTGACTTCTCCATTTCCACGCAATTTCATAAGCCTGGTCTCCCAAAATCAACACAATTCATTTAAAGAGAAAATCACTTAGGCTTGGTGTGAATTTTGAGTGCCTTGTTATCGCCATCTCACCACTTCCACATTGCTACCCTCTCTAGTTTCCAAATGTAACCCATGTGAAAATAATACAAAATTGCATCCAGTGTCTCTCAAAAATCCTCCCAAAGCTCATGCATGTTGATCCCAATCTTCCAATTGAAGCCCACATTAAATCTATTTATATTTTCCTTCACCCAGAGTGATTTTCAGAATTCAAAATTACCCCGTGCAATTAAAAATAAAAGGGTGATGAGTTTTGTCTAAATTTCCGAAAACATCTCACTGGTGCACATACTTGAGAAGAACTACAAAAGCTTCAAGGATAAAAGTGGAAGATAGATCAGAGGAAACACACCCGCAAACTAATCACAGGTCCAATCAAGTACTAAGAGGAAATGGATTCGGGTGAAGAAGTTGGTAAAAATATATGATGATGCCAAATTCATTTTGGTGAGAATCAAAGGAAAATAAAGAGTTTCTCAGGTTCAGACAAGCTATCCAGGGTTCATTTTAAGACACCTCTATAAAATTCTAGGCGGAAAATACCTCAGCAAATATCCTCGAACCGGTTTCCAAATGAAAGGAGAATTTGACAGTATTCCAAAACCAAATTTTCACCTGGTTTTTCCTGCCGCATCATTGACGAGCGACAACAAGACGTCAATAACAATCCTTGACGCGCGTCAATAGAGCGTCAATGAACCTAGTTGTCGTGCGCGCCAACCAAGTTTCATCGACGTCACAACAGGGTTTTATTGACACGCGTCAACAACTCATGTTGACGCACGTCAATAGAATCAATTGATGTGCAATACCGGAGCCATTGACGCACGTCAATTGAATCTCTTGACGCGTGTCAACAGCATCACCGATTGTCACACGTTAACAGATCCCCTCGATTGACGCTGACGACAGCGAGGGCTATTGACGCCACAGCTTAACTCGGCTGTTGACGCATGTCAACAGATCGCTGACTCGCGCGTCAACAATATATGTTGACACGCGTCAACACTCCCAATTGACGCGCGTCAACAGGCTGAGTTGACACGCGTCAGCTAAGGCCATTGACACACGATTTAGCCTATAAATACCCTTCGACCGGTCATTTTCTCGTTTACACCTTCCCGCTCTTGAATTTTTGCAGGTCTCAATCGTTGTCAAAGAAGAGAATCCAAGCACAACTATAATGTCAACTTCACATGCTTCCCAACTGCAAGCTCGGGAAAAAAATCAAGAAGAGAATCCAATTCAATCCTTGGCCAAGATCATATACAGGAATCCCTTATGCCCTCACATCCATACTGTTTTAAAGATGTCTTCAGAATATAAAGATTTGATGGATGCGTGTGAATTTACAGGGCTCGTTAATATGCCCCATTTCGAAACAAATCCAGATATTTTGAATTACCTTCTGTCATCCTATAATTCAGAGGATGGCCTTTTTTATGTGACTCTGAACGATGGCCGAATGTTCCAATTCAGTATCGAAGCAAATGACATCCATCGGTTTACGGGCCTTCCGTTTAGAAATTTACCAATTGTTACAACCAAGGCAACACTCCTGGAAGAAGACAAGAAATTTCTCGAATCAACGTTCGGTTTCCATGTTGATTGTAAGTATAATTAGTTTTAATTCATATTTTTATTCTATTTTTATTCTGATACAATTTTCAATGTTTATACTAATTTTCACTATTTCGCATTTGCAGCCCATGTCAATAAATCCAGGCGTGGTGTGGATACGCAATCAATTGCACACCACTTTCTTGCTGTAGTTATTTCATTTTTTCAAATCTGCAATTGTTTTGCGTCAGGTCGCCAAATAGATATACCAAATTGGGCAATTGCATACATTGTTGCCACTATCTCAAAACAAAAATTTGATTGGTGCACCTATCTATCCAAAAAAATAAGAACTGAACTAACAAATTCAAAACTTTCAAAAACCTATCATTTATTCAACAAACTATCTCCTTGGCCTTTATTATGAGGCACTTTTAAATTTAAAAGATAAAAAAATTCCTACTTGCACTGATGAGGAGTTGATGAAGTTGTCAATTCCATTTGAAGAACAACAGGTATAAAGTATTTAGTTTGTATTTCAATTTTCGACATAACACTGCGCAGTTATTAACACTTAAATGTTAATTTTTTGCAGAGAAGATTTATTGAAGCCCTTCCCCGAAAAAAGGCGTTATCGAGAGGAAGAGGCCAACAACATGCTGAGGCTTTGGGGGACTCCCAGTTTGAAATGGAAGCTCACTCCTCTCCAAACCCTCGATAGTTTGAACTCGTTAAATGCCAGAGAAGTAATACCTTCTCATATATTATTTACAAATTACAAAGTTACATATTTATTTTTTGATTTAAATTTTAACCAAATGAATTGTCAACATTTAATATTGATGAATTGCAGGGACTTTGGAACATACACTTGTTTCAGAAACTCAACCTTCTTCCCCAACTCACTCCATACAGTCACATGCATTCATATCTTCTGAACAAACCCTGAATACAACTCCTACAAGGCCACCCTTAGCACCGAGAAAAACTACCCCTCGACAAGAAGGTACAACTTTTCTATAGTACGTTTAATTTCGTAGTTTTTGCCTTTTTGAATTGTTTTCCTATTTTTCATTTTTTTCTTGTACTTTTCAGCACATGTCAGTCCTGATCAAACCGCGGCACCGACACCCACTCAACCAATAATTTTTAAAATGCCAACCAGAGGAACAGTGAAAAAGAACATTGGTAAACGCATGCCACTTGCTCCGGCCCCTAGTGGGACACTAAACATTGCCTCCTCCTTTCGAATTCCAACTCTCTCACTCGGTGGCTTGCCCAGTGCAACGGGCATATCAGTTTTGAACAATATAAATTTAGATGAAGATTATTTGGGCATTGATAGCAATGACCCAACTGGTTTTTTCAATACCCGCGAGATGATTCAAGGCCAGCAGGTATACTTCAAATTTCAATTTAAATATGCTTTACAATTTTGAATTACATTTTGATTTAAATTTATTTATCTAAATCTTGATTTATTTTTTCACAAACAGGATCAGCCCACCCAAAGGCAGAAACAAGTAGCAGTTGATCTTGCTGAAAGCCCCCATACTTCTCCAGCAAGATCATCTTCATCAGATTCAGATAGTGAACAGTTGCTACCTTTTCCTTTGGAGAACTTAATTGGTTATGATTGTCAATCCCATGTCAGTGAGTTTATTCTTCCTCATATCAATCAACTTATAGAATGGGAGAGAAGGGCTAAAGTTCTTATCAATGAGATTATTAGTCGTTATGAAAATTATTGGCAACGGATAGTTTATACGCTGCAGTCCAGAATCAACCTACGAAGATGGATTCCTTACTTACCCAAGTAAGAAGTGGGACTGTCACGTATAACAACAACTATAAAGATGACATTTTAGATAATTCATTAAACAAATTAGAAAATATTAGTGCCGAGGCCCAGGCATATTTTAACAAATGGTCCAAGGACAAGGATTTGGTAGTAATCGCAAATGCTGAAAGAGATAGAGCGGTTATAAGTACTATTACATTCAAACAATCATTCTTGTTAATTTGAAATTTTCATTTTTAGTAATATTTTGAATTGAAATTACTCTTTTTGTGCAAATTGAAATGTGAAAATTTTAAGAGTTAGGTGAAGGTTTTGTAAGTTCACTTGGAAACAAGAAAGAAACGGTTTATCTACAAAAAAAATTGAAGCAAAATATTGTTTTGGTTAACAAACAAAACAATACACTAAAGCGGATAATTAAAGAGCATGGTTTTGACCCTGACATATTATTCAAAGCTAAAGCAACAGCTGATCCAAATTTGCTGTCGCATGGAGATGCGACAAATCAAGAAGAAAGAATTTTAAAAAATTTGGACAGTGCTGTGGAAGATCTTATAAGTTCAGGGGTTATTTCTGGTGTTGGGGAAAGAGGTACAGCCACAGTGGAAGAAGTCATTGGGGAAGAGAGCAGAGGAGTAGAATTGGATAAAGAAAAAGAGGGTTTATAAAACTAAAAACTTTTATTATTGTGGAAACTTTAAATATTGAATTTGAAAACTTCTACTATTGAGTATGTACTATGGTATTTGAATTTAATTATATGGATTTATATACAATCTTTAATTTTAATTGCATTAGATGGTGATTATCATGAATTATATGTATGTTTCTTGTTTACTTGCATTGTCATGAATTGTATGTGGACGTAGATGATGAATGATGATAATTGATAATTAATGATAGATGATGATGAAAGACGATGAATGATTTATAATGATACGATATATATGGATGATGATCAATTTAATGTGGACATAGATTTATCATCAAGCACAAGAAATTCTTCTTCTCTAGACTTTTGAACTTGTGTTAAGATAATTATTCTCTATACTTGTAACGATATGATCATAATGTCATTAGAATGGATATAGATGATAAATAAATGGAATGTGTTATAATGGATATAGATGACATTAATGATTAGAATGGATATAGATGACATTAGAACGAATAGAATTGTAATGATATGATTATGAATTATTTTTAAAAAATGGAATTGTTTTAATAAATTTAAATTAGATAAATAATTGTGTTAATAATAATTGTAGTGTTAGGACTCAGGATATGATAATGATATGGTGATGATATGATATATATGGATGATGAGGAATTTTATGTGGACTTATATTTAAAATTGTATAATGTATTGTTTATCCCATAGTTAAAAAAATATATCAAAGGATTTTGCACATATAAAAAATAAATTAAATATAATTTTAAGAAATCAAGAAAGAATCATCACTGGTAAGAAATTAAACATAATTACAAATATGATAGGGTTTAGCTTACCTCTTGCGTATTAGATTGCTGTGAAATCATCAACGATAACGTGCTAGATCTTTATTTTACCTGACATTGTAGATATAGGGGTGAGTTTCCTGACATTGTCAGTCCTGAGAAGTGCCAACAACATCTTTAAATATATAGACCAACAATATCTTTAAATAAATGTAAATATATAGAATTAGACCTGTAACATCTTTAATGATAACAAGAGCTGAAAAAATGTAAAGTAACAAACAATAAGATTATGTTGAAGAAGATACCTATTTAAAATTGAAATCATCACCGGTAATGTGCTAGATCTTTGTCTTCAACACAAAAATGGATTAGTAGATAGATGGGTGAGTTGCCGGACATTGTCATCCCGAAAGTAACTTTCCTCGGACGGATGTCAACCCACGTTTTCAAAAAATAAAAAGATTGTATTTAACTAAATGTAAATACATAGACCTGTAACATCTTTAATGATAACCAAAGCTGAAAAAAATGAATAGTAACAAACAATAAGATTAAGGGGAAAAAGATACCTCCTTAAAGTTGAAATCATCATCGCTTACTGGTAATGAGCTAGATCTGTGTTTTAAAAAAACCCAACACGAGAAATGGATTAGTAGATAGATGGGTGAATTGCCTGACATTTTTAGTATATAGACCTGTAACATCTTTAATGATAAAGATAAAAGATAGATAAAGAAGATACCTATTTAAAGTTGAAACAATCCATTATCAATAGCTTCATCAAACTCGATGTTGTCTTCTGTAGAATGTGACGAAGAGCCAATTACACTCTCAAGGTTGGGAATATTTGTACTTGTAGCTGTATTATTCACACCTCTTCTTTCACAAAGGGAATTCCAGTGCGCAATTGCTCTGTCGAACGGAAAGGTTTCGATGGAGTATCGAGAAACATAACACCTCATGCAACTTTCCGATTTTTATCCAACCTGTTTCTCATTTTTGATTTTATAAATGACAATGCACTGAAAACCCTTTCATCCTCCATAGACCCCAAAATCATTGTTTGGCATAACTCATATAATCTGAAATATTCACTGATATCTTCTTGTAAGATAGAACTTTGATAGATTCCTCGCCACAACCTTGTAATAGCACCACTTTCAGAAGGTTGATCTAAATTCTTATATTGGTTCCTCATTGTTGTTACAAAATTTGTTGACTAAAACTTTAATAAATCGGCATTCAGTATACCTTTGATTTCCATACCCTTGAGCTCTGACGTCTTTGTAAATTGTTCCATTATTGTACCCATTGATTTATGGAAATGCTTTCTGACAAAGTCTGCATGACCACCTTCAATATTCCAAAAATTAGGATTCATCACACCCATGGCTTCCAGAATTTTATCTTTACAGAAACGTTCCTAATTTCGATGACAAGGTTTCAAAAATTTTTAAGCTTTATTCTTGTTTCAACTATAACAGACTCAAACAAATTACGTGTCACGGGAACATCTTCTCGTTCCGATCCTGTAATATCTTGACATTTTTGCAAAATGTGCATTGGTATTTCCCTCCCATTAACAGTGATGCAGAGGTGATCGTGGATATTAAATCTCAAAAAGGTGTTAGGATTTTTAAGATCTAATAAATCTTTCCAATTTTCAAAAATAGGTGCATCAAAACTATCCTGGGAACAATACAATATATCAAGACTTTGACATACCATTTTTCTCATCCGTATAAAATCCACAATATAGATTAATCTGCCCTGTGCATGCTTCATCAGTGTATTGATCTCCTTTAACATTGGAAGAATACCAACCAATGTAAGCAATGTCTCCAAATCAGTTAAACGGAACAACAAGTCCCTCGCCCTATCAACTTCATGACGGTATTTGTGCATGAAACCAACCAATGAAGGATACTCCTCACGAACTCTGCATGCAGGTTCATACAAAGAGATCCATCTAGTCTCCACATCCTTCAGAAGTTTTTTTCCATCTGTAATTCCAATTGCAAATTTTTGGAACTCGAGAAATCGCTTTGGGCTGCTTGACATATAGGCATGAAGTTCTCTTATAAGGTCTTCTAATTTAGCAACATTTTTGTGGTTGCTTACCATTTTATACACTAAATTCATTTTGTGAGCCATACAGTGAATTGGTAGCATATATGGGGCCACTGTTGTTTGTAATCTAACACAGAGCCCTGTTCGGTGACCCTGCATGACAGATGCACCATCTGCTCCAACGCATACCAACTTCGTAGCAATTTCATAATCAGTCATTCCAATAACATCTTTCAAATGAGAAACAACTATTTTATGTAGGTTTTCGGCATTGCAGTTTTCAACCATTTTCATAACACCCAACAGATGAGGTGTCCTTATATGATTTTCTAAAGTATAGACGTGGATACATACCCATGCGATGTTGTCATCACTTGTCACTTCATCAATTGAAAGAGAGATAAAGTTTGCTTTTTTACATTCTCTTTCAAATCTTCCTTCTCTATCATCGAGAGGCATTTTTCCATTTCCCATCCACTACTTTCAGACCAATGAGACTGAGGTACATTCAAAGATTCCATTAAATTGATACAAAACTTTGAAATCGAGGAAATCCGAAATTTCTCTTCCTTTTTTAGTATTTGAAAAAGAGTAGAGAATTGTATGAATTTTGCATGTAGATTTGTTTCTTTCATCTTACCAATATGCGATGTGATCATTCCTCCCTTTTCCAACAGATGTCTATGTTTTTTCTGCTCTGCCTCATATTCCGCTACGTATCTAACATGCATGCATTCTTTTTTAGTTTTCCACCTATGTGTTTTGATTTTCTGGCCATCCGCCCCCGTTACAGTCAAATATTGTTTTCCACAATGTTTTTCTATAGTGTCCAGCTTCAGTTGCATTTTTTGTTGCTTTCCCAATTTCCACGTACATATTGTACATGTACATTCAAATGGGATCTCTTCAGAATTAGATGATTGTATAGGTTCAATAAACGGAAATTTAGCTGCCCAATCAAACTTGTATGTCCTGCCAATGGTCCACATATTCTTGTTCGTTTTCAATGCTTTACTTTTTTGAGTAGAATTTTGAGCAATATCACAATCACCTAGTTTCCTCTTTCTTGGACCAGAGTTTGATTTTGATTTCTGTCTTCCATTTTGCTAAGTGTTTGTATCTGTGATATCTAGCTGCACTTCTGGTTGCACCCCAACAGGAACAATATCTTCAAGATCTGGCATATTATCGTAGGTTTCATTTGTTTGACTTTGATACTATGTAGAATGCATGTCCACCTCAATAATACCTTCCACACAGTCAGTATTCTGATTCTTTGTGGTGGCATCTATATGATTGGTATTTACAATATCTGTATCCGCAGAGTTTCCAAAATACTTGAAGAGTGATTTCTGAGATTTCTTACTTACTTTTAGGTTATTCGTATTCTTTGAGCTGACACCTTCCATTATTCTGAAAAGAGTCCTACGTCAGCAAAAGAACCAAGTAGCGACTCTGTCCAGTCTGAGGTCTTGTCGCGTCCCCTCTGTCTGAGGTCTTTGTCACGTGTCAACTATGCACTTGTCATGCATCAACAACCCATTTCTTGTCGTGAGTCCACTGCTCAATATACTGCCGCGCGTCGACTTCTTTGCCCAAGTCGTGCATCAAAACTTCCTCCGTCGCTGGCGTCACAACACTTCCTTTGTCATGCGTCAAGATAGCTCTTTGTCGCACGTCAACATTGCCCTTGTCGCGCGTCAACACTTTGCATTTGTCGCATGTCAAAATCACAAAGCAACAAAAGAATCAATCTCTCGGTGCTTAAGGGTATGCGAGTTCAAATTTCACAGTATTGGTAATTTGGTAAGCTACTTGAGGTATACTACCCAAATAATCAGCTAGGTTCTTATAGGAGATGTTTTCAAATGAAGGCGAAGTCGACCCCCAAAAAAAATATACTATATATTTTAGTCGAACAGACACCGAACCACTCCGAATAATTCACCTTTTCAAATTTTCCTAAAATGAAATTTTCGCCATATTACGAATATTCACCGCTAAAATTATCCTGAAGTTATCATTCATTGCTAAAGTAGATAAAGCAGAGTTACTATATATATTGGATCAACATGCGAAATATGGAAGAAGAATAAGATCGGGAGTGTTACAAATGACATAAATTCATTTCTTATTTTCCTTTTTCTTCTTCATTCTCTTATTTTCTCTGACAAAGTAATTGAGTAATCAATTAAATTATAAAACTTAAGTGATTGGTTTGAAAGCCGTTACTTCAAGTTAATGGAAGAATTCAATTACTTGGAAATAGGTGGCAAACATGCAGAATAGAAGGTTCTATTTTTAGTTGTAAATCATGCATGTCATGCAAAGAAGAATTCAAGGAGGAAGATTTCCAATTGTCTCCTTTCTTATAGTTTCCACATGCAGGAATTCATAAAAGCTTCATATTTGTAATTGCCTTCTATGCACTATAAATAGAGGAAGAACCTTTTGGTTAAGGCATGACAATTTGTTCATCAAAATTTGTTTAGCGAGCATTATTGAGTTTTCGAAATTGTGCTAAAATTTTTGGTGTGATATCTGTGAAATATGGGGATTGAATAAAAGGTAGATTTCCAAAGAACTTTGTGTCTACGGTGTTTTTCTCATCACTTCTATTTAAGGTTTTAGATAAACTTTGTGTTATCTTAGATCTGGGTTAGAAGCTATTCTTTTTCCTTATTGCTGAATGTTGTGAGTTTTATCTGTTTATTTAATTTTGTGGATGAGACAAAATCTAAAAGCTATTTGTTAAATCAACATATCTTCCTTTCTTCTTTCCTAAATTCTATTATTTCCCCCTTTTGCAAATATTCTATAATTGTTGCTTACTTGCTGCAAAATTACCCAACTGTGGTTCATAAGATGTGGTAATTAAATTAAAACCCAATGAAAATAGTTATTAGGATTCACCCTTACTAAATTGATAAACATCTTACACGGATTCTCACCGTTAAATGAAGGAGATTTATCTCATGATCGCTAGGTTTTTAGCTATGCATAAAATCTAGCCAACAAAAATGTCACTTGTAAGTGGGAAGGCCCACCATGGGACCCACTTGCAAGTACATAATCTAGGTTTAAGGAGAGCCTTTGGATTGAAAGGCTCTCCACCCTAGATCTTAGGGTTGTGCAAGGGAACCCTATATTTCCTTATGGAAGGTATATCTTCCTTATTTCAAATTTATTATCTCATTTTCTTATTCTTTCTTCTTCCTTAGTCTTTGGTTTTTTTGCAGGTTGTTATGAAGAGTACACAAGGATGGTGGAGGAATATTTGTTGGCCCATTCTCTTCTATTGTTTACAAATATGGTTTTTTTATGTACGTATTTTTTTCAACTCCAATGTTATTCTTGTATCCATTTTATTTGTGGGTAAAAATTATTTTTCTTGTGGATCCAAATCCACTGATAGATGGGTTTATATATATATATATATATATATATATAAATGGAAAATCGCTATATATATATATATTTATAATGGAAATGGTGAGATTTTAAAACAAGGTGAGACAATTTGTGTGGGTGATATGACACAATGCATAGAGGAGTGGGTAGGGCTTGGGCATGGGTCGCGACCATAGCCATAGTCCTTCTTGCCAACCCATGTCATTTATATTACGGGGTATGGTTTGGGTAGGGGTTGTGGCCATGGCCACAAACCCTTTCAAAACCCTCTTCCCCATTCCTTACCATAATACAAACATAGTCATTCGGCCATGGATTTTTTTCAATACGAATTTCTTAAATTTTTAATAGCATTTTACAATGTATATAATATATAAAAATACACACATGCACACACACATACATGTGTGCACACATACTTATATTTATATATAACTATGTATAACTATAATACATCGGATAAATTTAATACTATAATTCCTTATTATAATTTGTTAGCACATGCACGCGCGCACGCACACACACACACACACACACACACACACACACACACACACACACAGAGAGAGAGAGAGAGAGAGAGAGAGAGAGAGAGAGAGAGAGAGAGAGAGAGAGAGAGAGATCCATGCACTTTTATGGACTAGGGTACATTTCTATGTCCTAAACCATATTAATGTATACATGATTCCTAAGAAAGAAAAAATAGTGGTTGAAAACTCCCTCTTATATATATTTATCTCCTTCCTTATTTTTGGTCTTACACATCTTACAATAATAAATAGCCGACGAAACTTAACTTATTCATCTTTTATGGACTAGGACACTAGCGCCCAGTGTGATTCCGTCCCTCCCGGGTGTTCCCGAACCTTTCTATCCTTTTTTTTACCCTTTTGGATCTCTTTTACTTCTTTGGCATCTTTTAACACATTAGTTCGGCCTTTCTTAAGCTTATCAATTATGAAATTGAAAAAGGGTAAAACATTAACAAGGGAATCATACACACACACACACACACACACACACACACACACACACACACACACACACACACACACACACACACACACACACACACACACACACACACATAAAGAAGTTCTTGATACACCATTATTTTTCAAGGATAAGCAAGTATATGCTTACATACATAGTTACTTATAAAAAAAGTCAAATGGAAGAATCTCAAATACATGCCTAGTCCTCTGAGAACTAAGCATTATCTACTATCACCTAAGATTACATTCAAATGAACAAGATCATTTCAAAGGAATCCATATAATATACAGCACATCTATATAAGGGACAAGGGCTGCATCACTTTGAATACACAACATAGGAGGGAAGTTCATTCTATTCTATTGCACATATTTGTGTACTTGGATAATTCTATATCTAGCCCACTATCATAGTGTAACTCAAACCCTTTGCACAAGGAAACCTAGGGAATTATTACATACATCAGTTTTTTGTGAGAAGACGCTTTATGTGTCATTCACATAGAACTACATGGAATTTGAGATGTAGTGCAAAAGATTAAATGCTTTATCCATTAAAGGCATTGAAGAAGATCACTTTCGATGACCATACAACAAGCATGTGCTCATCTTCAATCCCAATTATGCATCTTATTTATTACATTTTTGATGTGGTTTATGGGTATGTGCATTAGCTATCTATTTTGTATGTTATAAGTATAACCACAATCTTCAGAGACATACGATGGAGAAAATTCAAAGTGATAAAAGATGACCAATAATGAAACTCTTCTAGCCTAGAAAAGGACGGAATAATTACCATAACACTTGAACATACACTAGCGCCCAAGTGCTCTCTGACCTCACATGGGCACTTTTATCCATACATATAGCAAGATATCTCTCGAGTTCTAGAACCTCTAGTGAGTCTTGACAACACTAAGCTTCTAGTTTGTTTCAACAATTACCTTTTCTTGCTTGTTGCTTGTTCTTTGTCTATATATTTACTACAATATCATTCATTTATAAACCACCGAATGAATAATACTACCAAGGATACAAGCGAATCAGAGAGGATCAAAAGTAGGATGCAAGACATGTTCAAGAAATGACTTTTATCGTCCCGGAGAGTGACCCCAATTCCAGCCTAAGGATGATTTAAAAATTACTATGAAATTAATATTTAATTCAATTTATATTAAATCATTTTTTGAACCCACTCACTCGAACCCTACCTTCCTTCAAGGTCTTATTTTTATGCCTCTCGATCACCAAGAAAGGTTCTTAGGTCAGTGGTCATTTTGGTCTCCTTGAGCACATTGAGCTTCCTCCATCTATCTCATAAAGAAGTTCTCTAAATCAATGGATTAATCTTCCAATCCATTTCTTAACTCCAACAACATTCCTCTTGATAACATTGAAACTTATGACAAATGTTGAATATTCATATGACAAAGACACTAATGTTGATCAAGAAGATGAGAAAAACTCACTCATTTCTCACAAGCTTTGACAAAAGCACTAACCCTATGCATATTATGCATGTTATAAATGGTTTACTCACCGCTAAACATTATCAAGATGTCACCCTATGAAAAGAGATATTGCAATTGCTCGTGCAGATTTGAAAGACCCTTCTCGTGCCACCGCCATTGCATTCTTTGGTACCTCTTTAATAAGTGCATTATACGCCTCATTTTGATTACATTCAAATGAACAAGATCACTTTTCGAATCTTTAGCTGATGACTCGCTTCAAACGATCAAAGCCAATATTGACCTATATTATTCAATATACGAAAATGATTATTCTCTTCTAGCCTAGAAAAGGATGAACCTAAGAACATATGCAAGTATCAAACTCTAGTGTGATGCGAGTTGTGTCATTTACTATATATCATTTGCTGTTTATTGGCCCACTCACTAACCCTACCTTCCTTCAAGCGCCTGTCAAGTCATTTTGGTCTCCTTGAGCACATATTCCTCCATCTATCTCAGACTCTAAATCAATGGATTAATCTTCCAATCCATTTCTTAACTCCAACAACATTCCTCTTGATTTGAAACTTATGGTGCTATTTTTTGGTTGAGATATTCAGTGATGGATATCTCTTGTTAGTTTTTTGGTCTCTTCTATTGTTTTTTTCGATCACTGTACATCTTGATCCTTTTCTATTACTATGTTGTATTATCCGGGCTCTTGTTAGTTTTTGGTCTCTTTTATTGTTGAGCATCTTGTCCTTTTCTATTACTATGTTGTATTATGTTGGTTGTTTTTCTTTTTTTTTGGGCTGTTTCTACCTCTTTTTTATATGGCTTTTGAGCCCTTTTGTATATAGGGTATAGTCCCTTCAAAACTATTTACCCTTAATAAAAAAACATTATCAATATGTCGATTCTCTCCCTCTCATAGGTTCCTCTTCGGCCCCATGGCCTCCACTCCACCCTCCTCCATTCTTATCTCTAAAGCTACAACTACCACTCCACTCATTACTCCTAATGCCTCCCATACACAACTTGGTTCCTCGTCAAGCACTCATGACATCACTTATTTATACCAAGATCTACAAACCCAAATCTACCAATTATAGAAGTTTGCTTCATATTCCTCTCCATCTCTAGATTCCTCACCTCTCCTTCATATCCCTTTCACACCCACCATATCCTCTCATCCACTACCTCCCAACTTCATTACACCTAATCTTCCTACCTTTGTTGGACATGGTGACCCTTAGATATTCAATATTTTCATGTGGAATGTCTTGACTATTTGGATGACCTTACATTATCATAAATTATTTCCTAGAAGTTTACAAGATTCCGTTATGCATTGGTTCTATGATCTACCTATTCATTCGATAACCTATTTTACATACTCGAGCCAATGGTTTTATTTCTCATTTTTCTATCAATATGGGTACTAAGATATCTTACGATCAACTTTCTCAACTCAAATAAGGATCCAACGAATGTCTAACAGACTATGTTTTGTGCTATAAGAAAATCTTGCTAAGAAGACCAATGTGCTAGCTGATTCAAAATTATAAGATCTCTTTATTCAAAATTCTCTTACCTCCGGCTCCACTTCAAGAGAGTTTCATCTTTGAGACTTCACCCTCCTTTGATAAACTATTCTATACAATCAAGTTGTGCAAAACCAAGCTTCTATCTATGGGAAAATTGAAGTATTATGATAAATTTTCCTCCTCATCCTCTAATAGATTTCAAGCTAAATCCATATTCAATCCATATGCTAATCCTATCAAGCTAAGACCATTGTCAATATTTTTCTACACCATAAAAACTTCAATTACAACATGTAGACACTAAATCATGCACTTGGGTACATTTATAGGTCCTGAAAGTATACTAGCATTTACATGATTCCTAAGAAATAAAACTAGTGGTTGAAAACTATCTTTGGCCTCTCTTCTTTGTTTCTTGCTTTCTATTTGGTCTTACACACCCTATAGGCTAGTCGAACTTTATTTATTTATCTTTTATGGCTATAGACGACAGCTCCCATCCAAGACAACATCGCCTAGGTGCTCCTATTCCCTCTGGGCACCCCCAACCTTTTCTACCTTACTCAATATTTTTGGGTCTCTTTTATCATTTGGGAATATTTTTCACTCATAGGTTGGCCTTGCACTTGTCAATTACAAAATTCAAACAAGGGAATCATATAAATACATAGTTATGTGTTCAAAATAAATGACAAGGCACTAAACATTACTATCATCACCTAAGATTTCATTCAAAAGGCACCTAAAGAACTCCAAAGTATTCATCTATAATACATTCAAGGGACAAGGGACTACATACTCTGCATACACAACATAGGAAGGGAAATTATATTCTATTACATCCACACATTCTACTATATTTCTATATTCTAACTACAACCCACTATCCGGTGCAATTTGCACAAGTGAATCCTAGGGAATAATTTCTACACAAACTCACAACGACTACATGGAGTCTCGAGATATAGTCTAGTGCTCACCGTATGTTCAATCTCGAGGGGACCACTGGGGTCATTTCGACTCCCCATTATGCATCTTCCTTTTTAGGTTTTATGCATTTTATGGGTTTGTGCAGTGATATTCTATTATGCAAGTTACATGTATCATCAATGATTATAGTGCAAGCATCAGGTGATCAATAGGAAACAACTACAAAACTCTTGTGACATAGTGAAAACTAGATTCTGACTATTTGTGCAGTCACGGGTGCCCTATAATAGTCTTTAGTGCCCAGGTGCCCTTGCCCTAGCGTGGGAACCCATGTCCTGATCTGTTTGTGAGTTAAAAAATTTATACTTTGAGCATTTATGAAACTTTCCCATCCTATTCATAAATTTTCCCACCCGTTTAGTTCCGGATCGAGTGTAAATCAAATAAGTCCCTTCATCTATCTCTTGTGCTTATGGCTTCATTTTTTAAATCTTAGGTTGCTTGTTTCAATACTATATTTTAGCATTTTTATATCATTTATTATAGTAGTTACTCTGCAATCGATTTAGAACCTCTTGTGATCATACAATCCTCATTTTTCTTATTCTATCATTTCTTTCGTGAACCTCACTTGGTGATCATACACTCGATCCTCATTTTTCTTATTCTATCCAATATTCTTTCGTGGCTCCTCAAATCTCTTTATATGACCTACTTCAAATGCATCCACCTTGCAAGATTGTTCTCCAAAACCCTAGACACTATTTATCTCCCTCACAATACGCCACCCACTCAAGTAAGTGCCATCTTCAATCTTCTATATAATGACTCCATCACTCCTAATCCTCCATTTAATCAACCCATAATAGAGTCAATTCAAGCTTTGTAGAGTGTTTATTTTATGAAAAATCCAAGCTCTAAAAACCACGATTACATCTCTTAAAGTAGAAATACAACATCTCAAGGATGTTTCTCATTCTAATTCTATGATTTCTACATTCGCTCATATTAGTGAACCCCAAGTCTTTTCGCTACCCACACCTCTCAAGTTTGATTTCAATGCTAAGCAACATGATATTCTTCTTCCTTAGCCTCTCATTCATCAATTGATCAACTTTTCGACTCCTCATTGTTATGCTCCTTATCGACTTTCCAAGTACATAGGTCTTCCATTTTTCAATTACCTAAAAATGAATGGACATAATGACAATGATTTCTATGCTTTAAAACAAAGAAATAACTAACTTAAGAATTAGGGTTTTATCTAATTTTCTGCACAACATTTTGCTTCATGCTCATATTCAATTGCCAAATCCCAATGGGCTTCTAAATCCAGTCCTTCCATCTCTAGTGAGAAACATTCCATAGTTACTAATGTTCCTCCTTCATTCATTCATGAGAATCCTACCCAACCCATTCTAACTAGGAAACCTCCTTTAAAGATTATTCCATCCCCTCCTCTCAAGTATTCTACTTTTTACCCATTCCCACTAAACAACCTCCTATAAAGTTTAGTTTATCCCCTCCTCCTCTCAAGTCTTCTACAATGTTACCCATTCCCACTAAGCAACCCCCTCTAAAAATCAATTAGCATCTCCTCCTCCTCTCAAGTCTTCTACAACACTACCAAATCCAACTAAGTAACCACCTTTAAAAATATTTACCCCATTATCTCCTTTAAAGAAATCATCTACAATGTTATCAATCCCAAATAAGCTACAACCATTCAAGATCCCTCCCCATCCTACTCCACATCCACATCCAATTCTATTTTTCAAACAAGATAATCCTTATAGTGATGTCCAAGATACATTTCAAGCTTCAACACCATGCCATGGTCCTTCTCACGTCACCACATAGATCTCCATCACTCACACATTCTTCCCCCTCCTAACATCATAATTTTTCTATGATATCTACTATCACACTTCATGCTTCACAATTCATCTTTCTCACTACTCTTACACATCTTAATACACACCTTGTATCATCATTACCCTATGACGCACTCTAGTTCCATAGTTCATACTCAACTGCTAAGGGTCTAAATCTGAAATGAACCTCACCACATTCAATTTTCATGCTCTATGCTTCATGATCTATCTTTCTAGCACACATTCTCAAACCATTTCCCGATGACACACTCTTTTTCTATGGTTCATTCTTGATTGTTGAGGGGTATTTTATAAATGAACCTCATCTCATACAAATCCATTGTGGGGGCATGCTATTGCTATTACATTCACACATTACATACCATATCGATCACATTCATACATTGTATTTGCATATCTTGGTTGGACTTACTCGTGTTTGTTTATTCTACTTACATGAAGCACTTTGCTTACTATGTTAGTCAAATACTCAGTATGTCATTATATTTCTATATACACACATACAGGTTCACTTGGTCTTTTGGAGTGAATGCGATATCTTGCTGATTTTCACATGCTACAATGATGCTTAACATTATATCCTTTTCCAAATCCCACCAAGGCTTATGGGGTATCTACCTTTACTACTCTCACACATTATAGGTGCTATTGTTTCATCATCCACTACTTCTACTTACTAGCACATTAATTTCCATTGATACATACATGTCTTAAAATACTTTTTATCTTTATAAAAACTAACGGGTGCTTCATGTGTAACATTTTATTTGCAAGACTATATACCACCATGGTTGTCTAATACACTTTGCTTTCCAATGTTTGCCATTCTATGCTATTTTTTTTGCGGGCTATACCCTATGTGTTGTATGATTTTTTCCAATTTTTACCTGATTTTATTGTGACATTGTGAGGGATGTACCATGTTTGAAACCCACTTTTCGCAATCCACTTTTCTTGCACACTTGTTTGATTACTTTGTCTTCTATTGCATACTTGTTACCTTTTCTACTAACACATGTTACTAGCCACTTTGTTTGCATGTGCATTGGTTTATACCATGCACATCCCCCACCATATATAGGGATACAATTCAGATTAGTATCATGTCCTCTCTTTTTGTCCGCACACTCATATAGTCATCACGTGCACCCCAAATGAGGAGGCATACATTAGGTTAACAAATCACCCATATAACAACTCAAAGATACAACAAATATTTGTAGAATACAAAAACAAAATAGAAATATAGTCACAAAATGACCCAAAATCTGACTTGGGTCCTTAGCACAACACATCCACCAATGTCTAACATCGATAGTAGCGCTTTGCTTGTGTCCTCCCCTAGGCACTAATTTCATGGGGGCACACATAGTCATCTTATTAGATTGACAAAATTTACAGAAGCCTTTAGAGCATTTCTACATTTACATGCACAATCCTCAAGTCACAAAATATATTCTATCTGTACATAATTTGGAACTAAATCAAACAGATTAGGACAATAGAACAACATGAAAAATCATGGGTGTACCATCTACAGTGGTGCTTATTGGGAAAAGTCATGGATAGAGAGTAACACCATACCTCTATCCCCAACACTTGATCTTTGGTGTGAGACCACCCAAAAAAATCACTCTTAGCGTGAGATCACTCAAAAAAATCACTATTGGCTTGAGATCACCCAAACAATTCACTCTTCATAGCATTTCAAGACATTTTTCTATACTTTCCACTCTTATACATTAGGTACACACTTTCCTTTACACACTTTTACATACTTATGCACATTTTTCTTTGATTTATCATATACATGATTTTGACTACATGCTTTCTCTTCTTTTATAGGTCCATAGTTACAAAAAGCAAGCAACCACAAGCTATAAAACATGGTACACCACATATGATTCAACCCTAGGGTCAATTTCCTTTCTTATTCTTCATGCTTCACTTTGCATCATACAAAACCGAGCACTAATCATTACTAACATCACCTAATCTTGCATTCAAAAGTCACCTAAAGCACTCTAAGGCATTCATCTAACATCCATTCAAGGGAAAAGGGACTGCATACTCTACATACACAACATAGGAAGGGGAATTTTATTATATTCCATCCACATATTCTAATACATTTCTATATTCTAGCTACAACCCACTATCTAGTGCAACTTACACAAAAGGGAATCTTAGGACATAATTTATACACACACTCACAAAAAATACATGGAGTCTAAGATGTAGTGCAACACTCGATCATAAGTTCGGTCTTGGGGTGACCACTAGGGTCAGTCCAAATCCTTATTATACATCTCCCTTTTTAGGTTTGATATGGTTTGTGGGCTTGTGTAGGTGAGATTCTATTATTGGTGATCATAGAGTGAATATTAGGTGATCAATAGGAAACAATTGTGACACACTTGTGACATAGTGAAAACTAAATTTTGACCATTTGCACTATCACGGGTGCACAATAGCAGCTCCAACACCCATACACCCTTACCCTAGTGTGGGAACCCATGTCCAGATCTGTTTATGAGTTGTAGAATTCATACTAAGCATTTACGACACTCTGTCCATCATATTCAACACTTTTCCCGATCCATATCAGTTCCAACTTGAGTGTAAATCGGAAAAGTTCCCTCATCTATCTCTTGTGCTTGGGGTTTCATATTTTGAATCTTATTTTGTTTGTGTCAATATTATATTTTAGAATTTGTAGATCATTTATTATATTATTTACTTTGCAATCAAATTTAACTCTAATTAAATTAAATCACAACCCACGAGGCACAATTTTACTAAGCTACCTTATGCACCTCATTTCCTCTTACCACACATTATATAAAATAATATTATTACTCTAATTCCATTGCTCAATCTTGATTCTTCTCACCCACATGGCTGCAATTACAATGAAAATTCATGTTGTGACTATTACCAATGCAATGGGCATTCTATTGATTGCTTCTTTAAGATTAAACATCTTATTCAAAATCTTATTGATAACAATGCCATTGGGTTCCCTAAACCATCTACTTCCAAACTGGTCAATGATAATCAAAAGCTAAAAATATTCAATGAGCCATTTCCAAAGCATGAAAAAAAAGTTACTAACTCTTCTATAAACCATGCATATCGTGTTGTGTCTCCTTCATCGGACCACTTGATTTTCTTATTTATATTGCTGATATGCCACCACCACTTATCACATTATCAGGTCATGATTATCATGCTATATTTTATTCTAATTCATTACGTATTAATTCTTCCATCGACACTTATATAGTCAACAATAATTTGATCTATCCATTGGCACTTTCCAATATATGCTCTGTGGCACTCCTATTAACTATCAAATGTCCAACTTCCTTAATCACATTTATAGTTCCTAATTATTATGGTTGTGTCATGCTTTCCATTACGATTGGGATCTTTAATTGTGTTTACACCATTCCATGTTAGATTTGAAATCAAATGTTGTGACATGCTCCTAGGTCTTCCTTGGCTCCATGCTACCCAGACTATCCCTTCCATGCATCACTTATGTCTCAAGTTCATCCATAATAAGCAAGTTGTCACTATCAAAGGTATTCAAACATGTACAAAATTACCTCGCACCACTATCACCTCTATCTATGCACTATTCATGGCATCTAGGTCTCATGTACCTCTTAAATATAAATATATATCTATAGCTATCTCTCCTATTCACACACGGCCTCCATCACGACCATGTCATCCTCATCGGTCTATTAGCCCACCTCATCGACCCTAAGTCTCCTACTCAAGAAACCCATTCACATAGGTGTTCACCACATCCTTTACCACATTGTTCTCATTCACGTGTATGTAGTTACTCTCCTACACCACCGATCTTAGACCATGGTCACATGCCTTTTCTCCTTGGATATCAAAGCGGGCAACCTCGCTTGTCACTATCGTCAAATATTCTTCTATTCATCACACACTTAGGCAACATCATACTATCTCCCCCCTCCATCACTATCAAATATCTCTATTCTTTCCTATTATACTTCACACTCTATGCTTCATGATCAATCTTTTCAAGCATACTCACATATTTGGTATACACGTTGTACAATCATTACCGAGTGACACACTCTAGTTCCATGGTTCATATTCAAATATTGAGGGTCCAATTATTAAATTAACCTCACATAATCCACACTTCATGATCTTTTCTTCATGATATATATTTTCAAGCATTCTCACATCATTGGTACACACATTGTACCATCATTACCCAATGAGGAACTCTTGTTCTATGGTTCATTCTTGACTGTTGAGGGAATATTTATAAATGAACCTAAACTCACACCCATCCATTGGGGAAACATTTCTCCTCCTCTTTTCACATATTTCACATCGCAAAGACACCATCAAAATCGCACAAAATTTGCATATCTTTGTTGCATTCAATCTTGTTAGATTATTATACTTATATGTTACACTTTGTTTCATATGCTAGTTTGATACTTAGTATGTCATTATATTTTTCTATACACACATGCATGTTTACTTGGTATCTTGAGGTGAATGCGGGACTTTTACATATTCTTACACGATGCATGATGCTTGACACTACTCTTTACCAGTCCCACTAAGGCTCTTAGGGGCATCTACCTTTACTACTCTCATACTCTACACATCAAAGGTTTTATCATTTCAGTACTCATTACTTTTTACTACTTACTTTTCACTAATCTCACATGCTTTGACATACTATTTATGTTTCTAACATTCTAATGAGTGCTTCATGTGTAGTATTTTCCTTGCAGGATCTATACAACCATGGTTCTACGAAATTATTTGATTGCTACTATTTATTATTGTTTGCAGCATATGCCCTATGTCTTGATCGATCACTTTGTATACATTTGGCTGCTTCGGCCTTGATTTTCTTGTGACATTGTGAGTGATGTCCCATGTTTGAAACCCATTTTTCATGGTCCATATTGTCTTCCTCATTACTTTTTACATTTTCTCCTATTGCATGCTAGCTATTTTTATAACTAGACCTTATTTACAAGCCTATCATTTTTTCACGTGTGTTAGTTTCTACCATGCACATCCCCTACCCCTTGTAAGTATCCACTTTAGATCAATATTGGGTCCTCTCCTTTAGACAAAATTCTCCTACACAAATCGTCACACACACCCCAAATGAGGGAGGCATCTATTGGGTGAAAAATCACCCATATAAGATCTCAAATCTCTAGAACAACATAATATAATACAAAATCAACACAAACATACAATTCTGATTGACCCAAAATTAGACTTGGGTCCAAAACACAAAGATGACACTAGTGCCCTACTGACAGGTAGTGGTGGGTGCTTCGTCCCCTTGGGTACTTTTGTCTGGAGAAAATAATTAATTTCTTAGTTTAACACAATATCTAATAGTTTACAATAAATTTCTCCATGGCGGAACTTGCCTCTAGTTACAGAATACATTCAATTAGTTACAATCAATTACAATAAGTTATAATAGGAATAAATCAAGGATGTACTAGTTGTAGTGGTACTTATTGGGAAGCGTCATGGAAGGAGAGAAAAACTAGACCTCTCTCCCCAACACTCTTCTCTTGGTGTGATATCACCTAAAAACCTCACCATCAACATTAAAAACTAACTCCAAGAAAACATGATAATTTTCTATCTTATACTCTCTTACACATCAAGTGCACTCTTTCCTTTACACACTTTTTACTTACTTATACATACATTACTTTGATTTTTCACATACATAACTTTGACTAATTTATCACTCTTATTTTAAAGGCCCTTCCATAATACACAGAAGATGAAACTCAAATCAACAAGCATAAGCTCTAATTACATGCTACTATGAATATCCTTCACCCCTAGGGTCTACTTCCCTTTCCTAGTCTTCACACTTCACATTGCAATCACTTCACACTTCACTTATCAACTCAACACACTATCAACAACACTCTTTTCTATAGGATTACAAGGTATGCATCTTCTATCTACTTTATGCTATCAAGTATTCATTCAAAAATATAAAGTGGGGAAAAATGTAGACACAAAACATATACACAAGTGGGTACATTTCTAGGTCCTAAATCATACTAATGTATACATGATTCCTAATCAAGAAAACTAGTGGTTGGAAACTCCTTTTTGCCTCTTTTCTTTATATCTTGCCTCATTTTTGGTCTTACACATCTTGTAGCCTTGTCATAATTCAACTTATTTATCTTTTATGGCTTCGACACTAGCACCCAGATTAGGACACTAGCTCATGGGCACTCCCGACCCTCCCTATCCTTTTCTTAGCATTTTTGGTATCTTTTACTTCTAGGGCATATTTTAACACTTTGAATCAGCCTTTTAGTTGTTAATTAAGAAATTAAAAATTCAATTATATATATATATATATATATATATATATACACATACATATCTATACATACATACATATATATATACACATACACACACACACACACACACACACACACACACACATACATACATACATACATATACACACACACACACACACACACACACACACACACACACATATATAGATATACACACATATACATATATATACATATACATATATATATATGTATGTACTATATATATACATATACATATATATATATATACATATATGCATACATATATATATACATATACATATATATATACATATACATATACATATATATATATAGATGTATGTATGTATGTATGTATGTGTGTGTATATGTGTACATATATATATATATATATATATATATATATATATATATATATATATATATATATATATATATATATATATATATATATATACATACATACATACACATAAATACATACATATACATACACATATATATACATACATACATACATATATATATATATACATACATACATGTATATATATATATATATATGTGTGTGTGTGTGTGTGTATGTATATATATATATATATATATATATATATATATACACATACATACATATGTATATATGTATATATATATATATATATATATACATACATACATACATACATACATACATACATATATAGTTATTTCTCCAAAATCATATATACTAAACATTAATCATTATCTACTATATATATAAGCACATATACATTCATAATACAATAGATTTTACAAAGGAATCCATCTAGCACATCCATACAAGGAAAAAGGGCTTCATCACTCTACATACACAACATAGGAGGTGTGTGTGTGTTTATTCTGTTCTGTGTGCACACATTTGTGTACTAGGAGAATTATAGATGTAGCCCATATCATGTGTGTAATATATATGTGTGTGTATATATATATATATGTGTATATATATATATGTGTATATATAAACTTAGGGCATCATATACACACATAAACAAAATTACATGTAGTTATTTCTCCAGATATAGTTAATGCCCATCTTGTAAGATCACTCTAGATTTTCAAAGGAATGACCATTGGGGAAAAAGGGCTCATCACTCTACTCCCATAGGAGGGGAAGTTTATTCTATTATGCATCTTATTTAATGTGATTTATGGGTTAATGCCCAAATTGTAAGATCACTCTTGAGCCATTGAGGGGATCGACTCCCCATCTATTTGATAGGTTTGATGGATTTATGGGTATAGTGCACTATTTGATAGGTTAACAACAACCATAGTGGATAAAATCTAAAGCGATAAAAGAAGACCAACAATGAAGCTCTTCTAGCCCAAAAAAGGACATAAACTAAACACTTGAATAGACATTAGTGCCTGATTAACTAAAAATAGAGAAATGTAAAATTTTCTTATTTTATGAGTTAATCTAAAAAGAAACTAAATGCTATATTGAAGTTCTAGATCAAAATATTTTGTTTTAATATTTGAATGTATTTAAATATTACCTCAATTTAACTTACCTCACTACGTACTTGACTATAGTAGGTGATGTGCGGATGGAAAGATGTGAATGAATAGCCTCAAGAAAATCGGGAACTAAGTATCTCGAATATACCGAGGCGCCTAGAAAGGGTATTGGGGCATCCCAAGGTGCCCTTTAGTTTATGATTTGGGCACTTTGTAGACTATAGAAAATATCAAGATCTGAGTTTGGCAATGTCACAATATATTTGTAATACCTTCATTCCTATCACACGGGTGTCATGATAATGTCACATGTGTACTATAAATGTCATGTGATGATCTACTACTAAAACCCTATTCAAAGCATCAATTCCTAAAAAAAAAAAATTCATATGAATAGGTCGACTAACCTCAGCTTCCAAACTAGTGGTCTTATGACTAAGCATGCACTACATTTTAGACCCCATGTAGTTCTATATGTGTGTGTGTGTGTAATTTTGTGCCTAGGATGCCCTAACACCAATGATGTAGAAGTAGGGGCAATAACTAGATGTAAAGATGCAAATGGTGGATGGAATGGAAAGAATACAACCCTTTCCCCTATGCTTGTGTGATACAGATGTAGAAGATGCCCAAATGTAGTCCCTTTCCTTAGTAGATAGTTACCCTTGAAAGATGTCCACCATAATGTAGTGAGTATGCTATGTTTATATAGGGATCTCTTGTTCAAATTTTGACACTAGTGACCCAAAACTATTGACTACGACCTAGGGAATGCACGGGTAACAACAAAGACCAAATTTAAAAAAATAAATTAAGACCAAAATTACGATGACACATGCATCTAAAATCATGGATCAGGCACCCCGAGGGGCCCCTAGTATAACCCTAGGTGCCCCAAGATATAGACCTGGAAATGACAAATGAGGAAATTACGACACCTAATACCTTCTAAAAGGTGCCCAAAATTGTATAGACAAGTGACGACTGAACTAGACAAATAACAATGATGATTGACTAACAAGCAACAAGACCAAGGGATGGGTCACTAGTGAATACTTTTATTATGCAAGATCCATATATAAAATAACATACCCGATGGTATAAATGTAATAGTAAGTGCGTGATTTTGTGACTACATTTTCCCCACTTTATGTTGGTGAGCGGAAAGCTCGGTAACATAAAGTAGATAGAGATGTATACCTGAGAAAAATCCAGAGAAGCCCTTGCTATAGAAGAATGTGCATATGTGTAGTAGAAGTATGTCATAGAACTATAAAAGCGTGTCAAACCATGGATCAACGAGTTGATCCATGCAACGTAACAAAAAAGGTAAGTGTCAAGATGAAGCATGCTAAATGAAAATGATGATTAGAATGTAGAATGATTTCAAATGTGGTTTAATAATGAATTGGTGGGTAGGGAGTGATCAGTTCCCAACCCGAACACTTGTATATGAATGGAATAATCGGAGGATTTGGGCATCCTTCCACCAGAGGAAGAGTGTAGGGAGAAAAGTGTGTTATTATCCAAACTTTAACTACATCCTCAAGATCTAGTTCTACTAGATGGACTCAAATCAAATTTTGTGATTTTTGGATCCAAATGATTTTGATTAAATAGTTGACCCATATAGGAGTGATAAAGGAAAGGCACTCTTTCCCCCACTCCACAGTGTTGTCACAAATGTGAAGGATTCCAAGTTAGGTCATTCCAAGTTAATGGTCATCTAAAGAAGTGAGGTCATCTAGAAGAATGACATGAGGGTAGCTTCCATGTTAGGTCATCTGGAAGAAAATGTAAGATGAAAGAAGGCTTCCAAGTAGGTCATTTGAAGAGAAATGTGAACATGTATGATGGCTTCCAAGTTAGGTCATCTAGAAGCAAAGCATCAAATATAGAATAAATTCCCAAGTTATGTCATTTGGGAGAGAGTGGTGAATGTAACTCCCAAGTTAGGTCATTTGGGAGGCCATTTGTAGATTTGAATGATATGATTTGATTTGAATGCATTGTTACTCATGGAGAGATTTTGCACTAATTTCCCCCATGTTAGGTCATTAGGGGAAGTCGATGGAAATTGATGAAATGTCACATGTGAAAATATTTTTAATCACTTTTTCCCCCAAGTTAGGTCATTAGGGGAGTTGATAGGTTATAGCGTGTGATTGTGTTTGGGAAATGTTAAATGATTATTGCCCCCATATTAGGTCATTAGGGGGAATTAATGGTGAAATGTCATGTATAAATTTCCAGGTGTTGGATTCATGATGTTTGAATGCATGGTGATGTAAGGGGATTATAGGGGACCCCAATAATATGCCCCCTTTCGGAAAAAGAGGGAGTGATGAAAGGAATGAACTCTAAGCCAAAAGTAATAACGGTAAGAGGTTAAAAATGCATATGTAGTGAATAGGAGACAATGGTAAGGATATAATGTGCATGAAACATGTACAATATGGTGGTAGGAAAAATTCTAAAAATAATTCCACAAATGGGGTGTAAATCGGAGTAAAAATGCTCAAGATATGAGTGAAACAATGTAGTATGTATTAGTTGTGGTAATAAGTGTGAAATAGGGACCATAATAAAGGTAGTATTTGAAAAGTGACTATAAATAGTAAAGTGAAAAGGTATCTTATCACTTCATTTATCTTTTGTGAGTGTGAGAGTGTGGATGGAGTGAGTGAAGATGCCTCAAGCGAGACCATTACATCCTAGCCGGTTTGAGAGAGTAATGATTGTTGTAGCATCGCGTACTACTATAGCGAGTTGGTAAGTGTGTTATTTTGCCAAAAATGTAGGGTGTAATAGCATTTTAGTTGAATTTTTGAAAATTTGGGGTTTTTTATTTTCTTGGCATTTGGGACTTGGACAAAAGAGTGGTGAGGGCACTAGTGACCCTTGGGACTAGAGCACCTAGAACTGGGCGCTAGTGTCTTGGTCTCAGGCACCCTAGTCCTGCATCTGGGTGCCCTAGTCCAAAATTTTTTGATTTAGTGGATAATGGAAGAAAATATGTTTCTAGTATGTTGAATAAGTGTGTTTGGTTGTATAAGGTGTTCTAACACTTCATTTGTTGTTGTTTGGTGTTTGTGTAGAGGGATATCCACTCGAGGGAGTTATGCGGGTGGTCATCACTTGAGTACATTACTTGGATTGGGTTTTCAGATGATGAGTGGGATGTGATGGACCATGCCGACCTGCGACATATAGACACATATGGGGGATGTGCCCATAATATGCCTATGTTGACCACATTGTGTGAGAGATGGTGTGTAGACATATGCACATTTTGGTTGCCTATGGGGAGATGACAATGACATCGAGGATGATATATATCACATATTGTGATTGTTGTTGTTGGGGAGAGGGTACAGTGATGGCGGTAGTGGATATGGAGTGGCATATGTGCTTGACACAATGATATTTTATAGGGGCCCAAGTACCTATTGCAAGGCCCATATCAAGTTTGGATGTGATATTGTAGTCTAGGGTTCCACAGTTGCAGAAATTCATCATAGTGGTGATTACATCATGTATAGTTGTGGAGGGAGGGGTGTCAACATCTTATATAAGATGCATGACATATGTCAGTGGATAGAGGAGGATGGGATGAGATATGATGTGGGCATGGTGTGTGTTGGCCCATTTATACAGAGACTTGTATCGATTTAGCAAGATGAGCATGGTGGGGGTATAGAGCCACCACACTACTACATGTGTGGGACATATGAGCACATAGTTGTATTGAGACCAGTTGCAGGGCCACGAGGAGAGTGGGATCATCCTAAGATATATGCTCAATGTTGGGTGGATATTCATAGTAGGAAGATGACACATATAGTTTTAGATCCTTGATAGATAGGATGGGGCTGATTCAGGTTATATGGAGGCCATATCGTGATTATGGGGGATGGCCTGAGGATGCTACAGAGTTGCGATGTATTCGAGAGGACCATGTGGCTAGAGGACCACTTTTTAGGTGTGATGGAGATTTTTTTAGGTGGAGAGAGTATCACGATAGTTTGGTATGGTGCAGGATGTGCCCAAGAGCCATACATATGGTTGCGAGTTGTCAGAGCCCCTAGAAGGGTGGGCACTAGGCTAGGGGCCTACAACAGAGTAGTTGATACCACCAGGGCCGGATGAGGTAGACCTACAATATAAGTTGTAGATGGAGATGATGTAGGGTGCATGGAGGATTATCAGCATGGTGGGTAGTGCATCGGTGGGTATTACTATACCCAGTATTTGTGGGTGCTATGGAGTTGCCACCGAGAGGAGTGGGTGAGGGAGGTGTCCCTTACCCTGTAGCGACAGTTGGTAGAGTGTAAGTATTTGTGTATGTTGATATTGTGGTTAATGAAGTGTTATGTTGTTTTGTACGCATTTGGCTAATGTGGGGTTGTTGTGTTTGTTTGTAGAGATGCTTATTGGTCGTTGATAGTGGACACATCGATCCACATTGAATGATGTTGAATGTGCCAAGTGATGTACTATGTGGAGGGATACTAGAGCATGTTGACAATATTGTGGGTGAGCATGCCCATCTATTTGAGCCAGTGGCCATAGAAACGATGACATGTATGGTGCTTCTTGGCAAGAGGGATGAGGCATGTGAGGAGACTCAATGATGCTCGAGAGGTGGTAGGTGGTGGTCCCTTGGCCCAGGATGTGTTCATGATATGTAGACTTGTAGCGTCATTTTTGGAGTAGAGTATGGAGATTTCTATGTTACGTAGGCAGGTGGAGAAGTTTTGAGGACGTGAAAAATGTGGTGTCGCATTGGTGGTGAGGCATCCATTTTGAGGGCTCTCGTGGTACATGAGAGTGATAGTGATGATGAGGTTTGATATGATGATTGTATATATGATGGGGGGCCTTTCCCCAATTATGAAACATGTTTTTGGGATGATGATTGTATGAATGATATATGTATGGACACCTATTTTTTATATATGTTAGATCGATGTTGAGATGTTTTTCCATTGTGATGTAATGAATATGGTATGGTTCTATGGTTATTGTTCTAGCATGTGTATTGTATTGTAGGTGATGAAGATAAATGTGCATGAGGATGTTAACAATGGTAGATAAAATACACATGGTGAGTGATGATGTAGATAACTAATGTAATGTGATTGATAACATATATAATGCGTAGGTAATGGAATGATGATAATAGAATAAATGTGGAAATAGATGTATGAATATGTGAGAATGTAATGTGATCGTAATAGGATAAGGTGATGAAAATAAGAGGGGGGGATTAACGATGCCCCCAACATGTGAATGAATAGGCTCATGTAAGTAAGACCCCAATCAGTCAAGTATGAGCCACGTAAGCAAGAGTGTGTCATCAGGAAATGATTGAGGTGTGCTAGATGAATGAGTGGAGTGCATGGTGAAAGGTTCTTAGAACTAATCCCTCAACAGTCATGTAAGAACCGTAAGAACACAAGTGTGTCATTAGGGGTAAGGTGATAATAATCACCTACCAAAGACCAAGATGATGGGTGGTGGTGGAAACATGTGGAATGGATGGAGCATGAGTGTATGAACCAAATGAAATGTCATGTGTAGTGACTATGGGGTATGCAAAACTAGTGGAAAACCATGAGATGTAGTGACATGAAGCGGTGGATAATGTGGATGGAGTGGATGTAATGAATGTGATGGTGGAAATGATGGATGAGGTGGAGAATGAACATGTGGTGGTGGAGCATGATGAAAAAAATTAGCACCTGATGGATAATACTTAAGTGGGGTACACCTACATGATTGATGGGGTGAAGGAGATAATGAGCACTCACGAGAGGCAAAAGGAGATGATGTCGAGTCCACTAGTTGTTGTATCCTTTCACGTAAGGCAAGGAAATCATTGTCCCTATGGCCAGAGATGATGATGATAATTACAATAATGTTGGTCACGTTGATGTTGTAAGTGGTGTGGGGGATGATGATGTTGGTTAGAGGGTAACCAAATCAATCATTCATTGAGTAATATGTGAAATCACATCATGTGGTCAAGTGTGAGGAGAGAAATACAAAGGATCTCATGAAGGAGGTGGAGTGGTGGAAGTAGGAGCTTGTTGTGGAATTGGAGAAGGATGTGGTGGTGGTGAGGAAGTGGGTTGAACTTGTTTGGAATGCACTTTAGACAATGGTGGAGATTTCTTTGGGTGCTCAACTAGTGGTGGGAGTGGAGGAGCAATGGATGGAACTATTGGAGAAACATGTGGGGGTTCCATGACATGTGAGGATGAAAGATATTGTTCTAGATCAATAACCTTATAACACAAGAGAATGAATGACTCACAAGTTTTGTATTGTAACCTTTGTTTAAGTGGAGGAATGAGACCACGAAAAAAGATGAATTGTTTTTCTAAGTCACTAGGTTGGAAGATAAGCTGGTGTATGCAAGCATTGAATCGTAAGATATAATCTTGAATAGGTTCAGAGGAGCCTTGATGTAAAGTAGGAATGTGGTCATACGTAACCCTAGGGCCATTGTTAAGAATGAAATGAACGGAGGAAAGCATCCTCCATGTCATAGAAAGTGCTAATGGACCCAAAGGGTATAGATGAGTATACCATTGGAGTGCCTCATTAGTAAGACTATAATGAAAGGCCTTGAGAAACAAATGATCATTAGAGTAATCGTCATAAGCATGTGGTAATGTAGGATATGAGCATGAGGATCACCAGTACCATCAAAGCATGTGAAAGTAGGCATGAAAAATATTTAGGAAGGTGGAATTATGAATCTTTTTAGGAACAAGATTTCCATGTAAATAATTGTTGTCAATAGAGGCATAATAGGCTCTACTTTCTAAAGTAAGAGTATGAACTTGCGATTGGAGTTTTCCTACAACATGCATGAGAGATAGAATATCTTGTGAGGGGATGGTAGGAGATGGAAATAATGTATTAAGTGGTTGAATTTTTCCATTATGAGTGATCATAGGGATGTCAAGAGGTGATATAGTGGAGTCAGATGCTAAAGGAGTAGTGGTAGATGATGATGTAGGAGCTATAGGATGACTAGTATTAACACAATCCCTAGTAGGTGTGGTGAGAAAGGAAGAAATATCAATAGGTGAAGATGTAGTAGGGGAGGTAGAGGATGTGGGGATAGAAGAAGAAGAAGCCATAACATGGGGGACTCATGTACAATAGTAGATGCAACCTCAGGAGAAGACAATAATGGAGCGAGGAGTCACATGTGGCAATGTATGTGAAAGAAGGAGACCCATGATGTTGATCAGTAGAAGATGGGGTTCCAGAAATAATGCTATGGTCATCATAAGAATCAATGGGATCATCAATGTAATATGAAATAGAATGCATGCTCGAATGAGATGTGTGAGGGGACTATTGGAAGTGGTAGAAGACATAGGAGTAGCTATGTAGGAGTGGATGGAGAGTAGAGGTAGGAGGTACACCTTGATTGGGGATCAATGCCTAATAAATAATCAATGATAGAGTCATCTAAAGCATCAGGTGGCATATTAGAAGGACCATGCAACTAGATGGCATGGTGTACAACGAGTGAAAGTAATGGGGTCATCAACAAGGCATATACCTATAGGAGAATCGGCAAGATTAGTTGGCACATGTTGTTAGCCTTCTAAGAGAATTTGTTGAGTATCGTTAGGTAAAATCATAGGAGCACTATATAAAGCCTTAAGCTCAGCTATGGAAGCCTCATCATAAATGGGATTGACACTAAAATTAGACATGATGGGAGAAAATAAGAACTATGCTTAACCACCTAAGTATTAAAAAGATCCAAAGAAAAATGTTTGAAAGTAGGGTTCACCAAAATGATTAACTAAAAATAGAGAAAATGTAAAATTTTCTTATTTTATGAGTTAATCTAAATAGAAACTAAATGTTATATTGAAGTGCTAGATCTAAATATTTTATTTTAATATTTGAATGTATTGAAATAATGGAAATAAGAGGGATATGGTACTAACCTTAATTTAACTTACCTCACTACGAAATGGATTATAGTAGGCTTGTGTGATGTGCAGACTGGGAAAGCTATGACCGAACAACCTCGGAAGGGCAAGAACTGAGTATCTGACTGTACTTGAGGCACCTGGAAGGGTAATGGGGTGCCCCGGGATGCCTTGGTTTGTGATTTGGGCACTGTAGACTATAGAAAAGCTCAGGGATCTGAGTTTGGAAGTGTCACAATGTATGTAATACCTTCATTCTTATCACACATGGGTGTCACAATAATGTTTCATCTATGTCATTGTAAATGTTGTGTGAAGATCTACCTACAAAACCCTATTCAAAGCATCAATTCCTAAAAATAAAAATGCATATGAATAGGTCAGACTGACCTTAACTACCAAACTAGTGGTCTTACAACTGAGCGTTGCACTACATTTCAGACCCCATGTAGTTCTATGTGTGTGTGTGCAATTTTGTGCCTAGGATGCCCTAACACCAATGACACAAAAGTAGGGGAAATAACTAGATGTAAAGATGCAAATGGTGGATGGAATGGAAAGAATACAACCCTTTCCCCTATGCTTGTGTGATGCAGATGTAGAAGATGCCCAAATGCAGTCCCTTTCCTTAGTAGATAGTTTCCCTTGATAGTAAGATGTCTGCCCATAATGTAGTGAGTATGTTATGTTTATATAGGGATCTCTTGTTCAAATTTTGACACTAGTGACCTGAAATTGCTGACTACGACCTAGGGGAATCGACACGAGGTCACAAAAAAGACCAACCTCAAATAAATAATTAAGACCACAAATTACAATGATACGAATGCCTAAAATCATAGACTAGGGCGCCCTCAGGGCATCCCAAGATAGGACTGGAAACAACAAATGAGGAAATTATGACACTTAAGACCTTCTAAAAGGCACCCAAAATTGTATAGACAAGTGATGAATTAACCAGAAAAATAACAATGATGACTGACTAACAAGAAACAAGACCAAGTGATGGGTCACTAATCAATACTTTTATTACACAAGATCCATATATAAAATAACACACCCGGTGGTATAAATGTAATAGTAAAAAACCTCTAATGAGTCTTGACAACATTTCTTCTAGTTTGTTTCAATAGTTACCCGGTCGAGATCTTCTCCAGTTGTGTGAAATCACCTAAGTCATCTATCTCTCTTGCTTTCTTAGGGTTTCATATTATTTCTTAGTTTTTAATTATCCATTTACTTGTATCATATCATTTGGTACAATAGTTACTCTAAAATTAATATTTTATTCCATTTATATTAAATGTGTGTGTGTGTGTGTGTGTATAATTAGGTTTTCAATAGGATTGATTTAATAATTTAATTTCTGATTACAACTAGTTACCATAGATTTACAAAATATAAGAAGTTATAAAAGAGAAATAAAATGCTTATATAACCATTACAACACACACACACACACACACACACACATATATAAAATAAGAAACTATGTTGCAAGAATGAAAACATTTCCAAGATCAATGTTTTACTACTATTATGCTTTCAATTTAACTTTATATTTCAAAGATATTTGAAATACACGTCGGAAGGAGATATGATCTCACAAGTAAATCTGAATTCTCATTAAGTTGGAAATGCACAACTAAAACAAAGAGTTTCTTTTACACACATTTAAATCCACCAAGATCAACAATCATTTAAATCACCCAAAATATGATTTTCAAATATTTTAAACGAACTCAAAAACCTCTTAATTACTTATTTCTCATTTACTCAAGAAAGTGATAATACCACACAACAAAAAATGTTTCTATAGAATAAAACATTTATAATGGTAAAATATATCAGCTGGTTTAAAACAATAAGATAGCCATTCAAGGCCTCATATTCTTTCATTTCAAAGGAAAAACTCAAACAGGATAATACAATAAAATTTTCTTAAACAAAATCATCTAACTTTACCTTAAGATTGCTTCCCAAAATAAGATTTCCCAACCTTACAACAATTCTCCAAGAGAGAAATATAATGTAAATTTACTTTTAAACAAGTTTACTACAAAAACAATTATAAAATACAAGCTTATAAGCCTCCTACTAAGTGGGAACAACATGCCCAAAAAATGAACTTATAAACAACGCTCCTACAACAAGTACTCCAAGAATGCCTCAAAAATTAGCTCCAAGCTCCAAATTCCACCAAGTGCTCCAAACACCAAAAATAAGAAGGCTTGAAAACCTCCCAACTATAGGCATCATTACATTCCTTTCTCCCAAGAGAAGGCATGCTATCCTCCCCCAAGCCCATGGGAAAGAGGGATAACATGTGACTAATATGCCCAAGAAAAACAACAATGAACCAACATAGTCATGCAAAATAATCAAAGGTAGGAAGAAGCCAAATTTTCACCAAATCACGAAATTTCAAGCACCCAAAACCAAAACCAAAGGAAATGGGAAGAGGGGAAGAATGGATCCCAAAACCAAAAATGTAACATATAGTGCCAAGATCATCCTCCAAGTATAATAACTCCACAACTCCAAAAACCTATCAAACTCCTTATAGCTCCACATTCTCCTCCTTACCAAGGATTTTCAAGCCTTGCATGCTTCCTTGGCAAGGATAGGAGGGGATTTCCAAGACAAATGGAAATTCCTCCTACTTCCCCCAAGGAAGGGAGTAGAATAAAAATATCCTCCATTGCTTCCCCAAGATGCCATGAGAATGTAGAAATGATCCCTTCCCCTTCCCAAAACCATTCCCAAATCCACTCTCCATTAGGGGTGGAGGGACAAAACCAAAACACCAACAAGATAAAAGGAAAAAAACAACCAAAAACAAACTCCCATACCCAAAAAAACATTCCAAACAACAACAACATTCATCAAGGTTTCTATGAATTACATTATTAAGAAGAACAAAGAAACATGGGTGAAGTATGCCTCAACCAATCCAAATTTATAGAGCTCTCAATTCTTCAATGGACTCCACAACAAGCTCTAGATTTAATAAAGAAAATAATACCTCTAAAATATCCTCCAATAACTCTCCAAAATCCCCAAAATTCAAAAAAAGCTAAAACGACCCCAAAAAACCAAACATGGGGATATAAATAGATTGAGTTCTCCAAATCCCCAAGCCCATGGGAGGGTGACATGTGTCACCCTCTAACTAGGCACATACCACACATCAAGGTCACCATATAAGTACCCACACAACAATAAATGCAAGAAGATAAATTTCAAAAATGCAATCCCCCAAAAACATGCTACCAAATCCCAAAGTCACTCACATGAGACAAAAGAGAGGAAGGATGGTGACTTGAGAGAGGATTTTGAGAGGGAAAACACTTTTGGGGTTCACCAAAAGTTTCCTCTATCCATAGGTTAGGTCCAAAGGGTCATTTTTAAGGTAAGAGGGACCCCATACTTTCCAAACAAGCCTCCAAAATTCCACTTTTTACTCAAATCCGAGATTTGAGAGAAAGTGAAGTATCCAAGATGCTTGGTGGTCCCCCCAAAAGCAAGGTTAGGTGATCCCAAGACACCAATAAACATAATTAACACTAACAAATCACCCAATTACCAAAAGCATTATCAAATGAAAATTAAGCAATAAACAACTCTAAACAAGAGGGTTAACACCAAGATTAATTTAACAAGGTGAGCAAAGGTGAAAGAGTAATAAATGGGACCAACACATAAAATCAAGGTGATCATACCAAACTCAACATACTCAAATAATGAAAAGGTAAAATAAGGTGAGGATGGGTTCGGACTAGGAGGACTTGTGCATCTTGGTAGTGCTACCACTAAGTCCCATGTTCTCCTCATGGCGACTTTGTAGTCCTGCACACTCAAGAAAAAACCTCATACCTGCTTGATCTAAAATTAAATAAAATAACATATGAATAATACTTATAATAAAACAATCGTGTTAACTAAATAAAAATATGCCATATCTAGCTATCCATAAAGATAAAAACTACAATCAAAATCAATGATATATCCAATATAAAAATCATATCCATCTCATCACATAATCATCAATATCATCATCTCTAAACCACGTAAAATGTCTATAACATGGATAAAAAGAGTGTCACAAATAGTGTCATGTCAAGTGTAAGAGTATCATAACCAACATGATGATAAAAATAAAAGTATCTAAGAAATATCTAGCATAATCAAGTGTCCAATGTCTCCATATGCAATAATAAACTAATCAAATTGAGTCAACATGACATAAGGGAGGGAGAATTTTTTGGGCACTACTGATATGTTTTGCATTAAAATTACGGATTTTCATCTCAATATCAAGTAAGTAGAGTTCATGGTTGAATGATTCCTTGTGTATAAGGTTGAAAACATAGTCTTTTAATAGTATTAACATCCTAATATAGTCAAGAACTAATATAGAATGAGATGAATCCATTGGAGGATGCATGTTTAATACTTTAAGGAAAACTATAATTTGTAAGGTCATGACTTGTAGTTAAGTTTCTCACCACTGTTTGAGGATCTTCAATGAAATTATGATTTTGTTAGGAGTGAATGAGAAGTGAAACAACTAAAAATAGTAGAAGAGTACCTAAATATCATTGTTGAAAGTAGAATAGGTGGATGCAAGATTTTATGAAAGGTTAAACTTCTTGTTGTTTGCTAAAAGGGATGTGAATGATAGTATATAGATTGGTTTAAGAGAGAGAAGTCAGACTATTGTCATAAGAACCAGTGTATGAGTAAATTTTATCTTACAAGAAGGATGGTCTTATTGCATGTTTATAAATAAATATTCTTCTCCTTAAAATGATTCTTATTATCTAATTAAGAAATATAAGACTATGGTATATGGAGATTAAATTTTTAAGGTGATTGAGTTATCGTATCGGTTTGTAGCACAAGTTTGTTATCACGTCATTTATTGCAATATATTTATTTCACTCTCCTAGTCAAATGGATCAAACTCCTCCATGATGGGAACAAATTTCCAAGTTTAGGAGTTGTTGAAACAATCTTCTTAGTCTTCTCCACAACTTATGCTTTGTCAAAATTTTCTTATATTGCTTCTCACACTTAGCTTTATCTTGTTTCTCCCACGTAATTTAGGAGTGAGAAATAGATAGTGAAAGAGAAAATGAGAGAGAGAGATAAATAGAATGATAAAGAGAGAGTGAGAGTGATACATAGTGAGAGAGAGAATGATAAAGAGAGAGGGAGAGGGAGAGAGAAATCAAGAGAGACAGAAGAGAGTGAGAGACATAAAGAGAGACATTTTGTAAATATAATCCCATGACACCAAATAAAATGCTCTAACATGTTGATGTGGCCTGGTATATGCTACATGAGGATTAATTTTGGTGCCCCGCGATCCGGGTCCTTCCTAAATACATTGATCGGGCGTAGTCCCTTAGGAGCCTTGAGAGAAAAACATGTTATAACTTTGGCGGTGATTTATCGGTCTTTGTGGCACCTTGAAAGGTTTCTTCTATACCTACACCTCCATATTGAGACCCTATATGAACTCCTATCACATTTTTCGCTAAGTCAATTCAGTTTTCTCATTGTCTCGACAAATGAAACGATGCCAAATACTCTAATTTGAGTCATTGTAAAGCTATCAAATGCAATAGTTTACAAATGGAATCCCATGGCACCAAACATACTATGTCACATCGAGGTGGCATATTATATGCTAAGTATGGATTTTTGTGGTGCCTCGCAATCCCAATCCTTCCCGATGACATTGGTTGGGCGTAGTCCCCAAAGATCTTTGAGAGAGAAAAAGGCTATAACTTTGACGAGTGATTTCTTAATCTCCATGGCACCATGAAAGGTCTCATCTAGACTTAGATCTCCACATTAAGACCCTCTACAAAATTATGTTGTAGTATTCCCCATGTCAATTCGGTTTTCTCATTGTCCCAATGAATGTAAAGGTGCCAAATACTCCAATTTGAGTTAGTATAAGGCTGCCAAATGCAATATTTTGTAAATGGAATCCTATGACACCAAATGCATTGTGTCCACACATTAGGGTGGCCTAGTATGTGCTTTGGTGATGCTTCATTTTATTGTCCCATGATCCTGGTACTTCCCAACTAAATTAGTCGGGTGTAGTCCCTTAAGATCCCTAAGAGCGAAATAGGTTATAACTTCAACATATAAGCTTGATTAGTTTTACATGATTAATTTGAAAAAATATAATGTCTTTATTTGTCATGCATACAATAAAAAATGGCGAGAGGATGGTATCTCATCAATTAGGTTGTTTACTTTATCTCATGTTCACCTAGGTACTTTATTTACCTTTTATTTTTAGTTATCCTCACCCACTTATGTGTGGATATTTCTTTTATCTTATTTAGATATTATGAGGATATTATCTAGTTGTTAGGTATAGTTATTTCCTTGATCTATGGCCTTGACCAGTTCTTTCCTTGATCTATGGTCTTGACTATTTCTTTCCTTGATCTATGGCATTGACTAGTTCTTAGATTAATCTTCCTTACCTATATAAGAAAAGAACTTTCTCATTGTCTGAAATACATAATATGATGTTTTTTCTCTTTATTTATAAATCTATTTGTAAGTCTATTATGTCAAATTGTTTTGAGATTATTGAATGTGATGTTTTATTAACATATGAGATATTTTTGTCTTAGAAAAATCTAGTTATCATTCCATTTATGGTAGCAAAGGGATAGATGCTATAGACATCCATCTGTAAATTTTTACAAGTGAGGGTTTTTTCATATATTTAGAGTTTTTTTAATTTTCATTGGTAGTTTTTTAATTTTCATTGTGTAGTTTTTCAAAGTGCATTTACATGTAAAATGGAGTGCACCATTAGATCTGGAAGGTGGAAAAACCCTATGGTAGGTACTCGTAAACTTAGCCATTGTTGGAGGAAGTTGACGTTGGAGTTTTTTTAATTTTGTAGTAATGTAACCATGCATGAAAATCCATACGATCTGGAGGATAAGCATGGAAAATTATTCTTGGTTTTTATAGGTTTTGTGTGATTTTTTCTAGGTGATTCAAAATTTTGTTGCAACAATTTATCGAATTAAAGGGTCTATTGATTTCTAGATCAATAAATTCATGTTCATTTTTTGGGCTTGCATGCGGTTTTTTGGAGTTCGGTTGTGGATTTTGACGTATGTTTTGGTTTTGGATCCAAACCTCTATTTCTAGATCTGCATATAGGTTCTTTCCGGTTTCGTGTTTGGGCTTGATGACCATAGGTAAGTCAAATCTAGGGTGGCGGCCTATAGTCGAAAAGGTAACTTTTTATGATTTCTCTGGAACATGCACCTTGCCCGTAAATAGTCAAAGTGTTAAAGTGGAAGGACTCATAAAAATTATAGCCCCTTTTTATATGGTATGGTCACATAACATCTTAAATTTGGGATTTCTACTAGTAGGTGCTTAAAAATGCATTTTAAATGTTTATAGTGCAAATTTAAATAAATATTATAGTGGAAAATTGATAAGCTTGTAACTTTTGATAGGAAACTCGAAATCTAGTGCCATTATTTTCAAAATTTATTATTTTTCCATGTTTGTTGTATTAGAACTATTTATTTTTTCAAGCACACCAAAATTATAAATTGTCATTTTTGTAAAACACTCAACATTATAAAGTGCCAAATCTTGGGGCTTCTTACATTCTTTTAATCTTTGGTGATTTTGAGAATGATGTCTTTATATTCTTCTACATTAGCTCTACTTGAGCCATTAAAAACACATAATTACCACACATGGAGAACAAGATAGGAAAAAATCATTGAATGTAAATGATTATAGGATTTAACTTTTGAAGAACAACCAATCATCACTAAAGAATATGCGAAATTTCAATACCAATACAAATTTGATGAGTGTATGGGTTTAATAGGAACTTATGCAAGTGATATTATTTTGTTTCATTTACAAGGATATGACTCTCCTTTGAAAATATGGGAGAAATTGAATCTCTTATTTGGTAGAGTCGATCACATAAGAGCCATGTACCTTGAAATTGAGGCCACTTCTCTTAGTCACGACCATTTTCTATAAATTATAGAATATCTTACTAATTTCAAGCACTTGTTGACACAATTTAAGGGGAGTGGAAGAGATGAGAAATATGAAGAGAGTGTTTACCTAATTCTATCCAAGTTGAGAGGTCCATTCCAAATATTTTCTTCTACCTTTTTCTCTAGAATGGATGTATTATGTGACACATTTAAAATGCCTAGTTTATAAATATTTTTTGAAACACTTACTAGGGAATAATCCAAAATGTCTAATCTTGATTATTCCACCTCTCAAAAGGAATTAGTAACATATAATCCGAAGTGAAAGGAAAAACAAAAATTTAAATCCAAGTCAACTCCTTATCCATCTCCAAATGATCCTAAACCCAAAGAAAATAACTCTAACCCAAGGATTCTTCTAAATCCAAGAATAAGTATATCCTTTCATTCTCTTTTTGTGGGGTAGTGTTCATGTATAAACTAGGTGTTGTAAGTGAATGCAAGCCTTAGAGGATGTAATCATAAAACACTAGATCTCTATATCCACTCCACCCCCTTTTAATGAATTCAAAAAGAACTTAATATTTCTAGGATATGTTAATCAAATATTATAGATAGTTTGGTTATCGTTTCTAGTGCTTCATCATTGCATGACGTCTTCCAAGGATTCTTTTGTGTCTCGAGTTTTGAGTTCTACTTCTAAAATTAAGGTTGGATATTCTTATTTTAATTCTATTAAGAGAAAAGGTGACATATAACTTGATGGTCGCAACATCCCGATGCATTGTATGTTCTTGAAACCACTACAAATTCTCTTTTTATATATCATATTTTTCGTTTTGGTCAAGGAAAGCAAGTGAATTTTACACCACAAGGGGTAGAAGTACGGACCTTTTTGAGACTCAATCACTTGTTTCTCGGGATATTAATGATCATATTTCTAGACTATATCACTTTAAGGTTTTTGATGATACTTTCTCAATAGGAAATGCTTGGTTCTCATGTAAATTCAGCGAGTAAGATTTAACATGACAGATCTGGGAATTTTTATTTAATAAAAATTAAATTAAATCTAATTGCGAGAGTAACTAATGTGATAAATGATGTATACATGATAATATACATTAAGATTCAAGCAATAAAGCATATGCAATATGAACACCTAAACAAGAAGGAAATATAGGAGGACTTAGCTGAGTTCTAAGCGAATAGGAAGTGATCTAGGCGAGATGAAATAATCGAATAGACTAAGGAGAGTGTCATAGAGGCTCACTTTGGAGGTTTTGAGATCTAGAACTATGTCGGGTAGGAGCACCCATGGGAGGATAGGAACACCCATGCGTTAGTGTATGGATCTAGGCACATGTATCTATGTAGGCGTTCTAGATCGAGGTATTTTAGTGTCGAATAAGCTTTGTTATTGGTCCTTATTTTTTGTTCTAGATTCATTGTTTTATCTATGACTGTACATTCTATAACTGCAAGAAATAGGTTCACATGCACATACCCACAAACCACATCAAAAATAAAATGGAAAATAAATAATGGGGAGTTGGAATGACCTTGGAGGTCACCTAAGAGTGAACTTATGACAGAGCATTGTACTACATCCGAGAATCCATGTAGTTCTTGTGTGTGTGTGTGTGTCGAAATGATGCACTTTGAGATGCCCTTGTGCAAGTTGTACAGTGATAGCGGGATAAATATAGAATGTAGAAGATGTATAGAATGTGTGGGATGAAATAGAATGAACTTCCTCTCATATGTTGTGTATGCAGAGTGATGTATCCCTTGTCCTTTGTATGAGTGCTAGATGGATGCCTTTGGTTCTCTTTGTGTCTTTTGATGCAAACTTAGGTAGTAGTATGTAATATTTAGTGTTTGGACATCCATTTTGAAAACATAACTATGTATTTGTATGATTCCCTTGTTTGAATTTTGTAATTGATGATTGAAAAGCTGACCCAAAGTCATAAAAAGTAATTGACAAGCGAAAGGTGTCTTACAGGATAAAGAGGGACATGAGCTCTCAAGAGGACAGAGCACTGACACTGATGTCCCGACTAGGTCTTAGTGGCAATCTGAGGCCATAGACATATAAAATAGCTAAATTCCGGCAAGAGTGCAAGATGTATAAAGCCAATAAAAGTGTAGAAGACCAAGTAAAAGGCTAAAGGGAGTTGTCAATTTCTTACTTAGGAATAATGTAAATGCTAGCATGATTTTAGGACATAGAAATGTACCCAAGTGCATAGATTTGGTGACTACATTTTAACCCCAATTTATGATTTTGAGTGAATAATTGATAGCATAAATTATTTAGAAGATGCACACCTTATGATCCCAAAGAGAGTGTGGTGAATAACGTGTTGAGTGGACAAGTAAAGAGTTAAGTGATCGTAAAGTGAAGCATATAGACTAGGAAAAGGGAAGTGGACCCTAGGGGTGAAGCATATGAGTAACTTGTACTTATTTTTATGCTTGTATTTATTGATGTAGGTTGATTATTTTTACATATTAAGGACATACTTCCAAAGGAAGATCGAAAGAGTAGTCAAAGTCATGTATATAAAAATTTGAGTAAAAACATGTATAAGTATGTAAAAGTGTGAAAGTATGTAAAAGGAAAGTGTGCACCTAATGTATAAGAGTATAAAGGATAGAAAGATGTCCTAAAATGTTGTGAAGGGTGAGTTTTTTTGGGCGATCTCATGCCAAGAGAATTTTTTTGGGTGATCTCATGCCAAATGTGAGTTTTTTGGTGATCTCATGCCAAGTGTGAGTTTTTGGGTGATCTCACGCCACGAGAGAAGAGTGTTGAGGAGAAAGGTATAATTTTAATCTCCTTCCATGACTATTTCTGAATGAGCACCACTATAGATGGTACATTCCGTGTTTTTCTGTGTTCTTTTGTATTGTAATTGATTGTAGAAGATAAAATGTATTATGTATTTGGAGGAAAGTTCCTGCTACTGGAGAAGCGTGTTGAAGACTGTGATGTACGAGATAAATTAGATGTTTTTGTCCCTAGTACATTAGCACCTAGGGGATGACATGAGCACCCAGGTGATAGTGTCTAGGTTTGGGCACTACTATTTCTATTATGTGTGAAGTCCAAGTCTAATTCTGGACTATTCCATGACTGTATACCTTTGTTTTTTATTTACTATGATGATCTGGACTATAGATCGAGATACTATAGGGGTGATTTGTTCACCCAATGTATATCCCCCTCATTTGGGGTGTATGCGAAAAATGTAGGATATTGCAGTCAAAGGATAGGACCCGATGCTTATTTGAAGTGGATACCTATCGGGGTAAGGGATGTGGTTGGTAGAAACCAAGGCACATGTAAATAAAGTGGGCTAGTAACAAGTGTTATTAGTAAAATTAGATAACATGTAATAGAAATCAATGTAACAATCAAGTGTGCAAACAAGATGGACAACAAAAAGAGGGTTTCATAAATGGGAAATCACTCACAATGTCATAAGACAATTAGGGCCGAAGTGGCAAAAACATGCAATTATCATACAAGATGATGAGTGCATTATTTGACTTGTTTATATCATCTATGTGATTATTGATTTTTCATTAAACATGATTAATTAGTGCATGGGGATGCTTTATATAGTTATATCCTAGTAAGTTCAATGCATTTCTCTTGTTTTGTTTCATGCAACTTGTTAACCGTAGAACCTCCCACTAATCACCTCTATGAGTGAAATGTGGTGACATGTGCAGGATAATAGTGGAAATTTACTACCAATGCTAGGAATTATAATCAAGGAGTCCGATTCTGGAGCCATCATGTAGTCATGGAAGACTTTTTCCATTAACAACCTATAAACATGGATCTTGTTTTTAGCAGTTTCATAGGATTTAATGAACTTTAATAGGGTTGTTAGTGGAAGAACTTAGTGCCTACAATTTTGGCATGATGTGTAACCAACTATGTCTATATAGAAATCTCCTTGAAGAAAAATTTAGTAGTTAGTTGATGTTGGTAATCTACAATACAATTTATAACAATTAGTATCTATTTTCCAGTTATGTACTTGAGTATGTTATGGAACTTTTTTGAATCAATATATTAGATGTTGTTTTGAATATCCTGTGGTGTTGAGATTACCTCTGTCATCCGAGGAAGAGCAAGGGCCCACTCGACCAAGGTGACTAGAGGCTTTTACATTTATGCATGCTCGTGGTTTTTGATAAGTTATAGTTTGAATGTAATTACTTATTTCCTTTACTACAATTTCTATTCAATGTGTGTTATTTCCTTTCATGCAATTTCAATTCTGAGTGTGTCATTTCAATTTTGTAATTTCAATTCAGAGTGTGTGTTATTTGAATTATGTTATATTGATTTGGTGTGTGCATTTCAATTCCAGCAAAGTATTTCCATTAAATGCATTTCATTACAATAATGTTGTTTCAATAGTTTAGCATTACATTTCCGTAGATTAGCAGAGATAGAGAGAAACATAACAACCAAAACCCCAAAAAGGAACCACCAAATAATTGAGTTGCATAAATCTTCATTGCATACAACCTTAGACACACAACCCTGGTTTTATAATGACACTAGCAAAAGAATCTATTAGTTAAATGATTGGAGAATACAACAACCCATCATTTTTGGCACCATTTCTAGGGACACCATAAGCACAACACACCATTTTATTCACTTTACATGCTATGGGTGTTAATGAAGTTAATCTATGCAATCGTAGAAGTCTTAGGCCTTGTTTACATAACCAACCTTGATGCACAAGCCATGGGACATTCAAGGGATATTTATACCATGTAATATCCAAAGAATATCTCCAAACAGAGTACAAGTAGGGAACATTGAAAGTGACATTGAATCTAATACAATACCTAGAATCCCTTCTGAACATTCTACATCATCCTATTTAGAACCAAAACAACCTTAAAAAATGGGAGACAATGGGAATAATGAGAACCGACCCTTGGGTAGAACCTTTACCTATCCCATTGTCTTAGATGAAGATGAGGATGCACCTATGAAAAATATCTCACCATCCATCCTCCCTATCTTCTGAGGAATGTCTATAAAAGACCCAGATTAGTTCCTATTTGAATTCAAAGTTCTTTGCCAGACATATGACTACAGAATAGACAATCAAAAAATCAAACTATTTCCTTCCACCCTCAAAGACTCTGCTATGAGGTGGTTCATGGGATTGTCCCCTAACTCCATTCGTTCTTAGGAGAACATGGAGATAATTTTTTTGACAAATATCAAGACTAATACAGGGGAAGAGATATGAAAGAAGAGTTCTTCCAGATAAAGCAAAAGGAAGATGAAAATATAGAAGATTATCTGGATAGATTTATCTTTCTCCATCGGAGGAGTGGTTATAAGTTACATGCAGAAATCACTAAGATAGTTTTCCTTAAAGGACTTGATGAGGAAAACAAGGATTCCCTCCATCTTATGGGAGGAGGTGATGCGTATAAGCTTAACATAGAAGATATCACTGAGCTATGCAGAAGTTACTCTAGAACATGAGGAGGTATAAGGAAAATAAAAACATCCAAGACTACCCTAGGTACCTCAGAACTTCTAGAGGAAATGGCTAACATGAAAACATACATCTTTTCACAATTAACATCAACCATAGATGGGATGAAAGCCAAGACCAGTGCTTTGCAAAAGAACCTCTAGACATATACTTCCCTAAATGTAGGAAGAGACATCCTTTGAGAGAGTGTCCTTTGGATGTCACAGACATGTGTTTGATATGTGATGTCACTGATCACGATACTAACCATTGCACTTTCTTACCTCAGTTGAAAGAAATATTGAATGTCATGTCTCAAGAAAATGTAGAGGTAAACTTTGTTCAAAGGCCAAATAATCAGGTGTGTATGCCCCTAGACCTACTCAGAACCCCTAGATGATGTCATGGCCTAGTTAGGATCCTCAGCCTACTTGGGGACAACTTGAGTGGACACCACCAAACTGGATGGTTTACCCACATCCACCACCATGGATGACTCCCTACAATCAACAGGGTTGGACACCACCAGCCAATGCAAATCCATGGCAAAACCAACAATGGGCACCTCAACAGAATTCTAATCAACAAAGGAGGTTCCAACAACCATAATAGGCTTTAATGGACCCACCACAAAACTATCAACAACACGGGAAAGCAACACAAACTCAACTTCCATCCCGCCTGTAGCAAACCCTAAAATCAACACATAATTTTAATTAATGAAGCAGGACAAAGTGATACAATGCAGGTTAATACTATCAATAATATGTGACTAAGGTCTGGGAGAATAGTGAATAATCCTCCTATTGTTATCACATAAATACCTGAGGAAAATGAGAAAGAAGAGACACCTGAGGAAAATGAAGAAACTAAACATGTTCCACAAACGCAAGCCACTAGGAATGGTTAAGGAAAAGATAAGAATGCACATGCAACTCCTTTTCCAGAATGATTACAGAAACTCAAACTGTAGAAGAAACAACACTAGTTCAAGAGTTGAAAAATATGAACATTGAGGTCCCACTTTTGAGAGCAATAAGGGACATTCCTGAATTAAACCAAACCATTAGAGACCAATGTATAAATACACTAGGAAGAAAGAAGAAATACCCAAAAATGGTCAAAGTGGAAGGGAATCTAGCTGATCTTATTCTTTGGAAAGCTTATTTCACCAAAATATGGGGATCCTGGGAGTCCAATCATTACTATTTTTGTAAATGGTCAATCAATATCTAACATTTTGGTGGATCTTGGTGTTGCCATCAATGTTATAACAACATATATGTTCAATATGTTATCTTTAACATGATTACAACCAACCAATACCATTCTTCAATTGGCAGATCAATCTATTGTTGTACCAGATGGAGTGATTGAGGATGTAATGGTCACGGTTGAATCTTGGGAGTATCCCATCAATTTTATGGTCTTATAGCCTAAATCTCGGAAGTTGGGATATCCAATCATCTTAGGAAGGCCCTAGTTGGCTAGCTCTTGTTGTTGTATATATTGCTTGTAGGTTAAGAAAAATGATATTTCATTGTATCCTCCTACCCAACCATATGTGGATGTTTGTGAACATGTATGGGTAGATTATTCAGATACTAATCATCTAAGTTCTTCTTATCTAGCCACCATTGCAGTGAAAAATCACATGGAATAAATTGTTGAGTCATACATAATGTCTGATGAAGAGGACATTGTGGCTACTGAAAATTGGAACTAAGGATACATAACCATCTATACAAAACAATAGATAATATTACCTTGGTAAGTGACATTTCCAATGAAAATTGTAAAGAAACCTATGCTTATCATGAGGAATGTGCAGTCACTAATTTCTATTTTCCTTTAGCCAAGATTATGTCTCTTGAAAATATGACTATTTTGCACATGCTTCAACCTCATGTTTTTCCCTTGAATTCTTTAATTACTGATGCAGATTTTGCTATTTTGAAATATACCAAGCAAGTGACTGTTGACATAGGAAAAGAGTTGACCATTGGTAATAACTTAGAGGCCAGCCAAGAGACTAGGGTTGTAGAAATCTTGAGGAAGCATTCCAAAGCTTTTTCTTGGGATTATAATGATATGAAAGGGATCCATCCAAGCATCTACACTCACCATATCTACACCGAGGATGTTAAACTGTGAGACAACCACAATGAAGAATTAATCTAGCACTTAGAGACATAATAAAAAATGAGATAGAAAAATTGTTGAAGGTAGGATTCATCTATCCTATATCTGATAGTCAATGGGTATCACTTTGCTAGTTTTAGTTCTCAATAAAAATGGTAAATAGAGAATCAGTGTAGAATATAGGAAACTTAATAAATCCACCAAGAAATACTACTTTCCCCTACCCTTTATTGATCAGGTTCTAGACAATCTTGCAGGTAAGAAATATTTCTCCTTCTTGGATGGGTTTAGTGGGTATAACCAAATTAGTATTGCACCTAATAATCAGGATAAAACCACCTTCATTTGTCCCTAGGGTACATTTACATATAGAGTCCTAACATTTGGGCTTTGTAATGCACATGTTACTTTCTAGAGAGCAGTTTTGGCCATTTTTGTAGATCTTACAAATGACTGTGTTGAAGTTTACATGGACGAATTCACTGTCCATGGTTCCAATTTTGATGAATCTCTGAACAATATTGAAAAATTATTAACTAGATGTGAGCAACACAAAATTTCCTTGAGTCATGAAAAATGTCTGATTATGGTTGATCAAGGAATTGTCTTAGGTCATCATATTTTACCAAAGGAATCCAGTTGACCCTAAAGAGACTGAAGTAATTACTCGATTGCCTACACCAAAAATCAAATTGACATCAAGATTTTCCTTGGACATGCAAGGTATTATAGGCGGTTCATCAAATACTTTAGTAAAATTGTTGCACCTATGTTTTCTTTGTTGACAAAAGATTGTGTTTTTGAATGGTCTCCTCAATGTCAAGATGCTTCTAACCATTTCTTGAAGTCTTAAGAGGACGCTTGAGGGGGCATCCTTTTCATATTCACACTAATGCATCTAATACAACAATGGGATATATTATTGGACAAAAGGATGAAGAAGATCATATGTATGCCATTTATTTTATCAGCAATAATCGACCCATACAAAGAGAAACTACACCACTATGGAAAAATAATTTTTAGTTGTTGTTTACTCTTTGAATAAATTCGACATTATATTACTTGATACAAAATATTTGTTTATACTGACCATTCGGCCATAAGGTATTTGATGAATAAACCAATAGTTAGGGGCAGAATTATCAAATGGTTTCTCTTGTTACAATAATTAAACTTAACAATTATTGATAAGCTAGGAAAGACTAACATTGTTGTTGATTTCCTTTCAAGATTGAATGAAGAAGAAGCAGTCTAGGATCATTTTCCAGATGAACACTTGTTTGCAATATCGACTCAGCCTCCATGGTTTGTTGATCTTGCAAATTACCTAACTACAAGGAATTTTCCAACTTAATTTACCAATAAGGAACGAAGAGATTAGTTAAAAATAACTCAACATATAAATGGTGTAATGGAATTTTATTTAAATGTTGTCCTGATATGGTTCTTCGCAGGTGTGTTCGTGAGGATGAAGTATATGACATACTGAGAGCTTTTCATGATGATCCTGGAGGAGGACATTACTCAGTGAAGAGGAAAATTCACAAGGTCCTTGGAGATGGGTATTATTGGCCCTCTCTTCACAAGTCTGTCAAGAAGTACGTGTGGTAGTGTGATGCATGTCAAATAATGGGAAATCCTACATCGTCCATAGAAATGCCTCTTAATCCTCAGTTGGTCTTAAGACCATTTGAGAATTTGGGTATTGATTTCATTGGACCTTTTGATCCCCCATACTTTGGGAAAGAGTACCTATTAGTGTGAACTGATTATGTCACAAAGTGGGCCAAGGTTCAAGCATTGGCATTTGCTAATGAAGATGTTGTAGCTGACTTTTTGTACAACAGGGTTATGTTGAGATTTGGTGCCCCTAGAGCTATTATATTTGATTAGGGACCTAAATTTTTGTCTAACATGATTGAGGATTTCCGGAGATATACCGAATCAAGCATCAAAATTCATCACCATATCACCCCAATCCAATGGGTAGGTAGAAGTTACAAACAGAGAGATGGAGAATATTTTAACCAAAGTTTTCAATGCAGATAGAAAAAACTAGGTACCAAAACTCCTAGAAGTGGTTTGGGCCTACAATACAACCTAGAAGACCACTATTGGTTTCTCCCCATATGAAATGGTGTATGGGAAGAATCCACTGTTACCCATTGAGTTTGAATTGCAGACTTGGAGGACAACAATGGAAGTTGGCATCGATTTGGACGAAGCACAATGTGAGAGAGTAATGCAACTGAATGAGCTTTGGATGAAATGAGGATGGAGGCACAACAAAAAACTGATATTCTTCAACATCAAAGAAAATCTTGGCACGATGCTCGTATCAAATATAGGAAGTTCAATGAGGGAGATTGGGTCTTACTTTTTGACTCAAAGTATCAACAATTCAAAGGCAAGCTAAGGACAAGATGGTTGGGACCATACCAGATCGAACAAGTGTTTGATAACGCTCTGTGAGATTGTTGCCAATTGATGGAGATAAAATAACTCTTCTTGGTGAATGGACATAGATTAAGTATGTATCAACATCCTCTGGATAAATAAACCTTTAGCAAAGATATGTTGTTATGCGAGGAAATGGATTCAATGGAGGAGCCTGGCTCTTCCCATCATGAGTAGTCATTTTTAAATTTGAATAAAGAAATATGATCATGCTTTCAATATTATTTCCCTTATATTTTAGTTGTTTTGTTTGTTTCATGCTTTCAATAAAGGTGGGCATGTCTATTGTTAGAATGTACACTACTCACATTTTCTCTATGAGCACAGGATGTGGAAATCTACGGATATCGGGAAGTTGAGCTGGCAAGGGTAAGTGCATTTTACTTCACTACGGATATTAAATTTTGAATCACTCCCCATTACATTTACTTATCATGATTAAATCAATACACAATTTTCAATGCATTTATTGGGAATATCATTCAAAATCTTGTGACGTGGAGTGGGGTGTAATGAATCATAATGAATCATAATTAGCAATGATACCACATGTGTCAAATTTATAAGAAAAGGACAAGATGTTTTATAAGAAGGAAAGGTGGCATTATTATTCAATATGATGGGGTGTGTGTCGTACCATGCATTAAAACTTCCCACGCATACTTGGTCCTGTCAACTTTTCATGCCGCCAATTTTGCACCAACCTAAGGCAATTAAAATATTGTGGTATATTTCAAATTTTCACTCACCAAAAACTTCATGTCATTTCTCTGTGAGTTCAAACACAACATCATTCTTATGCACAACTATCTAAATTTGTCTATACTATGGGGAGAAAATAAATCTAAACCAGACTCTCTAGACCCACTACTTTGAAATGTTGTAATTTCCCGGTATTTTATGATGTTAGCTAGCTATAATTTATTAGGAAATTTGAGGGCTTCGATGAAAATTTAGTTGATGAGTTTCTCATAAAATTTGAAGCCATCTGCGCGAATTGGGGGAAAAAGAGTAGAAATAAGTAGTCAAGTTTTTCTTACCTATCTGGTTTACTAGACTTCAGTCTCAAGGTTATGACAAATGATCCTCTTAAAGACCTAATTATCCTATTTCATGAGGACTTCGGAGCTCTTCCAGAAGTAATCCTCACTTCATATGGTACTCAGAAGGGGATTAAGCAAGAATTTTTTCCTGGAATTTGAAAGGAAGTTGTTAAATGCGTCAATAGGTACTTTATCTCTGACAGACAACCATCTATGTTTAGAGGGGATTCACTCAATATTTTAATTGATTTGAAGGAAGGCTGAATAAACCCTGCACTCAGGGTAAATTTACCTGAATATTTAACTAATGTAGTCATTAAAGTGGGATAGAAATATAAAAATGGAGGTGGTAGGTCTGCATTCAAACACCCAAGGCTTATTCAATTGATTTATTCACATCAGGTTTTCTACAGACCCAAGAGAAGGATCAAACAAATAAGTGCAGGGGAGAGTTCCAAACAAAATAAAATCAAGAAGGGATCATCTCCCATTATTCAACCTAAGCTCAATTCAGCTCCTCGCCCTTCATAGGAGACTGTGGAAGAACCTGGTAGTCAGGATAGTCCATCTTCTATACCACAAAATTCTAAGGGTAAAAGCACTTTACCAGTTCCTTCTTCTATTTTGTTAAGGCCAAGAAGGTCTTGTACTTTGCAGAGACCTGAAGTTTTTCATGAAGATTCTACTCCCATTGTGGAGGAGAAGGAAGAGGTTGGTACCTTGACTATCCCTGATGAAAAATCTAAGGATGATATATTCACAACAACTATCCCTGCAACACAGTCCAAATATTTCTACAGCTCTAAGTCGGGAGCTCCGTAAATGTCTTGACACTAGATATACTGAGACCTCGACACCATAATCTATTACAATGGAGATTGGTAGCTAGGAATCACATGGAGATGATGTACTTGAGGTGTTATCTGGATGAAATTTCCTTCCTAAAGGAAAATTTAAAAGGTATGCAAGAAACCAACTTATCTTTGCAAACTTGCATTTACACAGAGAACTGTAGAGAAAAAGTGAGGGAAATTACTGCTTTGAAGGTAGAGGTTAGCAGTCTCAAGAGACAAAGAGATATAGGCCTTAAATTATGGGATGATTTAAATCTATTATCTCTTTAGAATAAAGCATTAAAAAGGAAAATAAAAAGTTAAAAGAATATAGGCCGTGAAAATGAAACAGAATCTATTTTATACTTTGTTTATCCATTGGCTGTAAGCTTTCTAGGATAAATTCTTCTGTCTATAGCATGTTTTTCTAGGATAAATTCTATGCTAATTAATAAGAATGTACATCAATAACTTCATGAAGCTCCATATGGAAAAACGTTTTTGTCAATTTATCAAAACAATACCTCTGAGATACAAAATCAACTGTGTGGATTTTACTTCCACAACATGTTGGTCACCAATGTGCCTGATTTATTTATTAATATATTTGTGGGATATTTTTAGTTGAAGGCCTTTCAGTCCTTTCTTAGGAACCAAATTACATGGGGTGAACAAACAAACATTTTCACTCAAACAGATCGCACCATAGGTTTCTACATTAGGCCTACCCATCACAATGATGTGGCCATGAAGAAAAATTTCCGATCTCTTTATTATCAGGCTGGTGTTGGGGAAAATACTTCAAAGATTCTACTAAAATGTGTGTAGGATTTTGAGGCCTATAGTCAACAACATTTTGGTGAAGCAAGGTAGGCTTGTGATAGAATATGGGATACCTTAAACTTTCCATTAAAAGGAGGGAAGTTATCTCCCCTCAGAATCTCAGTTGGTGTATGTGGAGGGGTGATGCATTGGTTATAATAATTTGATAGTTATCTGAGAAAAATGACAAGGAATACAGTGATGAGTGGGTAGGAACATAGGTGAGGCCACCTCTTCTCCTAAATCCAATTACTACCTAGCAAAATAATGTTGCCCAGTCACATGATAGTTTCACAACTTGGGTGGAAGTTATTTCAAACAATCAGGGATGCAAAGGAACCAGGAAATAATATGTAGATCAGTTTGAGGAATATGATATGGCACAACAGTTTGGCCTTAGGGTAGGGAAAAGATGAGTTGCATAGGGACATGCAACAAGTAAAGTGCAAGGGAGATGATGAGTGCATTATTTGACTTGTTTATATCATCTATGTGATTATTGATTTGTCATTAAACATGATTAATTAGTGCATGATTAATTATTGATTTGTCAATGTATTTATCTTGTTTTGTTTCATGCAACTTGTTAACCATAGAACCTCCCAATAATTTCCTTTGTGAGTGAAATGTGGTGACATGTGCAGGATAATAGTGGAAATTTATTGTTAATGTTGGGAATTGTAATCAAGGTGTTTGAGTCTAGAGTCATTGTGCAGTCATGGAAGAATTTTTCCATTGACATCCTATAAACATGGATCTTATTTTTAGTAGTTCCATAGGATTTAATTTAATGAACTTTAATAGGGTTGTTAGTGGAATAACTTAGTGCCTACAATTTTGGCATGATGTGTAACCGAATATGTCTATATAGACATCTCCTTGAAGAATAATTTAGTAGTTAGTTGATGTTGGTAATCTGCAATACAATTTATAACAGTTAGTATCTATTTTTGAGTTATGTACTGAGTATGTTATGGAAATTTTCTGAATCAATATATTAGATGTTGTTTTGAATATCCTGTGGTGTTGAGATTACCTCTATCTTAAGGAAGAACAAGGGACCACTCGACCAAGGTGACTAGAGGATTTTATGTTTATGCATGCTCGTGGTTTCTGATAAGTTACAATTTGAATGTAATTATTTATTTCCTTTACTGCAATTTTTATTTAGTGTGTGTTATTTCCTTTCATGCAATTTCAATTATGAGTGTGTCATTTCAATTCTACAATTTTAATTCAGAGTGTGTGTTATTTGAATTCTAGTTATATTGATTTAGTGTGTGCATTTCAATTCTAGTAAAGTATTTCCATTAAATGAATTTCATTACAATAATGTTGTTTCAATTTATCATTACATTTCCATAGAATAACAGAGATAGAGAGAAACATAAAACCAAAACCCCAAAAGAAATCACCAAACAATTAAGTTACATAAAGCTTCATTACATACATCCTTGGACACACAACCATTGTTTTATAATGACACTAGCAGAGGAATCATTAGCTAAATTATTGGAGAATACAATGACCCATTACAATACATAGGGCATAGCCCAAAAACAACAACATACAATAGAAAACACTATCAAACAGAATGTATCGGATAGAATGGTTGTATATAGTCTACTGATGAAAATGCTACACATGAAGCACTCATTAGCATGTTATAAATATAAATAGTATGTCAAATCATGTATATATCAATGAAAAGTAAAGTAACTATAAGGAGAAGTAATGAATAATGTAGAAATAGACCACTGTAATGTGTAGAATGTGAGAGTAGTAAAAGTAAATGCCCCTAAGAGTCACAAAGTGGGACTAGTAAAATATACAGAGCCAAGCATCATTGCATCGAGTGAAAAGTGATAAGAGATTTGCATTCACTTCCAGAGACCATGTGAACACATATTTTTATATGATAAATATAATGACATACTGAGTATCCTTCTAACATAATAAGAAAAGTGTAACATGTACATAGTATAAGTAAGAAAGAATAAATGCAACCAAGATATGAAAATTATATGATGTTGTGATGGCATGGTAGGAAAGAAGTTAAAAATGAAGGAGTTTTCATTTCCCCCTATGGATGTGAATGAAATGAGGATCATTTACAAATGCCCCCCTCAACATTCAAGAATGAACCATAAAACAAGAGTGCTTCATCGAGAATGGGTTTTTCACGTGCGATATATAGAAAATATATGTCATGAAGCATAGAGCATGAAGTTTGTAATGTGAGGTTTATGGATGTAGTGTTCCCTCAATATTCAAGTGTGAACCATAACATGAGAGTGTGTCATAGGGTTCCGGTACAATTTGTGTACCAATAGGTGAGAATGCTTGGAAAATTTAGATATGAAGCACGAGCATATAGTGCACTAGTGGATATTAGAGAAAATTGATAGTTCTAAGGGGAGAGAAATCATGATGCCCCCTAAGTGTATGAGGAGTGAAGACTATCCAATGATAGTGAAGGGAGAGGACCCTCACACCCGATATGCGAGGAGAAAAAGCATTTGATAATGAGCTAATGTCAATAATGCGGGAGAGTAACTATGTGCATGTAAATGAGACCAATGTGAATAAGGAGGTGGAGAACATATGTGAGAAAGGGCTTCCCGAGTAGGGGACTTAAGATGACAATGTGGACTAATAGACCGATGAGGAAAAAAATTTCAAGATGTAGGTTACGTGTGAATAGGAGAACTGGGCGTAGAACTAGATTTAAACTTAGTAGGCACAAGAGGTAGTGTATGAATAGGAAAATTAGATGTAGGAGTGGACGCAGGATGTGATCCATATAGGAGGATGAAATTTCTTGGTTGATGCATAGATATCATCATGAGTGGGTCGAGGCAACAATGTGTAAGGTAGAATAACTTTGATTGTGACAACTTGTTTGTTATGGAGGAAATTGAGACACAAGTGATGCATGGAAGGGATAGCATGTGTGGTGTGGAGCCAAGGAATACCTAAGATCATGTCACAACCATGATTTCAGAGGTAACAAGGAATGGTGTAAAGATGGTAAGAGACCCAACTGTGATGGGAAGAATGACATGACCATAAGAATCAAGACTTGGAAATGTAATTTATGATGTTGGGCACTAGATAGTGACAATAATTGCATCGGAGCATGCATTGGTAAGAGCCGATGGATAGACCATAGTATTATTGATAGCATAGGTGCTAGCAAAAGCATTTATATGTAATCAATCAAAAGAAAATGTAGCGTGATAATCATGATCCAAAAATGTAATGAATGGTGGTGGCACATCAGTAGAAGCAACAAGGAAATCAAGAGGCCCCAATGAAGGAGGAGGCATAACATGATAAGTATGATTTGTAGAAGAATCTGTAGGTTTCTTGTCATGGTTTGGTAAAGGGTCTTTGAATATTTTTATCTTTTGGTTATCGTTGACCGACTTGGAAGTAGATGGGGAAAGAAGCTCGATGGATTTTTTATCGATAAAGATCTTGAATAAGATTTATAAGTTTGAAGAAGCGATCAATGGGATGTCTAATGCATTGATGGTAATTACAACATGTATTTTCATTGTAGATATGGCCACATGGGTGAAAAGGATATAGATTAAACGATGCTAGAATAGGAATAAGACTTCTTTCGATAAGATGTGGTAGTAGGAATCAAGGAGCGTAAGGTAACTTAGTAAATGTATGTCACGGAGCTTACACTTGAAGTGTGGTAGATGGAGAAACAACATTGACATTGGCCTTAGCTTCAATGGGCTTAGGAGATGGCTTGAATGCATATTTAGCTTGAAACCTATTAGAAGAGGATGAGGCAACATCATGATATTTTAATTTTCCCATAGATAAAAGTTTTCCTTCACGTATCTTGAGTGTATGAAATAATTGATCAAATGATGGAGAGGTCTCAAAGATGACACTCTCTTGAAGTGGAGGTAAGATACTTTGAACAAATAGATCTTACAATTCTGAATCAGCTAGTACATTAGTCTTGGAAAGGTTGTTCTTATATCATAAAACATAGTATACGAGATGCTCATCACATCCTTTTTTTATTTGAGATAGATGAGAATAGGATATTTTAGTAACAACATTGATAGAAAAGTGTCCAAGGAAATCATTGGCTAAGTGTGTAAAATAAGTTACCTAATGAACTTGTAGATCATAGAACCAACGCATAACATAGTCTTGCAAAATTTTAGGAAATATCTTAGCTAGGAATTTAAAATCATCCACATAATCAAGGCATGCCACATGAAAATATCGAATATTCTTCTAAGGATTACCATGTCCATTGAAGGTAGGAATTTTGGGTGCAATGAAGTTAGGAGTCAGTGGATGAGAAGATATGATAGGTGTAAAACGGATGTGAAGGAGAAGTGAGGAATCAAAAGATGGAGGGGAATGTGAAGTATCTTGTTGTAATTAACATTTTTGACTTTTTAGATCCTTATATAAAGAAGCTAGCTCAAGGGTGCCTGAAGAGGGATAAGGTTGTATATTAGAGGTATTGGGATTAGTGAGTGGATTAGTAGTTATAACAATGGAAGTAAAATGTTAAGGTGTTGCGTGGAGACCATGACGGCTAGGAGGAACCCACAAGAGGGTGAGAGGAAGCATCTTGAGCATGTTTGGTAGCAAGTAAATAATTTAGGACATGGGGAATATATGTGGGGTGGTCACGTAAAGAAGAAAAAAATTAGTGATCTTGTCTAGTTGTTCTTGATCAATGTTAGTGTACTCATCATATGAATTTTCAATGTTAGAAGGTTCAATGTTTTCAAGAGGACCATTTTTTTAATTAAGAAAAAGGTTAGAAGATTCATCCATTTATTTGGAAAACTTATGGACAAAGGGAAGAAGCTCAATATACTCAAAGGAACCACAATAAACACTAAAAGGAAAACCCTAGAAGGAAATTTGGATTTGAGCGATGGGGTTCACTAAATAATTTAATATAAATTAAATTAAATTTGATTGCAGAGTAACTATTATAATAAATGATGTAAAAATGCTAATATACAATAAGACACAAATAATAAATCATATGCAATATGAAACCCTAAGCAAGAAGGAAAGATAAGAGGACTTAGTTGATTTTCAAGTGAACATGAAGTGATCTAGGTAGATGAAATACTAAAACATATTGAGGATAGTATTGTAGAGGGTTCTTTGGAGGTTCGAGATCTGGAACTCGCGTGCGAATAGGAGCACCCACAGGAGGAGAGGAGAACCCGGTGTTTGTGTCTAGATCTAGGTGGTGGTGTCTATGTAGGTACTTTGGATCTCGAGTCTTTTAGTGTTAGATAAGCTTCACTGTTGGTCCTTTTTGTTGCTTTGGATTCATTTTCAGATCTACGACTGCACTCAGAACTGCAAAAAATAAGTTCACCTGCACATACCCATAAACCACATCAAACCTAAAAAGGAAAATGTAGAATGGAGATCAGACAGACATCTGTGGTCACCCAAAGAGTGAACTTATGATTGAGTGTTGTACTACATCTCGTAGGATCTATGTGCTTCTTGTAGTTGTGTAGAAATGATGCCCTAGGATGTTCTTTTACAAGTTTCACAAGTGATAATGGTATGGATATAGAATGTAGAAGATGTATAGAATGTGTGGGATGAAATAGAATGAAATTCCCCTCCTATGTTGTGTATGCAGTGTGATGCATTGCTTATCCCTTTATGAGTTCTAGATGGATTCCTTTGGTGCTCTTTGTGCCTTTTAATACAAGCTTAGGTGGTAGTATGTAATGCTTAGTGCTTAGTCCTCCATTTTGAAAGCATAACTATGCATTTATATAAATCCCTTGTTTGAATTTTTTAATTGAAAACTAAAAGGCCGAACCAAAGTGATAAAAATTAATTAACAAGCGAAAGGGGTTTGAAATAATAAGAAAACGATAAAGAGGACATAAACACCGACACTAGTATCTTGACTGGGTGCTAGTGTCTCGAGGCCTTAGAAAGATTAAAAAAATGCCGACAAGTGAAAGATGCATAAAGCCATTCAAAGTGCGAGAGACCAAGTAAAAGTCTAAGAGAAGTTATTAATTACAAGTTGTATTGCTTAGGAATCATGTAAATTCTAACATTCTTTTAGGACCTAGAAATGTACCCAAGTGCATATATTTTGTGACTACAATATCAATTATAAATATTTGAAAGAGTTGAGCACTCATGGTATGGTTGATGGTATTCCTAGAGCTTATCCTCTTGAGGGGGTTTTACCTAGATGTGAATTAGGAAGAAACACCAAGATCAATTTCCTAAGAATATGTCCAAGAGAGCTTCTTCACCACTTGAGATTGTACATAGTGACTTGATGTTTTTCCTACTCCCTCTTTCAATGGAGCTAAGTATAAACTTAGATTTATTGATAATTTATTGAAGTGTACTTGTGTTTATTTTTAAGAGTAAAAGTGATGTTTTTCACACTTCAAATTCTTTGGGGCTTTGGTCGAGAAACAATCTTCTAGTTGCATGAATCTTCACACCGATAATAGGGGAGTTCTTCAATGAAAAATACTATTTTTGGTAACTCACGACATTGATCACTAGCAGTTTTTTTCCTCATCCTCTAAGACAAAATGTATTAATAGAAATGAATAATCAAGCTTTGAAGGAAATGGCTAACTGCATGATGCATTATAGGGATTTACCTCTTGTATACTAGAAAAAGCAATTAATTATGCTAACTATATTTAGAATCACACACCACACAAAACACTTGAGTATTTGACACCGAGAGGAGGCTTGGTCTAAAACTAAGACTAATGAGTCTTTTTAGAGTCTTTGGAAGCCATTCTTGGGACTTTTTGCTAAAGAAGAAAAGGAAATCCTTGGATGAGAATATACAAACCTTGATATTTGTATGATATTGTGAGGACATGATTTATTGTCAAATTTTAGATCATGATACTCATGAGGTTTTTTTCGTACACATGTTCATTTTGATTAGCGCTTCTCTTCTCAAGATTCTTCATCTTCTTTCATTCCTAATTTTTACTTCATCTTGATGATCCATTCTTTGAGTAGGTCATTGCAAAGGTTACGGATGTCAATTTATATGAGGATCATATTCCCACTGATATTATCACTACACCTAAGTGGGATCGTACTATAGTTTCTTAGGAAATACCTTTCATACAAGATCCTCCACCCATTAGGCATCATCATGCACATTCTACGAGATTTGTAATTTTCTCTCGGGAAGTTTTTGGGATCCACAATTTTTACAATGTCATGGGATAGAGGAGTGGGGTGATGTGATGATAGATGAGTATTCTTTTTGATGAAGAATAATACTTGGGATTTGGTATCTCTTCCTAAGGGAAGAAATATGGTTAATTGTAAGTGGATACATCGAACCAAATACACAAATCTGATGGGTCCATTGACAAGTATAAGGCCCATCTTATTACAAAGGGTTTCTCACAAGTAAAATTTATTGATTACTCCAAACTTTTGCACTCGTTATTAAGATGTATTCAAGACACCTTGTACTTTTTATTGTTGCATCACAGGGGTGGCTAGTATACTAGATGGACATGAAGAGTACCTATGTACATGGAGATTTATAGGAGGAAATATACATGGAGCAACATGTTAGGTTTCTTCGTGACTCTTCTTTTGTTTTTAGACTCGAATATCTCTCTACAAAGTCTCAAATAGGCACCTCAATCATGGTATGAAAGTATGGATTCTTTTATTCCATCTATTAGTTTTGTTCATTTTCACTCAAATCCTATAATATATCGACAAAATTCTAGTGAGGATATTTTTATACTTATTTTGTACATTGAATATATATTACTTATCGATATCTATTGAATATTCTTCCCAAATTCAAACTATTCAATGGGATCTTTCCCCATAATTTGATATTATGTATCTTAGGTTATTGCATTTTTCCTTCATTTGCATATTTTTCAGATAGATTTAGGGACTCATTTTATTTTTAACAATACACCCATGATCTTCTTCATCATTTTGATATGGTTGATTGTAAGACAAGTCCACCCCCTTTCTTGTCCAAGGTTACTCTTACTTCCACTTGTGCCACTCCTCTTTGTGATGCTACCTTGTATAGATAGCTAGTTAGAAGTCTAATGTACTTGACCCATACTCACCATGATATTTCCTTTGTAGTTAGTCTTGTATCTTGGTTTGCGCATTCTCCTCACAACAATCAATGGAAAGATGATAAAAGGATTTTGTGATATCTGCAAGACACTTTCCACTTTGGACTACATTACACCATAGGTTCTAATTGATTGGTTGGATATATTGAATCAGATTGGGAACTTATATTGATGAAAGGAGTTCAATTTTTGGATACCTTTTCGCCTTGGTTCTTCTCCAATTGCTTGGGTGTGTAAGAAGAAACATGTTATTGTAATTTTATCTTCAAATGCAGAGTACAAGGCAAGAGTTACAACAAGTCAACAATTTTTTGGCTCTAACAATTATTGACAAATTTTGGATTCCTATAGGACTCGTTTAATATACTTTTGTGTGACAACCAAAGTGCAATTCACATTTCCCGTAACCCTGTTGAGAACTAGTGGAATAAGCATATTGAGATTCACATGCACTTCATTTTTCAGCACATTCAAGATGGATTTATTTTCTTGGAGTATATTCTGATTCAATAACATGTTGTCAACATATTTATGAATCCTTTTGCCTCACCTTTCTATCTTGAGTTGCATGAAATACTTGGGGTTTCATAAGTTTTCCTTGGGAGTGTTCATGAGGACATCTTTCTTCCTTATCTTTTTCTTACATATTTTTCTTTCCTACTTTTGGTTCAATATTTATTCATGGATATATTGTACATGAATACCGATCAAGCCTTGTTGTTAGGACTGATATTGTGGATATGCCACTTTTTTTTCGGGGCCCCTAGCTTCACTTGAGGGGGTGTTATAGTAGGTTGTTTGCCTTAGTTCATGCTCAACTAGGTAGTTTATTTACCTTCTCTTTTTAGTTATCCTCACCCGCTTATGTGTGGATATATATTTTTATCTTATTTAAATATTATGAGGATATTATCTAGTTATTAGGTATAGTTATTTCCTTTATTTATGGCCTTGGATAGTTCTTCTATTGATCTTTCTTGCCTATATAAGTAAGGCACCTTTTCATTGTATGACACGAAGTTCCATAGATATAATATATGATAATACTACTCTTTGTTTACAAATTTGTTTTTAATTTTATTTTATCAAATTGATTTCAAATTATTGAATGTGATGCTCTATTAACATCTAAGATCTTTATAGATTGGAAAAATCTAATTATCATTCCTTTTATCCTCATTATTTGAAATCTAACACCCTTGGATCTACATCTAGGTCAAAGAGGGGAAATTTATTTAGTTACTCTCTGAGGATCCAAATTTATAGTTATAGATATAGTTGTAGATCTATTTGTAAAGATATATATAGGGATATTTGTAGTACTAGAGAGAAATATGGCCCATTTTGTATGCCTACATGGCTCATGTTGTATGTTAATGAAAAATTATGTATGTTTTTCTAGCATATGATACACATAAATGTGCACATTTGAATTAATTTTCATATGTTTGTATATAAAATTATACTTTGTGTATTTCATTATTCTCTTTCTTATCTATTAAATGTTTTATCAATGGAATTTTGGGAGGGAAATTTTAGAAGGGATCACCGAGGCTATAGGATTTTGATATTTTATGACCCCGTAACTAAGGCTAGAACAAGATTGATATATGATTGTTTTTGTGTTAATATTCCTATAGGAAGTGTGATTCCTAAGGAAATAATATTGCAATCCAAGTATGGAAACTGGGATAAAAATATAGAATATGAGTCTTCTTGTATTTTTTTCATAAATGCAACATGGTAGGGCATGATCAAAGATAATGTAAGGAAGCTAGTAAAGGAAAATGGTCATGGGAAAATAAAGACAACATACGGGATCAAGGAGCTAGGAAAATCTATCTACCTCTTTTAAGGAGTTTGTATGCAGTCTTTTGCCCTTTCAAAACACAGTTTCAACTTACTATCTAATGAAGAACCTCTTCTGAGTTTGATTTTGAAGAATTTTGTGAGGAAATAATAAAATATGATCCAAATCAAATAGATAGTGAAAGGAAAGCGGTTTCTAGTGATAACGATCCATAGGAAAATTTGTTTTGTAAATAAGATGAGAATCAAGAAGAAGAGAAATTTAAAAATGAGGAAGTCCCATTGGAAGCCTCTATAGTTAAAATCCTAAAAGAGCTAGGAGAATCCTCTTGGAAGATAGATTCCTCTCTGGTTAAAATCCCCAAAGAGATAAGATAATCCTCTAGGAAGGAAGGTAAGTTTGGTGAATTTTTTTTCATGGAGGAAATTGTTCCTTTCTTGTTAAATTAGGATTTAGACAAGAAAAAGAGTAATGATGGAAAGAAAATAAAAACTAGAAGTTTAGTTAAAATAGAACATGTAAAAGTGTATTTTGGAAAACAATTCTTAAAAAAGGGAAAAATGTCTAACAAAGAGAGAAGGGAAAGAATAGCTAACTAGGAGATTGAAGTGGGTATGTGGCATTCTTTATATCTACGTTTATCTCCTTTGAGATCAAAAAGAAAGAAATGAATATTATATCTTGGAATACAAGTGGTTTACATAACCCAAATAAACAAAGGATCTGAGTAGCTTTAGGAAAAATCATAAACTTTGATCTTTTGATGATTCAAGAAACCAAAATGATAAAAGAGAGATATATGAAAGTTAGGAATAAAGTTTGGTTCAAGTATAAATTTAGAGTGACCAGTTCTAACAAATATTCTAGAGGTTTGGCAACTTTGTGGAATCCAGAACTATTGGAAGTTGTAGTTTTTTCTTCTTCTTGCAGTCATTTGGATATTATTTTTAAAGAGAAGGGTCAAGACCTTTCTTGGATTAGTTCAAACATCTATGACTCTAATTCTATTGTTGAAAGAAGGGTGTTGTGGGTAGAAATTATAGAGTTTAGATTAAATTTTAAAGATATGGATTGGTTAGTGGGGGACTTCAACACTCCCTTATCTCTAGCTCATTAAAATTACGGTTTGTGTAGATATAGTGAGAGTATGGAAAAATTTTCCGACTTTTTGGTTGAAGCTAGTCCGTGGACATTGAGCTTAGGGGTTCAAGTATACTTGGTCTAATCAAAGAGTGGGGGATAATCATATTCAAATTAATCTAGATATATTTTTGATCACTTCAACGTGGTTGTCCTCTTTTGATGTTTCCTTAAAGGCTCTTCCCGAATAGGTTCGACCATAGTCCTATTTATCTGAATTTTGGGTCTATAAATGAGAATAGAGGTAGACCCTTCAGATTATTTAGAATGTGGCTCCATCATCATGATATCAATGAATTGATTAAATCTTGGTGGCAAGTTGATGTTAGGGAAAGGCCATGTTCGGACTTACGGAAAAATTGAAAAATGTAAAATCAAAGATTAAAATCTTGAATAAAGAGTAATTTAAAAATATTTTTCTCAAAAAGTTCAGATGGATGATGAATTAAAGAGTTTATAAGATCAAATGGAATTATCTAGAATGATCTAAGATATGAAAGAAAAGGATGAAATGATCCTCTCTAAATTCTATTCTCTTGAAGTTAAGGAGGAAGCCTATTGGAAACAAAATTCTAGAGTTTCCTTGCTAAAAAAGGGGGACATGAATACCAATTTTTTTCACTTGAAAAATTTTATTGATAAAAATAGAAACAAAATTTTGGAAATCAAAGTAGGAATGGATCAAAAACCCAAAAGATAGATGAGATAGCTCCAAATTTTCTTTTATTTTTTCGATATCTTCTCTCGAATCTCGGATTTAAATCCTATAAAAGAAAAAAATCTAGAAAATTTGTTCCAACCTATCATTTTTTATCTTGAGAATGCAGTCCTTATTAAAATTCCTTCTCCAAAAGAAATTAAAATGGTTGTCTTTGATTTATAAAGTGACAAGTCTCCAGTCCGAGATGGATTCCCAGCGTTTTTCTTCCGGACTTACGGATATCATTCATGTGGATGTTTGCAGATGTTGTTATTCTTTGTTATTAAGTTGTTAAAAGAGGTCAATAATACTTTTATTACTCGTATTCCTTAGATTCTAGGGGCAGGAATTGTGTCTGATTTCTGATCTATTAGTCTCGTAACACTATTTACAAGATTATCACCAAAATTATTTCTTTTAGAATCAAGAGCCATTTGGAAAACTTCATTTCTCCTAATTAGGGATTTTTTTTTTGAAGGAAGGAAGATCTTGGACAATATAATCACTATCCATGAGACTATGCACTTTGTGGATAAATCTAAAAGAGAAGCAATGTTGATGAAAATTGTCATGAATAAAGCTTATGATTGAGTCTCATGGAGATTTCTTCGAATTATCCTTTTCATATTGGGTTTTGTTGAACAATTATTCAATCTAGTGATGGAATGCATATCTACTCCTAAATATTCTATTATGATAAATGAAAAACCTTAAGGTTTCTTCTCAATTGGGAGAGGACTTAGGTAGGGATATGATTTCTCTCATTTTCTATATATCATCTTGGCTAAGAATCTTTGTAGAATTTGTGTTGACAAAGATATAATGGATATTTAAAAGGATTAATCATCTCTAATGGGCTTGAATTGATTTCCCTCGATAAATTTGTAGATGACACTTTTCTTTTTGGTAAAGGTTCTGTTTTAGAAACTCAAGATTTCAAAGGAATACTACAAAACTATGGTTATGTGACATATAAGCTTATCAATTTGAATAAAAGCACTATTTTATTCTTGAATGTTGAAGATGAAGTTCAAAGAAGAATATCTCACATCCTCGATATTACTATCAAACAACCTCATAGTGTCTACTTAGAAGTGCCTCTTTTCAAAGGAAAATGGAGTTGGAAAGTTGGAATCCTCTTATTAGTACGTTTTAGAAGAAGATGGCCTCGAGGAAAGGGGACATTCTTTCTAAAGAAAGTGAACTCCAACTTCTCCAAAGATCACTTCAAAGTTTATTTTTTTATCTAATGTCTTCTTTCAAGATGCCTACGAAAATAAGAAACATCACTATCCAAATTCAAAGGAGGTTTCTTTGGTCAAGTGTTGAAGCTAAGGAAAAAATTCCTTTGGTATCTTGGGATAAAGTAACTCATATTAAGGATGTAGGGGGCTTGGGTATTAAATCCATTAAAGGTATGAACTAAGATCTTATGGCCAAATTTGGTTGGAGACTTATGAAGGAGGATGGTTTGTGGACTAGGATTCTAAAAGTGAAATATCTTAGTAATAGTAGAGATTAGTTTTCTTTCTTGACTTCCGAGTTACTTCTTGTAGGGTCTTTTTTTTGGAATGGCCTTCTTAAATGTAGGGCTCTTTTCTTAGGGGGTTAAAATGGTAAATATGAGATGGATAAAAATTTAATTTTTGGGCGATTGGTGGTTGAGGATTCTCCCTTAATTATTCAGCAGCCTTGGGATATTCTAATCCCCTTCTTCAAAGAATCTATAGGGATTTTTATAAATTATTATTGCAATAAGGAGGCTATTGGCTAGTATTGGAATTAATTATAGAAGGAGTTTGGGAATGTTGAAGATGAAGAAGCTTTCAACTCCTTAAACTCATATTTGGGTGGTTTGCATATTCCTTCTTTTCATGAGGACTTAATAGTTTGGGTTTGGTCGAATAATGGTAATTTCTCTGTAAAGTCTAGATATTAGGTAGCCTATGAAATCCCCCTGAAAAATACTTTTGGAAGGAATTTGGGATAAAGTTATGATTCCAAAAGTCAATCTTTTTCTTTGGCATCTTTGTAAAAAACAATATCCTAACTATTTAAATTTTGTAGACAAGAGGTATGATGATCCCTAACGATGTGTTCTTTTCCAAAGGGATAATGAATCGAGTCTCTCACCTCTTTAAATAATGTCCCTTTCTAAAAACATTTTCATCTACATTCTCAAAGTCTTTAATATAGCTTGGATCTTTCTAGAGTCTTTTGCAAACTTCTTCAACCAATGGATTTCCTCTTTTTCAATGTCTTAGTAGGGCTTGGAATTTAGATTTCCCTAATTTTATGGGGAATTTGGCTAGAAAGAAATAATATAATTTTTAGGGAAAAACATAATCCAACTTCCAGGATTGGAAGCATCATGATATGGGAAATAGGAAATAATCTCTTGATTGTGAGATTTAAAGAAAAAAAGGTTATTCCTCCTCATGAAAATGCCTTAATTAAGTCTCTTGGTCTACACAAAAATCTGAGCTATGACAAAAACTTAAAGGAAGCCATGATACATTCCACTAAATGGGTGAAATATCCTCGAGTTAGGCTAAAATTAACCTTGATGGAACATCTAACGGGAACCTAGGTTAGCTTTGAGTGGAAGCATTATTAGAAATAATTTGAGGGCTTTAATAGTTGTTTACGCAGTCCATTGGGTTCTAAATCTAGTAACTATGTTGAAGCCTCCTCGACTTTATGGGGTTTATCAATAGCAACTTCTCTTAACATCAAGAAACTCCAAATTGAAAGGGACTCCTTTATATTGTTCAAGCTATAAATAAGGATATGGGTTTTAGCTACAACATAAAAAACATAATGGAAGACATTTATATATTGTTACTTAGGTTTGAGGACTTAAGTATCAATCATACCTTTCGTGAAGGTAACCATTGTGCTAATTGCTTAGCTAATTATGGGGTTACATATCATGCCAGATCCAAATGGAAAAGTGAGGCTATTCTTCCAAATTCGGATATTAAATATTATTAATGATGATATATAGTTTTAAAACTCCTAAGTGCGAAGGATATCTGGAAATTTATCCTCATTATGGTTCGATGTGCAAATTTAATGGTTTTATGGGTCGAGAAAGGTACTTTACCTCCATTTTCTTGTTCACTCTTTCTTTTTTTTAGTTTCGGGCTATTAGTCACACCATGGGAGGAGAGTGTGTTTATGTGGGTCCATCTTCCTATATAACATTTCAAAGAGACTCTACTATATGGGAAATCCTACAAAAATGTGGTCTCACAATTATCTCGGTCAAATTAAAAGGTCATGACTAAGATCTAGCTTTGATTTTGTGATAGCTCGGATAATTGTATGATGACCGTTAGGGGTGTTATATTGCATGTCATTGAGGATTTAATCTCCAAGGTGTTGGTAATGTAGACAAAAGTCTTAATATTTTCAAAGAAAGGTTGAGGAGAGTGGAGGAATTAGATGCCTTTTTGTACGGAGGAGAGATTTTTGTTCATGGAGGATGGCATTGCAAGGATAGATTTACTCGGAAGGTAGCAAGAATTTGTTTCCATATGATATGAAGTATGTTACCCTAGAGATCAAGTTTTGGAAATTACATACTTATCACTTTTCTCTGTTAAATCATTTCCACCACAATAGGAGGATGAGTATCCCTTTATACTTTTTTTTCCTTGAGGGCATCCATTATGGACTTCCAAACCAAGAAAGTGGTTACCCGCTCCACCATGGGCTTATCATTCTATTATTTAAAACAAGATCCCTATTTGAGGTCCTAAGGTTTCTAAAGTTTCGGGTTTCTCAAGTGAGGACTGGGAGGATTTTTTTCCTTTGTCTAAAAGATTGAAGTTGTTAAAATTGAAGAATAAGATGAAAAGGGACTTTAATGCAACTTGAGCTCCCCAAAGCTTAGCTGGTGGTTCTGGAATGAAGGTCATAGTAGAACATGATGAAGAATAACCTCCTTGATTTTCTCTCACAAAGATTGGATACATTGGAAATTATGGTGGCTTCTTTGAAGGCGGATAATAGCAACCTTATTAGAACAATTAAGAGGATGAATGCATAGATGATTTTTCATGGAAAGAGGCTAGATGTTCTTCAAGACCATGGAGCAGATGTTATTTCCAAAGGGAAGATAATGAGGTTGGTGCTTAGTAGTTCGGATGAAGAGGAGACTCCAACACATAGTCAAACTATGAAGGCAAGGCCAAGCTCAAGAAAAAGGAAGAAGACCCTCTAGAGGCTCCCGTGATGACTTTCTACTATTTGTTTATTTTTTCTAGGTCTTATGATTTGGTTTTCTCTTTGTATCTAGTTTTTGTAGGTTTTTGTCTTGTCGTTTGGTGCTTTGGTTCAAACCCTTTTTTACTCTTCATGGTTGGTGGTATTTTGTCTCTTTTTTATCTTCAACAAAAATATTTTGTAAAGGCCCTTGGAGCCTATCCAACTATTATCAATAAATAAAATAAAATAAATGTTTTATCCATATTCATACAAAATTAAAATACAAGATGATTTCCCATCATAATAAATGTACTAGGTACAATATTAGTGATATAAATCATCATTTTTTTAATAATCGAGCAATATGAATCCAAGCATCCCTAAGTAGCATTCTTTTTCTTATCACAAAAGATAAGATACTCTTAGCATGCTTTTAAGATTAAACAAAACAATGAAACTTCATTAATTTATTTACTTCACCTTCATATTATCAATAATTTAAAGAATTGAAAATAAAAAATAAAATGTAATAATCCAAGGAAACTATCATACATTATATAGCTACTTTTGAAATCAATCTAAGGCTGAATATCTATTCATAATTTTTTTAAAAGATCTACGAAAGAAAACCTAATTTCATATTTCTATCACATCTTCACCAAATTCCAATTAACCTCTTATTTCATATACTAATCCTATGGTTTAATGTTATCTTAATGTAAACAATAGTTAACAAAATAAAATATAACCCAACATGAATCTAAATCAAGTATATTTTTATACACTCTAGTAAGAGAAGTAAATCTTTCATGCAATCCATTTGAAAGGCACATCATTCTTCAACCAAATTACATATAAAAATTTTCAATATTTTATATATGTATACTAAAATTTAGGGTTTCAAAAAAATATTAGGCATACAAGAGAATAATTGACCTAATTGATCTAGTTTTTGTAAGTGCTTCTCCATACACCTCGTTTGGTGTTTTCACTATGGACCTATATTTATAATTTACTTGAATGGAGATTGATTTTACTTAGGAAGGACATGCTAATGAAAACAAATCATAAAAATTCACAAGTAATCATGACTTGTTATCAAAACATGCTCTAGAATAAAATTATAATGTTAATAAATCTTACACCTCCACTTAAGAGAAGCTATAATACATCAAGAAATTGACTTGTGAAGCACACAGCTTGTTGTTTTGGCGCGGGATTACATAAAAAGTTAATTAATATGAGATCTAATTGCACTCTCGGGAAGGGTATGTGAATGTGAATCGAGATTTTATATTTGTTTTAGAGTGACTAGAAAATGCACAAAAATAATAATTTCCTTATCATGCACAAAGTTAGGGTTGCAATACATCAAAAAGTGTAAGTGACAAACTAGTTAATGTGAGATTGAGTTTTTTTGCTTTCGGATCTCTTAAGAGACATTACCCTACTAATATATATGGGAAGGACCAAGATGGTTTGGTAGAAACATGACACCTCTAATAGCATCTACCAACCTATCTAGACATGTAAACACCGTCACTTCGGTTCCAAAAGTTTTCATTCAAAAAATATTGACCTAGAAAGCCTAAAACTGACTCAATCTAACATTTTTTGGCATTTTAAATTCACAAATCACCATTACAAGTCAATATATATCTAAGAGAGAGAGAGAGAGAGAGAGGATTTTTATAAAAACTTGATGCCAAGCTGTAATTTTAGATGATATATTCCTAGGTGCCATAGTTTGTGACAAATTTCCCATCATAATGTTGTAGTTTTTTCTCTAATGGCTCTTAAGAGACATTCATAAACCGATGTAGCTAGGAAGGTATGAGATGGTTAGGAAGAAAAACAACACATCCAATAGAATCTACCTATATGAACAAGCATGTAGTAATTTTTGATTTGGTTCCTTTCACAAAATATCATCCCAGATACTTTAACTTTGGATCAAAATGGCACTTTTTTTGTGTTACATTTGTTGTGACCTTGAGAAAACCAAGTATATCTAAGAGAAACCAAGAGAATATTTTTATACGTACTAAAGATCAAGTTTTATGTCTATATGGGAGAATTTTTAGGCATTAAAGTTTGTATTAACTTTCTCGCCAAAGTTTGACAATTTTTTTCTCTTAGGGCTCTTAAGAGACATTGCCCAACTGATATAGGCGTGAAGGACCAAGATGGTTGGCTAGTAAAAAAATTCCTTAGATAACATATAATAGACCTCTTAAACATGTGGATGATATCATTTTTGTGTCATAAGGTGTCATTCATGGAATATCACCCGCTGACATCCTAACGTTGACTTAAACTAACATTTTTTGGTGCTTTGCATTCACTACCATGCGATAAAAATGGGTGGATCCAAGAGAAAAAGAGAGAGGATTTTGTATGAGAAAATTACACGAATATTTAGGTTTAGAAAAGAAATACCTAGGTGCCACATTTATGATAACTTTCATGTATAATTTTGATAGTTTTTTCTCTTAGAGCTCTCAAGAGATGTCGCTAGCTAGGAAGGACTATGATTGTTGGATAGAAAAAATATTCATGTGATAATATCTATCAAATATTTGAATGAGTGGGTATAATCTATTTGGTGCCATAAGGTGATTTTCACTACATATCACCCTATACACCCTAATACTAACTCAAATTAATGTTTTTGGTGCATTGAATTTACTACCACTACAAGAAAACTAGGAGGAGATGAGAGAAACCGAGAGAGGATTTTTAGATAGACCCAACACTATTTTTATAGGTTTGATAAGAAATACCTAGGTCCATACGTATGATAACTTTCCCATCAAATTTTTACCCTTTTTTCTCTCAAGGATCTTAAAATACATCTCGTGGATCGATGTAGTCAAGAATGACCAAGATTGCGACAAGTGAAATGATGCCTCTAATAACATCTACCAGTCTACAAATACTTTTGGGAACCATCAATTTAGTTCCAAAAGGTGCAATTCACAAATTATCACCCCAGACACCTTAACATTGATTTAAACAGATGATTTTTGGCACGTTACAATATATTCCACTACGAGAAAATCAACTAGAGATGAGAGAATCTAAGAGATAATTTTGTATCTAGATATAATCCTACGATGTAGGTTTAGATGATACTTTCTTAGGTGCCACGGTTTGCAAGAAATTTCCCATCAAAGTTTGACATTTTTTCTCGCAAGGATGTTGAGAGATGTCACTTGACCGATGTAGTTAGGAAGGAATAGGATGGTTGACCAAAAAAATGACACATATGATAGTGTCTATCATATTTTTCAAATTTGTGGGAACTATATTTTCGGTTCCATGAGATTTTTTTCATAAAATATCTCCCTAGACACCCTAACACTAACACTTTTTGGCTTATTAAATTCATGATACCACAAGAAATTCAACCAAAGATAAGAGAAACTAAGAGATAATTTTGTGAAATGACCAAATACCAAGCTTTAGATTTAGAAAAGATGTTCTTAGGTTTCATGGTTTGTGAGAAATTTCCCAACAACATTTGAACATTTTTGCTCTCAAGGATTTTAAGAGACATTTCCTAATCAATGTACCCAAAAATTAATGGGATGGTTTGCTAGTAAAATGAAACCTCGATAGCATCTAATAGCCTTCTTAGATGCGTGCGTGTGTGTTGTATTTTTAGTTCCATGAGGTTTGTTCATAAAATATCAACCTAGAAACCCTAAAACTAACTCAAACTTATTCTTTTTAGCACGTTGCGTTCATTGCCAACGCGAGAAAACCAGCCAAAGCCAAGAGAAATCAAGAGAGGAAATTATAGAGAGAGGCTTGAAACATTTCAATGTATTTTAACATCTCTTAAGGAGAGATTTGGGATTTCTTGCATGGACATGCACGTCCCGAGTAGGCTTCAATCTCAAGTCAACTAACTTTGTGAATGTAAGTCCATGCCAAAATACCAACTAAATGTTTGGTGAATTTTTAACAAATTTAACCTCTATCAAGGATAGATTTGAGTTTACTTGGCATACACATGCCCTTATCGAGTAGTATTCAATCTCGGGTAAACTAATTTATGAATGTAAGTCCACACCAAAACACCAAACCAAGTGTTTGGTAAGTCACTAATTTTTGACATATTTCAATCTCTCCCAAAGAGAGGTTTGAGATTGCTTGCTTAGACATACCATTCATAAGTGGCTTCAATCTCTTCGGCTAACTTGTGAATGTATATCTACACCAAAACACTAAATTGGATGTTGTTATCCCAAATTAAGCCCTGAGTTAATTTGGATAACTCAATATAAATGGAATTATTCATTTAAATTCTGGGATGTGTGGGAGTCCGTCAAATTCAGCCCAGGGATATCGAAGAGAAAGACAACTCAGGATGGCTTACAAGTCAGAATTGAGGATATATGAGTTGTCCAGCGGGTCAAGTTTCAAGACAAGCTACGAGCTGTGGAAAAGGTTTATAACCATCTCATGTTGCACGGTAACCATGTGTCAACCGCCACCTCCCTATTACGTGTCATCTCCCTTTGTTGTCATGCATCAACTCGTTGCCTCGATTTTGCATGTTAGCATCACCTCGCTATAACACATCAAAATTATTGCTGATGCGTAATAACCATTTCATTATCACGTGTCAACCTCCTGCCACTCACTTCGGCGTGCGTCAACTACCACCCATTGTCGTGCATCAACCACCCTTTCTTGATGTGTGTCATCCATCTCCCCCTTGTCGCACATCAGCACCATGTCTTCCTATTATGCATAACCACCCTTCTTCTTGACATGCGTCATCGTCTCCCCCTTGTCATGCGTCAAAGCACCATGTCTTCCTATCATGCGTCACTCCCATCTTCTTGATGCACGTCGTGCCGCCTTCATCATATCATGCGTCAACATTCCATCTTGACGCGCATCAACCTTCCCTCGCTCTCACACGATAACATTTCTCTTGTCGTGTGAAAACCCCTTCCTGTTGGTGAACAACTTCCTCCGTGCTTGTTAGGATTCAAAAGGAAAGCTAGCTATGGACCGGTATTAATGACATCGTCTAAGGTAGTTCAACAAGTGCTTTAATGAAGCATGATGCCCATGTCTTTTATGATAGAAAAGTACCATTGAAAAGTGGATCGATATGGCTGCTCATACCTCTGTATAGGAAAATAATGAGGGATGTTAGTAAGTGAGACAAATTTTCTATATAATGTATTCAACCCCTCATTTTTAAGGGGAGAAATTCTGGGAGCTAAGGAAACTCTTGCAAAATTTTCCCTCAACTCCATTTGAGCTGTGAGCCTTCTCTGGGCCTAGCAATGTAATTATGCCTTTATGCATCAAATGTAATGGTCTGTGCATACTTTAAAGCAATAAAAATTATGTTTTTGGTGTTTCTTCAACCCTAGCTCATTTTTATTGTATTTTCTTTCCTCTCCATTATTATTGTTGTATTTTGTGCATGTTCTTTCACTTGTAGGTTTATGATGTTGTGTTCCATGGAGTTTTGATGGTGGATTAGGATCTGGTCTAATGTGTCACATTTGTTTGACCTCCCTCAACCCCTTTTTCCCCATTTCATCCTCTCTCAATAGAGTATGTTGCCCCTTTTTTGGTGTTATCACCCCCCCTTAATATAGGATTTCTCCTTTTTTATGGAATTTCTCTCTCCCTGTCTCCTTAGAATTGTTAGGATAGGCCTAGTTAGCTGCATTTTTACTTTAGGAGTAGTTTAACATTAGGATTGGGTAGAGGAAGCTAGCCTTCTCCGAAGGGTTATCTCAAGTTCGCAAGTCCCACAACTTGAGGGATAACCCCATGTTAGCAGAATTACACCGATTGCCCCACACAAATAAAGAGAAAATTGGGGGTTTTGTAATTTTGACATAACAATTTTAGCACGCCTGGTGGGACAAGAAAGTGAAAGCTTTACATTTCACAAGTGTTCCACTACATATATTTGTTAAAATATATTTTTAGGTGTGCAGTTCAACATCTAGAGCAGACTTCATTTCGGAAAGTTGGTGTGTTCTTGTCAAAATTTCAGCCTTTGGAGGTGCATGCTCAAACACATCTACCGAATCCATCTAGTCCAATAACCCACTCTCGATTTACTGAGACCTTCCTTCCCATCCATTGTCATTTTATTTCCATCCCTCTCATTTTCTTCCATTTCATAAAGTTATGCAATTATGACTTCATTCCCCACATGGAATTCACACTTACAGTAGCAGCTGTGTAGTCCACCTTTAATGTATTCCTCAACTCCTCCAAATCAATGTCATGAGCAAATAATTAATCACTATGCCTACCCCTACGAGCTACCTAGGATTAGTTCAACTATGGAGCTTGTTGAGAGAAGGGATAGGCATGTAGTGACATCAATTACATGGAGAATGCCTATTTTCAAGAGAAGATTCAAATAATGAAGGCAGGCATGGTGTATTCAAGGGCCACAACTCAGATGAAATCATTCAAAATTGGCTATAGGGCACCTTTTCCATGGGTCGGCCCTATGCCAAGACATTTTAGCCCACAACAAAAGCTTGATTTCATGGTTGAGATGCTACCCCATCTTGCACAGTGGACCAAGGAGATAGAGGCCTACAAACTTGGTGTCAAGGATCCTTATCAATGAGTGAGTCCCACATCATCATATAGTAATTTTCTCTCTCCTCTCAAGCAACACCATCTCGGCTGAGCCTCACTTCAAGCTTCTTTCCTATTGCCCCTAGTTTGAAATCCTTTTCTCCATCTTCTAGTCTCCCATCCCATCCCATCTTACTTTTCTTCCCTTTTCCTTCCAAATCAAGTCCCTTCATAAGAGAAAAGTATAAAACCCCTTCCATCACCTCCCCACCATCAACTGTAGAAATCATTAGAGATGGAAGAATAGTTTCTCCAAATCCAAAAGAAGAGGCACATTCCAAATAGAGGAGAACCATACGGTTCTATAGGCTTCAAGTACAAAACAGGCCATAGAAGAACCTTCATTTCTTCCTCCCACTTCATCCCCTTTGAGCTCTAATGTCGAAGAAGAGTTTGAGATTTCAAACTCCATGTTTGAAGATGAGGGGAACCATGGTGAGCGAATTGTAGATCTGGAGGACACCATCGAGGAGGTATATTATTTGTCTAACATGGAAGATTTCTTTGATGGAGAGGAGCCCCTGGAGATCACCTCATTTTCTCCTCCATCATCCACCTTCCAAGCACATGAATTTGCTATCATGAAGGATGGCATTCAAGTGAAATAGCATGCATTTCACAACAAACCTATAGAACCGAGGTTGGAGGATCCAAATCTTACATGTTCTTCATGGTAGGAGGAAGGAAACAATGATGACACCATTTCTTCCACACCTCTTTTTTTTCGGGAAGATTCGCAGGAAGACTCCATTTTTGGAGTTGAATTTCGAGAGAAATGGGCACATCCATCGGATCGAGACCATTCCCAATCAGTACTTGGCTTCATTGGAGCCGAGGAGAAGCCAAACCGAGCATGTCCACTTTAGGGCATGAGGATGAGTATCAAAGCACTAGAAGTCACCATCAAAACCTCAAGAAGTCTAATGCCAATCATCTTGTGTAGGTATTTTATATTGATGTTGGTACTTTGGTGATTTTGATGGAGGATCGACCTCTTGTCGGTTTTTCACTCATAATAACAGCCATGTTTAGTGCCAAATCATATACGTGGATGCCTATTTTGAGAAAGGGAAGTTACTTCTCCCTACCAGTTATAGGATTTGTTTGAGTTCCCTTTGCCTTTTGTTAGAGTAGAATAGGTAGGTTTGTTTTTAGTAGAACAAGGGCTTGTGCACACTTTGCATGCCTCCACTTAGAGCATGTATGTTTTTCCTCCTTTGTACATAGTTTTTGTGTAGTGGTTTCTCTTGCATAGTTCATCATGTTTCCAAGAGGGAAATGTTGTAATAAGGGGTTCAATGTTGCAAGACACATTTGCTATCTCCAATAAAATCTAAATGCAGAGTAACTAAATCATATTGGGGAAACGTTTTTCAATTTTTTCATCTCTTATGTCTCCCTATATCAGTCGCAATTGAGCTCTTATGTATCTTCTTGCATCAGTTGCAGGGGAATTATTCATGAGGAGAATCATATTTTTTGGAGTGGTTTCACAGTACATGCATTCAACCCCAACATATCGATTCATGTGCCTCGAGTTATTCATGCCTTTTCCTTGATTGGATTTTCAGTTTTGTAGACAAATTCTGAGGTTTTATCCAAAGTCCCAAAATCAGATTTAGGAGTAGGCCAAGGAGGTTTCATCCCATATGCTAAGTTCATACGAACATAGGGGACATGTTTTCAAATGGAAAGATTAGTTTCTTCAAGGTTAGGCTTGACTCCATGCCCAATGGATGCTTCAAGGCAACTGGTCACACATCTAGTAGGTAAATGTCCCCGAGAGGTCACCAATTGTTATCCCAAATTCATCCCTTAGGTTAATTTGGATAACTCATTATAAATGGAATTAGCCATTTAAATTCTAGGACGTGCGGGAGGCCGTCAAATTCAACCCGGGATATCAAAGAGAAAGACATCTCAGGATGGCTTATAATTCAAAAATGAGGATATATGAGTTGTCTAGAAGGTCGGAAAGTTTTGCATGTGAGCTAGAAATTCACGATGAAGGTTCGCAGCCATCTAATGTCATGTGTCAATAATGCTTCAACCACTACTTCCCTTTATTGCATGTCGACATTGCCTCATTATCACGCATCAACCATCTCGGCTGATGTGCATTAACCATTTCGTTGTCATGTGTCAACCTCCTACGCCTAATGTCGTGTATCATACATCTCCCCTTTGTCGTGCGTCGGCGTCATATGTCATTCTTCTTGTCAAGTGTCACCACCCTTCTTCTTGACGTGCGTCATTTGTCTCCCCCTTATCACTCATCAGCACCATATCTTCCTATCGCATGTCACCACCATCTTCTTAACGCATGTCACCGCCTTCATCATCCCTCCTTTGCATGTCGGCATTCCATCTTGACATGCATCAACCTTCCCTCGTTGTCGTGTGATAACATTTCTTCTTGTCATGTGACAACCCCTTCCTATTGGTGGAAAACTTCCTCCATGCTTGTTAGGTGTTAGCAAGGAAATCCAAGTTTCTAGATCAGGTATTAATGACATCGTACAAGGTAGCTCAAAAATGGTTTAGTGAAGCATAGCGCCCATGTCTTTTCTGACAAAAAAGTACCATTGGAAAGCACACCGGTATGGCTGCCCATACCTTCATACAGAAATTAATAAGGGTTATCGGTAGGTGAGACAAATTTTCTATATAATGTATTTGACCCCCTCATTTTTTAAGGGGAGACATTTTGGGAGCTGGGGAAACTCTTGTAATATTTTCCCTCAACTCCATTTGAGTTGTGAGCCTTCTCTTGGGCCTAACAATGTAATTATGCCTTTGTGCATCAAATGTAATGGTTTGTGCATACTTTGAAGCAATAAAAATTGTGTTTTGTGGTGTTTCTTCAACCTAGCTCATTTTTATTGTATTTTCTTTCCTCTCCATTATTATTGTTTTATTTTTGCATGTTCTTTCACTTGTAGGTTTATGATGTTGTGTTCCATGGAGTTTTGATGGTGGATTAGGATCTGGGTCTATGTCACATTTTTCTGACCTCCCTCAGCCTCCTTTTCCCTATTTCATCCTCCCTCAATAGAGTATCTCACCCCTTTTCTGGTACTATCACCCCCCTTAGTATAGGATTTCCCCTTTTTCATGCACTTTCTCTCTCCCTATCTCCTTGGAATTGTTAGGATAGGCTTAGTTAGTTGCATTTTTCCTTCTAGGATTAGTTTAGCATTAGGATTAGGTAGAGGAAGTCGGCCTTCTCCTGGAGGGTTATCTCAAGTTCACAAGTCTCAGTAGCTTGATGAATAACCCCATGGTAAGATAATTACATTGATTTCCCCACATAGACAGAGAGTAAATCGAGGGGTGCTGTAATTTTGGCATAACAAATGTTTCACACATTTTTGACAAATGTTAACCTCTCTCAAGGAAAGGTTTGAGATTTCTTAGCATAAAAATTCCCTAGGTAATTTTCAATCTTGGGAAACCTAAATTGTGATTGTAAGTCCACGCAAAAACACTAAACTTTGGGTGGTTGTCATTGACATATTTTAACCTCTCTCGGGGAGAGGTTTGATTTTTTAGCATATGAATGTCCTTCCTTGTCAAGATTCAATCTTAGTTCAACTAACATATGAATGTAAGTTCACCCCAAAAACTAAACTTGGTTCTTGGTGAGTCACTTACTAAGTTTTAACGTATTTTAATTTATCTCAAGGAGAGGTTTGAGATTTCTTGGCATAGAGATGCCCTTCCCATGTAAGGTTCAATTGTGATTCAACTAAATTGGGGATGTGAGTTCATGCCAAAACACAAAATTGGGTTCTTGGTGAGTCACTTACTAATTTATGGAATATTTTAACATCTCAAGAAGAAGTTTGAGATTGTTTGACATAGACATGCCCTTCCTAGGCATGATTCAATATCAATCTAGCTAACTTTGTGAATTCAAGTCCATGCCAAAATACCAAACTTGGTGCTTAGTAACTCACTTAGTTTTGACACATTTTAACCTATTTAAAGAAGAGGTTTGAGATTGTTTTCATAGACATTCCCTTTTCAAGGAGGGTTCAATTGCGAGTCAAATAACTTGTGAATGTAAGTCGATGCCAAAACACCAAATGGGTGTTTCTTGAGTCACTTACTAGTTTTTGATGTATTCTAACCTCTCTCAAGAAGATATTTGAAATTGTTGACATAGAAATTCCCTTCCCATATAGGCTCCAATCTCATATTAACTAACTTGCAAATATAAGTCCATGCCAAAACACCAAAAAAAATGTTTGGCAAGTCACTTAATAAGTTTTGATGTATCTTAACCTCTCTTAAGAAGAGGTTTGATATCAATTAGCATAGATATTCCCTTTCTAGGTAAGGTTTAATTGCGATTCAAATTAATCATGAATGTAAGTCCTTGTCAAAACACAAAACTAGGTGTATGGTGAATTACTTACCAATTTTTGACTTATTCTAATCTCTCTCAAGAATAGATTTGATATTTCTTAACATATACGTGTCCTTCTCAAGTGGGCTTTAATCTTGGGTCAACTAATTTGTTGATATAATTCCACTCCAAAATACTAAACTAGGTGTTTGAAGAGTCACTTACTAAGTTTTGACGTATTTTAATCTCTCTCAAGGAGAGTTTTGATATTGCTTGTCATAGACATGCCCTACCCTTGTACAATTGAATCAAAAATCAACTTTATAAATGTAAGTCCACCCAAAATACCAAATTAGGTGTTTGGTGAGTCACTTGGCAATTTTTAAGTATTATAACCTCTATCAAGAACAAGTTTGATATTTTTTCGCATAGACATGCCCTTCTTGGGTAGGATTTAATCTCGAGTCAACTAACTTGCTAATGTAAGTCCATGCAAAAATTAAAAATTATGTACTTCACAAGTCACTTATTTTTGATGTAATTTAACCTCTCAAGTGTAGGTTTGATAATTCTTGGCATAAAAATATCCTTCCCATATAGGGTTAAATAAGGTCACTAACTTGTGCATATAAGTCTAACCCAAAAACTAAACGAGTGCTTGGAATTTTTGATGTATTTTAACCTATCTAAAGGAGAGGTTTGATTTTTCTTGGTATATACTTATGTTAAGTTAATCTTACTAGTTCAAAGCATAAAAATAATTTATAACTAATGTTGCTAAGTCATTCCAATAAACCTTCTGGATCAAATCTCACTTTAATGGTTTCAAGCATCACTTCATGATCAACTTCACAAACTTTCCATAAATATTTATTATAATGTTTTCCATATAATTTAACTAGCTTACTATACCTAGATTTGAATAGTGAAGTATCCTCCTATGGGTTTCAAATCCTTAAAATAATTGTTGATCTAAATTTGTATGAGGGTGTCTTGAACTCTAAGTTCTTGTGATAACTATAGATCCGATAGGATAAACTAGGTCTTCCCCATCTATGACACTTGTAGTTAATTTATTTTTTGACTCTACACATTGAAAAATAGTAATATTTCCCTTCCACATTTCCTTCATCCATAACAATTGCATAAACATCCTGCGCTTAATTTGTTACCACATGTTTTAGTACACTTACCAAAAAGGTAAAATATCAAAAAAGTTATATTATAAATAAGATCCGAGATGTGCTCAAAATTAGTTGATGAAATTTTATCATCCTCTAATGCATGTGATGGATTTCATATCTACATAGGCATAAGGTTCCTACAACACCATTCATTAACCCATTCTTTTGACTAACACTCATTCCAATCAAAATCCATACAAGATGAACAAAAGCATGCCATGATCCTAGTATAAATAGTCCAGAACTAGAATCACAACTTTGAAATGAGTGGAATCACTTGATCCAATTAATGTGCTACAATCTTCATACATTTCATTTTTCTTTCTTCACTAACCAGAAGAATCTTTTCACATGAGAATATTTTTGATCCACTTGACAATGTTTGACTACACCAATCTACAATAGTTGTAGTATTAATTAATATGGCACATTTTTATAATTTTAATGCTTGATTTTTAAATATCCTTTTACACATGATATGACATTATCATACTCCCACCTCTATGCCTATACTCAATGAAAATAATTTTTTTTTGAACTTTAGTCTTCACATACATCCTACTCAACCAATATAACATGTGGTAATTCTTAAACCGAGTTTGAAAATTTTCCTAACAAACATAGTGTTCATTTAAGATGATATCTATGGATTTCAAATTCTATGAAAAATTTGGAAATAACCTTGGAAGAACTTTGGGAAATGTGATATGTCATCACTAATATAAAATTGGTACTCTCTCAAAATATTTCTAGCATCATTTGTGCTATCAGGTGCATGTCTAAATGTAATATGCATAAAAATGGAAACTTGAATTAAATTATAGTACTAGGATTACACCTCATTTTGTGGTCATAGTGTATATTCTTTAGCAAAATATATAGCTGAAATAATGATCCCAATTGAAAATTCGATGCACATCCTAATTCCCCATCCAAAAATAAAGATATCTATGTGTGTCTTGCATATTGGTAAATAATGTTTTTAAATTATATTATGAAATTAGATATATGTACCTAGGTTGTAACCAACTCATATCTTAATGACTCTTGTCCATATTTTAATGCATACTTTACATATTTGTACTTTTTAAAATCAACCAATTGATTTCAAAAGTCGTGTATACTTTCATTATGTACACAACCACTCCAATGATTCAAGATACCATGATTATTACATGTTCCATCTAGAAATTTTTGGGAAAAATACAATTGTCCATAGATTATTTTACTTAAAATAATTAGGAATAATTCTCTTCAGATTTAAGTGGAGAAGGTACCCTACACTCCTGCAAACTATTGTTAGTATGCAAATTACAACGTATATAAAAGAAAACATCAAAATGCATATAAAATAAAATGTGGACTTTACAATAAAAAGTGGTGCATGTTTGGTTTATTTTGACATAAAATGGATTTTATATCTTAAATAATATTTTCCTAATTCTCGATTGATCCTTATACTTCTCAAGAAACATATTATAGATTTACATTTTGGGTTGTTTCAAAATGTTTTGGATATTGCTCATAAAATTTTAAAAATTTTCTTCTTCTTAATACATCTTTAATATAGGGAAGATCCTTGTTTTATTATGCCAAAAAAATTCAAATGTATCATTGCTTTTACTAATACTTTATTTTTTCTTTGCATTCTATCACTAAATGCTCAACACTACACATACTGAAGGATCATCTAATCTTGTTCTTCTTCCTACGACTCTATATACATTTTTAATCCAACTTCAGGTCTATACTTGTTTCATAAAAAATTGATGTATAATTTTACCTTACTCACAATAGCCTCAATTAATATTCATCTTGTAGCATTACTATCTTTATTTTGACTATTTTTACCTATTGAATTAAATGCTTCACTTATATTCTTTATGATTGTATTATTTCTTCCCTCTAGTTTGCTTGTTCTCAACCCTAAAGTATGCATCACATGCCTCATTTTATTTATTTTCATAATTTAAATAATTAACTAAAATTGTTGTGTATGTTTTCTTCTCAAATGCATAGTTCCATACTTATTTAGCATGACGTCTAGTTGTACGTTTTGACATTTTACCTTCCATGGGTTCTAATATCTTCTCATATATTTCAATCAAATATCTTGGTGTTCTTCTAATTATCTTAAATGGAGGGGTGGGCCTAGATAAGACATCATTTCTTATATGTGTTGATGTTATTGCTTCAACCATAGGATAGGGATGTGTGTCTAAGTCAACATCTAACTTTACATGGTTAGTAAATTTGTCTTCATTTGAAATGGGTTCAATTGGGGTCATCATATGATCATATTCACTATCATTATGTAAATTCATTGTATCACCATGCTCTTAAAATTTACATAATTTTTCTCCATGTGTTTCATCATTCATTACAAATTCATTACCATGTCCTACATATTTAGTTTCATCATTTGACAATATATTTTCTTCTCTACTCTCACTTGAAGATGTTTGTAAATTTAATTCTATTGAATTAGACATGTTATTCTCAATAGAAACATTATTTATTATAGAATAATTACCTTGACCTTCATTATAACCTTTTTTCTTTTCTTTCGTAAGTGTTTTTTTTAATTTGAACTTCAAGTTCATTATTTGTGTTCATCTTTAATTTTTCATAGAACCCCATGGTTGATATTTATGCTTTGTAATTAAATGCGGACCAAAATTATAATAAAAGCGATCAATTTCAATATTTTGAAATGAGAAAAAATGAGGAATTTGGATGTCTGTCATGTGAAGAGTTAGTTTAGAACCCGTAAAGTGTGAAATGTTATGTGAAAATGGTTAAGAAAATATGAATTTTATTATTTTTATAATTCCAAAATGGTGTACGCTCTTTAGAAAAGCACACACACCATTTAAAGATGTAGTTAAATTAGGTAGGGTAAGAGAAATAAAAGTAAATACAACTACCATTTACAAATGGCATATGCTCTTTCTATTTTTAATTTTTGAAATGTTTTCCCCTTCTAAATAGCCATGGATTTTAGCTAAGGGATCCAAATCTTAGGTTGGGAACTACATTTGATCAACCAAGAAAGATTTTAGAGGATTTTGAACATTTTTTCACCTTTGTATGCATAAAATATTCATCAACTTTATGTATTTTAATAAAACATTTTATGGGTTTGTATAGGGAAGAAAAAAATTCAACTACGACTTAATTTCTACATAACGTAACTCATTATAACTGATTCATAGTTTTATCAATAGTTTACTAACTTTTTGATGATCAACCAATGAATTACAAGACATATATCTCAATTTTCTACTCAATATTTGATACTATCTAAAAAAATCAAATATATGAAGTTAAGTTCAAAACATAGTGTCCTTACATTCTCGTTTTCATTTTCCTACTTTCTTGACTTGTAAAATAATTATATTAATTGAAAAAATGGTTTCAACAATCTAACATTTTTTGAATCCTTGTGTAAAATTTAATTTATAAATTCATTCATTTGCTCCAAAAAAGTGTGTTCGTACCCGTAAAATTTTCTTATGGTCTCACAAAAAATACTATGTCAATGTTATAAATGAGTAATTTTCACATACTTATGTCATCGAGTATTTACAAAACTTATATGTTTAAAAATAGATTCAAAATGTCACAATTTATCTTCTTATGTCGTCATAAAATTATTTAACTAGATGCCTTCAAAACTATCTCCAAGTTCACTTATCGATAATTTTCGAGAAAAAGGTGGCCACTTATCCCCCATTGACCCCCATTACCCTCCATCTACTCCTCTTCTAAGTGACTTTACAATTACAATCCATAAATGAGTTGACCAAATATAGGTTGAAGGAGACCAAATGATAGATATTAGATGATTAAAAATGGAAAATAAAAATCTTAATAAATAAATACAATCATGAAACAAATTTCCTCCTATTAATTCATTTTAAGTAAATCAATCTAGGTGTATCTTCGAGGAGTAAAATATCATTTATAAACTTCTAGCAAACCATGACGAGATATTTAAAAATTAATTGTAAAAATGATTTGGGAAAATACTTCAAGATCTATCTTATTTATTTTTCCAAGTTATATATAACCCACAACACAGAGTCTTTGGTGCGAAATGGACCCAACATAGGAGGGGACTAGGTGAATGCATTCACTTCTCCACCACCTACACAAAGGGAAACCTGCATGTGTTTAAATCCCTCACGCTCCTTCCTTTTCCCACAACACCCTCCTAATAATATTTCACCCTCCTCTACCTCTAGGTTGGAAAAAAACACTATGGCACACTCTACCATCAACACCACTGTGTTAATTCCTTGAAATTTCATTTTCTACGTAGAACTAAAATTAAAAATAGACATGAACATGAATGAGTTCCCAAGGTAGAACAATGAAAGTAGAAAATACGAGAGAAAACTAAAGATAATGTCATCCATCTTATCCTCTTCGTTAAGAGACAACAAAATGTCATAAAAATCAAATGTTGGAGTTTTGGATGTCCATACCCTTGATTCATTGTCTTGTATCAAGAAGCAACTATTTTTACAAATCGGTATGAAGTTTGTGTTTCTCTATATTTTATTTCTAGTCCACATTCAAAGATACTGAAAATTAAAAAAACTATATGGTTCTAAATACCCAATTTCTAAAATATGGAGGGCTCAACTTTGGTATTATATACAGTTTTCTATATGCCAAAGAAACATGTATGCACATGCACACAAAAAAAAACATGTGTATTGAAGAGGAGGAATGATTCACCCATAAATTACAAGTTACGTCCCTCAACACTCAACCCATACTAGAGTAGCTAGTTTTCTTACAACGGATTAATGAAAATAAAATACCTAAATTCATTTGAAGATAAATTTTAAAAATACGTTTAAAAACTTTGATTCAATATTGCACATATATCTCTCAAGTAGGCTTGGAAATGTTGGTGCATAGTCGAAAGACACCTAGTCATGAAGATAAGATTGTTTCTATTGATCTTCCCAACTGTAAACACTATCCATTATCGACCAAAACAAAAAAGGAATCCCTCAATGTATTTCACTTGTTTCTCCATATCCTACACATAACGGACTGATAATGCATAACAAAACACACTAGATGAAGTTTTAATGCTTTGTAAGCCACATAAATGGACATGCTATATGTCATAAAATCATCCAATTTTGCACAACCTTCCATAAACATTCACGAAAAAGTCAAATAAAAAACTATATATAGTTCACAAGAACCCAAAAAATCTTGCATTTCTAATGGTCAGGGTTTTTTTATTCATTGAAAATTAGGATTTCATGGTATGGTAATGCTTTTTTATTAATTGAAAATTAGGATTGCATGGTTAGAAATTTATCAATCAACTAATCACATCTTTTTTTTTTTTATCAATTAAAAATTATATTTATTAAAGCTATAATGCAAACCATTAAAATGAAATATGACTGGATGTTAGAAAATATAATGACATACTATCCTCGCTATATTACCCACCTTGACATGATAATAAATATGGTTGATTTAATTGTGGTGTTAATGAAAATCCACTTTCCACATCTTTAAATTGCTCTAATGCCAACACAGATAAAAGAGACTATTTTCTTGGCATGGTGAACATTAAGCTTAGAGTATCCTTAATTATAAAAAAAAGTTACGCCACCTTTTCCAATTCCACTTTTTCAATGCATATGGTATATCCATGATTTGGAGTATGTTAACCTTGATATTTTTTTGTCACAAACATGCCCTTTTTGAGTAGGCTTTAATCTTAGTGCAACTAACTTTTGATCATAAGTCCACACCAAAACACCAAAATGGGTTCTTGGTGAATTTTTGACATATTTTAACATTTGTAAAGGAGAGGTTTGATATTGTTTAGAATATACATACCCTTCATGGGTGTTGAGTAGAAAAAGTATGATATTTAGCGAAGGCACACGGAAGGTTCACGCATGAGAATAAGGCGCGTTTAAAGGCATAGAAGGATAGGGAAGGACACACGCGTGAAAGACAAGGACAGATTCGGGACTTAGTCATTTTCATATGTATGGGCTTTTTTGGAGATAGTGTCTAGAGCACACAAATTGGATAAAGACTTGCGTGAAATGCATAGGCTATTTTGGGAAGAGCGTCTACTAAGAAATTTATATGGGTTTGAGTTAATAATAGAATTATTACTGCCAGTTAACCAAGAGAGATCTATTAATAGCACACTTGCATGTGTGTCTATTATTGTAAAGGTGCATGGCTATTTTTAGCATGTGACCTATTTTGGGAATTATGCAAGTGGTGAAAGGCAAGTCCCCACCCTTATAGATATGTAGTGATCTGCGTAGTATAGTAGGACTATGTAAGGATAGGATATAAGTTATTTTGAATTCATGCTTCCAGATCTAATGCACACATGAGCTTATGGTATTGTAAGAAGCTTTTGTGTATTTATTGTGTTTAATATAATGGAGTGTATTGGCTGATTAAAGGTATTAAACATGATTAAAACTAAATCTTGCATGGAAGAATTCATTGTGGCTATTAGTTAAATCTCTTGCTCTTTAGATTTAGATCTGGAATATGCTTTGTAGAATGTTATATTAATTATGGATGTGAATACATTTAACTATTCATCTTGCTTAACATCCTACATAAACAACCCTAAAGAGGAGCACAGTACCTTGGCGCTTGGTTGAGCGCTCAATTTGGCTGAGTGATGTGCCGGTGTGCTGGTTATTACTAGTAAATTATAGGATGCATCATTGATTCCATTCTTTGGGACCTCTTTTTCAGTTGTTTTCAAGATGGTTCGCGATGAAGATATACCGTTGACTCTCGCAAGTCTTTGAGGAGTGGATAAAAGATCTAGAAGAAGAATACACCGAGAGGTTCCAGCACTTGGGATCGCGAGTTTAACACAGTGCATGGGTGGAACAGAATCTATATGACAGTTTGTATGAGAGCTTCTTATTTATTTTCCGGTAGAAATGTACGAGTGGTTAGTTACTTATGCGTCTAAAAGGGACTAGAGGTATCACACACTTGTGCCTGGACGTAAGAGAATTTCATGCCCTTTATGATGTTGATCTGATTTAGACACGTGTTGTGGATACTTGGTTTTATGGTGTTCTGAATAGTTATATTCTAGAGTAGTCAATTTCCACTTCTTCTTTCCCAGAGGTAGTGGAATTCCATTTTTTACGATATCCCAAGGAAATTTCTTGCAAAGCATTCCATTAGTGATCAAAATCTTGATGGTGACCACTGAACTTGGAAAGAAAATTGATGGCTAACTAAACCCCACCACATGCGGGGCAGGAGCAGGTTTGGTGAAAGATGGCAGACCTAGCGGTAGAAAGGAAGAGAGAAGAAAGGTGGATTAAGTATAATGAGGTGGGCGAGAGGGAGATAGAGAAGATGCGGGATGTTGTAGAGTGAATGGCATTGAGAAGATCGATGGATCATGAAGGATTTGGAGCTCACGCGAGAAGGCGTGGAGCTGGAGCATCAAGAACTCCCACATTTTCAAAATCATGACAGGGAACCCCCCTCAGCCTCACATGGAAGCACACCAGTAGAGATGACCTAGGTGGCATGGGTGCACATCCCAATATACACTGAAACCTAGCACTTACACTTGGTTTTCAAGTATCTGACATCTGTGAAATAGTCACCAGAAAATTTAGGCAGAGGGAGAGGAGTAAGTCAAATAAAAAGTACATTGATGGTAGGGAAAATGTCTTCATTTTTTAGGGGTACCTTTTTAGGTGCATCATCAGTACATAATTCAAGCGCACAAAATTTTGGAGTCACTTACGGGAGTGGTAACACTTCATAGATTGTAGGGGTTCGGGTTCAATACTACTATTGGGACACATGGAAGTGCATCCACTTTGGTCATCTTTTGGCTACGGTGGAGGATAAGGAGGTGTAGGTGGTTCTATTTCCGGTGGTTCTCGGAGGTAGAGGAAACACAGGAGGTTACTGATTAGGTGGACAAGGTCCGCACCAAACCTAGAATATTTACATGAATATGTCTCTTCGTCACGTAGAATATAGGGGCATAGAAGATGTTCTTTGGCTTCACGTGCACACTGTGTGAAATATTGAGGTGCGCAAAAATAATCACGGCTTCGAGCGTAGGGCAAGTTAGTTTGTAACTATGTTACGAGGACATGCACACAACTAGTACATAAAGTTTGACCCTGATCAGACTTGTGTAGATTATGTAGTATTAAAAGATGCTTTCCTTAAAAGTTTCACATCACTGAGTTTGAGAAGAAGAGTATAAGTGCACTCAAGGATATCAAGAAAGGCACTCTTGAGAGTGTCGGGGTATGATGCAAGTTTCAAAACACTTTTATCTAATCTTTCTTATGATATTCACATAATCCAAAGCATGCATAATGGTTTGTTGGAGGTCGATTACACCTTTTAGAAGGGCACTATCACATAAGACATACAACGATTTGCGTGAAGCACTTGAAGCGACTTTACTCACCGAGGTAGTTGGAAGCATAGACAATGGAGTCATCCCATTCTTGGAAGCAAAAATCACATCTATGGTAAAGTAGTTGGAGAAACTATTGGCAAATTCAACACATGAGACACGCACGGGGGATTGTTAGCCATTTCCCATTATTACAATGTACAACAAGTAAGAACCTCTCTTATTTCTTGCAAAATTTATAGGTCCATGACTCACGATCTCAAGATAGGAGTATGATACTTAGTAGAAGGCACATAGAAGGTTTGCGCATGAGAACAGGGGGTGCGTTCAAGTCGCGAAAGGATATGGAAGGACACGCACGTGAAAGACAAGGACAGATTCGGACTTAGTGTTTTCATGTGTATGATATATTGTCGGGGATAATTTTAGCGGCGAATATTAAGTAATATGGCGAAAATTTCATTTTAGGAAAATTTGAAAAGGCGAATTATTCGGAGTGGGTCGGTGTCTGTTACGCCTAAAATATAAAGTATATTTTTTTTTTTGAAATTCGGCTTCGCCTTCATTTGAAAACATCTCCTATAAAAACCTATTTGATTAAGCGGGTAGTATACCTCAAGTAGCTTACCAAATTACCAATACTGTGAAATTTGAACTCGCATACCCTTTGCACCAGAGATTCATATTACTGTTATCCTGTGATTGTTGACGCGCGACAAATGCAGTATTGGCGCAGACAAGAAAATCTTGACGCCAGCGACTTGGGCTAAGGCTTGGCGCGCGCAGAGAAGGCTTGGCGCGCGCGGAGGAAGGCTTGACGCGCGACAGAGGAAGGCTTGGCGCGCGAGGAAGGCTTGGCGCGCGGCGAGAGAAGGCTGCGCAGCGCGGAGGAAGGCTTGGCGCGCGGCGATGATGAAGGCTTGGCGCAGCGACACAGGCGCGATATTGGCCGCGCGACATCGGCGGTTCACGCGCGCAGAGACCTCGAGAGGCTATCTGAGTCGCTTCTTGGTTCTTTTCTTTGGCCTTGACTCTTTTCGAGAATAATGGAAGGTGCCACCTCAAAAGAATACGAATAACCTAAAAGTAAGTAAGAAATCTCGAAATCACTCTTGAAGTATTTTGGAAACTCTGCGGATACGAGATAATGTAAATACCAATCATATAGATGCCACCAAAAAGAATCGAATCTTGAATGTGTGGGAAGGCATTATTGAGGTGGACATGCATTACACGCATATCACGAGTCAAACAAATGAAACCTACGATAATATGCCGAGATCTTGAAGATATTGTTCTGTTGGGGTGCGACGAGAAGTGCAGCTAGATATCACGAGATCAAACACTTGAGCAAAATGGAAGGCAATCAATATCAAACTCGGTCGAAGAAAGAAACCGGTGATTGCGATATTGCTCAAAATTCGACTCAAAAAAGTAAAGCATTGAAAACAAACAAGAATATGTGGACCATTGGCGGGACATACAAGTTTGATTGGGCATAAATTTCCATTTATTGAACTGTACAATCATCATCAAATTCTGAAGAAATCCCATGTGAATGTACATACAATATGTGCGTGGAAATTGGGAAAGCAACAAAAAAATGCAAGCTGAAGTTTGGACACTGATAGAAAAACATTGTGGAAAACAATATTTAAGCATGTAGGGCGGATGGCCGAGAAAATCAAAACACATAGGTGGAAAAGCGAAAAGGAGTGCATGCGTATGGATATGCGGCGGAATATGAGGCGAGCGGAAAAAACACGGACATCTGTTGGAAAAGGGAGGAGCAATCACATCACATATTGGTAAGATGAAAGAAACAAATCTACATGCAAAATTCATACAATTCTCTACTCTTTTTCAAATACTTAAAAAGGAAGGGCGATGTCGATTTCCTTGATTTCAAAGTTTTGTATCAATTTAACGGAATCTTTGAATGTACCTCGGTCTCATTGGTGCGAGAGTAGTGGATGGGAAATGGCAAAATGCCTCTCGATGATAGAGAAGGAAGATTTGAAAGAGAATGTAAAAAAGCAAACTTTATCTCTGTTTGATTGATGAAGTGACAGTGATCGACAACACCGCATGGGTATGTATCCACATCTATACATTAGAAAATCATATAAGGACACCTCATCATTGGGTGTTATGAAAATGGTTGAAAAGCTGCAATGCTTTGAAAACCTATACAAAATAGTTGTTTCTCATTTGAAAGATGTTCTTTGTATGGTGATTATGAAATTGCTACGAAGTTGGTATGCGTTGGAGCAGATGGTGCATACATCATGCGGGGTCACCGAAACAGGGCTCTGTGTTAGATTACAAACAACGGTGGCCCCATATATGCTACCAATTCAACTGCGTAGGCTCACGAATGAATTTAGCGTATAAAATGGTAAGCAACCATGAAAGTGTTGCTAAATTAGAAGACATAATAAGAGAACTCCATGCCTATATGTCAAGCAGCAGCCCAAAACGTTTTACGGAGTTCCAAAATTTGCAATTGGAATTACAGACGGCAAAAAACTTCTGAAGGATGTGGAGACTAGATGGATCTCTTTGTATGAACCAGCATGCAGAGTTCGTGAGGAGTATCCTTCATTGGTTGGTTTCATGCACAAATACCGTCATGAAGTTGATAGGGCAAGGGACCTGTTGTTCCGCTTAACTGATTTGGAGACTTTGCTTACATTGCTTGGTATTCTTCCAATGTTAAAGGAGATCAATACACTGATGAAGCATGCACAGGGCAGATTGATCTATATTGTGGATTTTATAAGGATGAGGAAAATGGTATGTCAAAGTCTTGATATATTGTATTGTTCGCAGGATAGTTTTGATGCACCTGTTTTTAAAAATTGGAGAGATTTATTAGATCTTAAAAATCCTAACACCTATTTGAGATTTAATATTCACGATCACCTATGCATCTCTGTTAATGGGAAGGAAATACCTATGCACATTTTGCAAAGACGTCAAGATATTACAGGTTCGGAGCGAGAAGATGTTCCTGTAACACGTAATTTGTTTGAGTCTGTGATAGTTGAAACCAGAATAAAGCTTAAAAAAATTTCAGAAACCTTGTCGTCAGAAATTAGGGAACGTTTCTGTAAAGATAAAATTCTGGAAGCCATGGGTGTGATGAATCCGAATTTTTGGAATACAGAAGGTGGCCGTGCAGACTTTGTCAGTAAGCATTTCCATAAATCAATGGGTACAATAATGGAACAATTTACTAAGACGTCAGAGCTCAAGGGTACGGAAATCAAAGGTATACTGAATGCCGATTTATTAAAGTTTCAGTCAACCAATTTTGCAACAACAATGAGGAACCAATATAAGAATTTAGATCAACCTTCTGAAAGTGGTGCTATTACAAGGCTGTGGAGAGGAATCTATCAAAGTTCTATCTTACAAGAAGATATCAGTGAGTATTTGGACTATATGAATTATGCCGAACAATGATTTTGGGAGTGCATGGAGGATGAAAGAGTTTTCGGTGCATTGTCATTTATAAAATCAAAAGCGAAAGCAGGTTGGATAAAAATGCGGAAAGTTGCATGAGGTGTTACGTTTCACGATACTCCTCGAAACCTTTCCGTTTGTGAAAACAATTGCGCCTTTGGAATTCCCTTTGCGAAAGAAGAGGTGTAAATAATACACTCTAAGTACAAATATACCCAACCTTGAGAGTGTAATTGGCTCTTCGTCACATTCTACAGAAGACAACATCGACTTTGTCGAAGCTATTGATAATGGATTGTTTCAACTTTAAGTAGGTATCTTCTTTATCTATCTTTTATCTTTATCATTTAAGATGTTACAGGTCTATATACTAAAAATATCAGGCGATTCACCCATCTATCTACTAATCCATTTCTCGTGTTGGATTCTTTTAAATCACAGATCTAGCTCATTACCAATGGCAGTGATGATTTCAACTTTAAGCAAGTATCTTTTTCCCCTTAACCTTGAGAGTGTAGTTGGCTCTTCGTCACATTCTACAGAAGACAACATCGACTTTGATGAAGCTACTGATAATGGATTGTTTCAACTTTAAGTAGGTATCTTCTTTATCTATCTTTTATCTTTATCATTAAAGATGTTACAGGTCTATATACTAAAAATGTCAGGCAATTCACCCATCTATCTACTAATCCATTTCTCGTGTTGGATTTTTTTAAAACAAAGATCTATATTATTCTGATGCGGTGATGATTTCACTTTAAGCGGTATCTTTTTCCCCTTAATCTTATTGTTTATTCTTATTCATTTTTTCAACTCTGGTTATAATTAAAAATGTTACGGTGTATGTATTTACATTTAGTTAAATACAAAATTTTTATTTTTGAAAACGTGGTTGACATCCGTCAGGAAGCTTTTACTTCTCGGGGCCCGACAACGTCGGGCAACTCACCCATCTATCTACTAATCAATTTTTTGTGTTGAATTTTTTAAGACAAAGATCTAGCACATTACCGTTGATGATTTCAATTTTAAATAGGTATCTTCTTCAACATAATATTTATATTTACTTGACCTTTAAAGATATTGTTGGTCTATATATTTAAAGATGTTGCTGGCACTTCTCAGGACTGACAATGTCAAGCAACTCACCCCTCCATCTACAATGTCATGTGAAACAAAGATCTAGCACGTTACCCTTGATGATTTCACAGCAATCTAATACGCAAGAGGTAAGCTAAACCCTAGCATATTTGCAATTATGTTTAATTTCTTACCAGTGATGATTCTTTCTTGATTTCTTAGAATTATATTAATTTATTTTTAATATATTTTATCTTCCTGTAGACCAAGGATTTTTTTTCTATTTACTATCTCTTTATTCTCCATTTGTTGGTGAGTGGTAGCTTCCCAAAAAATAGATATTCACCTGATAGGATAAAGATAACTAAAATAACAAAAAATTAAATTGGAAAGTGATGTCGAAACATGTCACAATACTACCAAATTCAATATTCACATTTCCCTGATTCAAACCACAAGAGCCTTGGCTGAGTCACCCTCCGTTAATATTAAAGTACATTGATCAAAATTCTTCCCTCCTGCTTGATTTGCATCAAGTTTGGGAACATCAATTAATTTCCCCTTCTTGGTTCCATCAGTTTTCTTAAGATCTTTTTTTTGTTTAAACTTTTCCACTGCACTCCTCAGGTCAAACAAAGTTACAAAGCTCATCTTAGATAACTTTGACCATACACCATGAATCTTCTTGTACTGGAAGAGACTGTTTCCAATTACCACTTATACCACTTTTAGAGAATTTTCATCACCAACTAGGGTAGTCGACTTGAAGCTTGTGAGTAACTTGCATTTGGTAGAGCTTTACCAACTAGATAACAGGACAGATTGCTAGACCTTAGCATCATTGACTTGGATATCTTTATTTTAGACTGATAAAGGTCATTCATAAAATCCAAACACACTTTGAAGTCCTCAACACGTTGAAAAATCATAGTACAACACAGATTCTTAACCTATCAACCTTAAGTCTACTTTCATAGACAGTATAACCCCACAGATACAATTAAAGTCCCACGACATAATTTTCAAGATAATTAAAGTCCCACAAGATATTCAGGCACTAAATTTTACATTATACACATTAAATCGATCATCGTCTTTCATCATCATCTATCATTGATTATCAATTGTCATCATTCATCATCTACGTCCACATACTATTCATGACAATGCAAGTAAACAAGAAACATACATATAATTCATGATAATCACCATCTAATCACCATATAATTAAATTCAAATAGCATAGTACAAACTCAATAGTTGAAGTTTTCAAATTCAATATTAAAAGTTTAGTCGATAATAAAAGTTTCTAATTTTCACAACCATCTAATGTAATCAAAATTTAAGATTGTATATAATTAAATTCAAATACCATACTCAATATTAGAAGTTTTCAAACTCAATATTTATAGTTTCCCCAATAATAATAAAAGTTTCTAGTTTTCAACCTCTTTTTCTTTATCCGGTTTATGCAACTCTGCTCCCTTCCCCAACGGCTTCTTCCACTATGGTTGTAACCCTTTTCCCAACAATGAAAATAACCCACACAGAACTTATAAGATCTTAAGCAAAGACCTTGTCCGATTTTTATAATTCTTTCTTCTTGATTTGTTGCATCTCCATGAGGCAACAAATTTGGATCAGCAAGCGCTTTGGCTTTGAACAAGATGTCGAGTCGAGACCGTGCTCTTTAATGATCCGCTTTAGTGTATTGTTTTGTTTGTTAACCAAAACAATATTTTGCTTCAAATTTTTCTTTGCGGATAAGTTTGTTCTTTCTTTGTTTCCAAGTGAACTTGCAAAACCTTCGCTTTGACTCTTCAAATTTTCATATTTCAAGCCACAAAAAAGTAACGTCAATTCAAAGTATTAATGTAAATTCAAAATTTCAAATTAACAAAAATGATTGTTAGAATGTAATAGTACTTACAACCGCTCTATCTCTTTCGGCATTTGCGATTGATACCAAATCCTTGTCCTTTGACCATTTGTTAAAATATGCCTGGGCCTCGGCACTAATATTTTCCAATCTGTTTAGTGCTTTATCTAAAATGCCATCTTTATAGTCGTTGTTAAAAGTGACAGTCCCACATTTTACTTGGGTAAGTAGGGAATCCATCTTTGCAGGTTGATTCTGGACTGCAGCGTATAAACTATCCCTTTGCCAATAATTTTCATAACGACTAATAATCTCATTGATAAGAATTTTAGCCCTTTTCTCCCATTCTATAAGCTGTTGCATTTGAGGAATTATAAACTCACTGACATGGGATTGACAATCATTACCAATTAGGTTCTCCAAAGGAAAATGTGGAAACTCTTCACTTTCTGAATCTGATGCAGAAGATCTTGCTGGAGAAGAGTGGGGGCTTTCACCATGACCAAGATCAACTGCTCCTTGTTTCTGTCTTTGGGTGGGCTGATCCAGTTGTTGAAAAAATAAATCAAGATTTAGATAAATAAATTTGAAAACTGAATATTTAGATTTAGATAAATCGAATGTAATTAAAAATTGTAAAGAATATTAAAATTGAAATTTGAAAGGCGAAGTATACTGTTTGGCCTTGAATCATCTCGCGGGTATCGAAAAAACCGGTTGGGTCATTCTTCTTATCAATGCCCAAATAATCTTCATCTAAATTTATATTGTTCAAAACAGATATGCCCGTTGCACTGGGCAAGCCACCAAGTGAGAGAGATGGAATTCGAAACGAGGAGTCAAGGTTCAGTGTCCCACTAGGGGCCGGAGCAAAAGGCATTCGTTTACCAATGGTCTTTTCTTTGTTCCTCTGGTTGGCATTTTAAAAATTAATGGTTGAGTGGGTGTCGGTGCCGTGGCTTGCTCATGGCTGACATGTGCTGAAAAGTACAAGAAAAAATTAAAAATATTAAAACATTTCATAAACTAAAAACTACGAAATTAAACGTTCTATACAAAAATTGTACCTTGTTGTCGAGGGTTGTTTTTTTTGGTCTTTACGGTGGCCTTGTAGGAGTTGTACTCGGTGGGTTACGAAGATATCAATGCATGGGGTGTATTGAGTGAGTTGGGAAGAAGGTTCCATAGTCCCTGCTATTCATCAATATTAAGTGTTGTCAATTCAGTTTGATAAAATTTAAATTGAAAAATAAATCTGCAACTTTGGAATTTGTAATTAATATATGAGAATGTATTACTTCTCTGGCGTTTAACGAGTTCAAATTGTTGAGGGTCTGGAGAGGAGTGAGCTTCCATTTCGGAATGGGAGTCCCCCGAAGCCTCCGCGTGTAGTTGGCCTCTTCCTCTCGACATCTTTTTTTTTTTGGGAATGGCTTCAAGATATCTTCTCTGCAAAACATTAAAATTTAAGTTTTAATAACCCATTGCATTAATAATGAAGAAAATTGTAATACAATTACAAACTAAATAGTTTATACCTGTTGTTCTGCAAATGGAATTGAGAATTTCATCAAAGCCTCATCAGAGCAAGTAGGAATTTCTTTAGCTTTTAAATTTAAAAGTGCCTCATAGTAGAAGCCGAGGAGATAGTTGGTTGAATAAATGAAAGGTTTTTCTGACATTTTCGAATTTGATATGTCACTCTAATTTTTTTGATATAAATGTGCACCAATCGAATTGTTGTTTTGAGATAGTGGCACAAATGTATCTGATAGGCCCAATTTGGGATATCTGTTTGGCGACCACATGCATATGATTTTGGCTTGAAAAATGCAATAAGTGCAGCAAGAAAGTGGTGTGCAATTGATTGTGTATCTACACCACGCTGGATTTATTGACATGGGCTGCAAATGCGAAGCGTGAAAATTAGCATCGATTTATAACACAAATTGTATCGGAATAAAAAAGCGAATAAAAAAGCGAGAATAAAAAAGCGAGAATAAAAAAGCGAGAATAAATTACTTACAATCAACATGGAAACCGTACTTTGATTCGAGAAATTTCTTGTTTTCTTCCACGAGTGTTGCTTTGGTTGTAACATTTGGTAAGTTTCTGATAGGAAGGCCGGTAAACCGATGTATGTCATTCGGATCGATAGAGAATTGGAACATGTGGCCATCGTTCAGAGTCACATAAAATATACCGTCCTCTGAATTGTAGCATGACAGAAGGTAATTCAAAATATCGGGATCTGTTTCGAAATGGGGCATATTAACTAACCCGGTAAATCCACACTCTTCTATTATACCTTGATATTATGGAGACATCCTTAAAGCCGTATGGATGTGAGGGCATAAGGGATTCCTGTAGGTTATCTTGGAAATCGATTGACTTGGATTCTCTTCATTTTCTTGCTGAACTTGCAATTGGGAGGCATGTGAAGTCGACATTGTAGCTGAAATTGCGTCTTTGAAGAAGATTTCGACCTGCAAAAATTCAAGAATAGGAAAACGTAAACGAGAAAATGAGCGGAATAAGGGTATTTATAACCTAGATATAGGCGTCACTGCCCCTATTGACGCGCGTCATTTGCTTCAAATGACGCGCGTCAATAGGAAGCAGTGTCGTGCGTCATTTCATTATAGTGTCGCGCGTCAATAGATTGCTTTGTCGCGCGTCAATAGGTTGCTATGTCGTGCGTCATTTCTTCATAGTGTCGCGCGTCAATTGGTTATAGTGTCGCGCGTCATTTGTCTAGAGTGTCGCGCGTCATTTGATTACAGTGTCGCGCGTCATTTGATTACTGATATGTCGCGCGTCAATTGTTCTGATATCGCGCGCGTCATTTGTTTACGATGTCGCGCGTCATTTGTTTACGATGTCGCGCGTCATTTGTTTACGATGTCGCGCGTCATTTGTTTACGATGTCGCGCGTCATTTGTTTACAATGTCGCGCGTCATTTGTTTACAATGTCGCGCGTCATTTGTTTACAATGTCGCGCGTCATTTGTTTACAATGTCGCGCGTCATTTGTTTACAATGTCGCGCGTCATTTTGTGGCTGTGTCGCGCGTCATTTGTTTACAATGTCGCGCGTCATTACGATCTAGTGTCGCTCCAGTGTCGCACGTCATTAGGAGCTATTGTCGCGCCTGTGACGTGCGTCTTTAAGGATTCTGATTTAGCCTTGAAAAACCAGGCGAAAATTTTGTTTTTTAATACTGTCAAATTCGCCTTTCGCTGAAAGTGGTTACGGGGATATTCGCCAGGTATTTTCCACCTTGATTTTATAGGGGTGTCTTAAAATGAACCCTGTATATTGTTGGAGATAGCGTGTAGAGCACATAAATTGGATAAAGACTTGCGTGACATGCATAGGCTATTTTGGGAAGAGCATCTACTAAGTGCTTTATGTGGGTTTGATTTATTACTAGAATTATTATTGTTAGTTAACCAAGAGAGATTTATTATTAGCACACTTGTATGTGTGTCTATTATTGTCAGGCGCATGGATATTTTTAGCATACGACCTATTTTGGGAACTATGTAAGTGGTGAAGGGCAAGTCCCCACCCTTATAAATATGTAGTGATCTCGCACGATATAGTAGGACCATGTAAGGACTAGATCCTCATGCTGCCATATTTGATGTGCGCATGAGCTTATGGTATTGTAAGAAGCTTTTATGTATTTATTGTGTTTAATATAATGGAGTGTATTGACTGATTCAAGGTGTTAAACATGATTACAACTAAATCTTGCATGGAAGAATTCATTGTGGCTATTACTTAAATCTATTACTCTTTAGATTTAGATCTAGAATATGCTCTATAGAATGTTATACTAATTATGGATATGAATACATTAACTCTTCATCTTGCTAACATCCTGCACAAGAAACCCTAAAGAGGGGCACAGTATCTTTGTGTGCTTGAGTGAGCACTCATTCTAGGTGAGTGATGTGCCGGTGCACAGGTTATTCTTTGGTAAATTCTAGGCTGCATCAATGGGTAGAATTCAATCTTAGGTTAGAAAAATTATGAATATAAGTCCACTCCAAAAATTAAATCGGTGTTTGGTTAATCACTTATTAATTTTTGACATATTCTAACCTCTCTCAAGGAGAGGTTTGATATTGTTTGGCATAAACATGCCCTTCTAAATTTGGGATTAAATTGTGATTCAAATAAATTGGGAGTGTTATTCCATGCCAAAATACCAAACCGAGTGTTTGGTGAGTAAGTTAATAATATTTAGCATATTCTAACATCTCGAGAATAGGTTTGAGATTTATTGGCATAGGCATGCCCTTCCCAAGTAGGCTTGATATCAAGTCAACTAACTTGTGAATGCAAGCCCACGTAAAAACACTAAATCAAGTGCTTAGTGAGTCACTAAATTTTGACATATTTTAACCTCCCTCAAGGAGAGGTTTGAGATTTATATGTATAGAAATGCCCTTCTGGGGAGGGTTTGATTGTAATTTAGCTAACTTGTGAATGTAATTACATACCAATGGGTGGGTTTGGTGAGTCACTTTCTAAATTTTTATGTATTATAACATCACTCAAGAAGATTTTTATATTGTTATCATAGATATTCCCTTTGCATGTACACTTCAATATCAAGTTAACTAACTTGATAATATAAATCCACACCAAAATTAAAAAAGCAAGGGCATGGAAAGTCACTTTCTAAGTCTTTACATATTTTAACCTCTCTTAAGGATAAGTTTGAGATTTTTGACATAGCCATGCCCTTCCCTAGTATGTTTCAATTGTGTTTCAAATAACTTTGTGAATGTAAGTCCTTTCCAAATGTAGTCATAAATCTATGCACTTGGCTACATTTCTAACTGTCTCAAATCATACTAATATGTACATGAATCCTAACAATAAAACTAGTGGTTGACAACTCCTTTTGGTATTTTTATTCGAGATCTTGTCTTCTTTTTGGTCTTACACATCTTACTGACCTTGCTGGAACTTAACTTAGTTATCTTGTATGGCCTCAAAAAGTAGCACCCAGTCAAAACACAAGCGCATAGGCACTCCTATCCCTTCTGGGAACTCTTAACCCTCTCTAGCCTTTTCTCACACTTTAAGGTTTCTTTTACTTCTTGGGCATATTTTACACATTTGGGTCGGCCTTCTAGTTGTCAATTACGAAATTCAAACAAGGCAATCATATATATACATATTTATAGATCCAAAATGAATGGATAAGCACTAGCAATATATATTATCACCTAAGCTTGCATCCAAAGGCACAGAGAGCATTAAAAAGCATCCATATAGCACATTCATTCAAGGGACAAGAGGTGCATCACTCTGCATACACAACATAGGAGGGGGAAGTTCTTTCTATTCCATATCACACATTTTATACATTTTTATATTCTAAATCTATCCCACTATCATTATGCAAATTGCACAGGGCATCATTACACACACATTCGAGACAAAACTATACGGAGTCTAAAATGTAGTGTAACACTTTACTAAGTTCACTCATTGGTGTTAGAGATCACAAGCTAACTGAGAGGGGGTGAATCAGTTATTCAAAATTATATCTCAATTTCAATTATTAACTTATACACATTCATTGATTCATTAAACCATTCACCATTCAAAACAAATAGTGTGCATCAGATATCAAGCATAAGAACACATTACACAACACGCTAACACCATATATAAGTGGGAAACCCTCATGGGGAAGAAAACCCACTAAAAATATGCTTATATTACTCAAAGAAAATAATTTTAGTGAAGCACCAACTTCACAAGGAGCACCAACCCCGATTTAGTGAGACACTAATCCCACAAGGAGCACTAACCCCTAATTTAGTAAGATGCAACTTGCAGGGAGCACTAACCCCCTTTTATCTAAGCACCCACTTAGAATAAGATATTACAATTTGATCATACAGAGTCAATATTTCTTACTCAACAAATTATGATCACTTTTCTATATCTTTCTACACTCACTCTTTCCTTTATCTCTCTGATCTGGATCTCTGATTGCTGCTCTCTGCCTCTTCTTTAGCTCAAATAATTCAATTTCACTCAAGCTCTCTTTCTCCTTCTATCTCCCTTCTAACTCGCATGCATCGATTCCTTGCACAAATAATAGCTAATGATATCTCTGATCAACTCTCATATTCTACTCTCATAACTGCAAATGATTTTCTACTTTGCCACACAATTTCTTAGAGCATCTTTCACATCTGAGAACAACATATGCAATCGGCCAAGTTTTACTTTTATATGCATCTAATTTCTTCAATGCGAAAGAGGTTGACCTTTTATCTAGATTCGACCAAAAACCTTCATTTAATTTAGGCTACAACGGTCACATATGACCCAAGTAATTCAATTTGATTATCTATACTATGAGTCAACCTTCCCTTTTCTAGAATCTTCAATTAAACAATTCATCACCTGATTTTTGAAATTTTCATGGCACAATGTCGGCTCCTGCGAATTTCCTCTTCTTAGAGTGACTTAAATTGTGTTCCGAACTATTCTCTTTACTTCGCAGCTTTTTCAGTCCTTCACGACATTTTTAGTCTTCCGCGGCATTCTCTAGTCTTTCACGGCACTTTTAGTCTTCCGCGGCATTCTCTAGTCTTTCATGGCACTTTTAGTCTTCCACGACTTTCCTTCAAACTTCCTTACTCCTGTAACTTTCTTTTAGATAGTTCTTACTTCCACGGTTCTTCCTTCACATCCGCGGCCTTACCATTTTTACTCACTACACATTCTTTAACTCATTTTTCTTTGGTAGCTTCATTTCTTTATCCACACCATCGATTTTTTTTTCATGGCTTCTTCTAGAGTCTCGTGGCTTCTTACAGACTTCGACAACTACTTCAAGACTTATGTGGTTATCCCCTCATATCCGTGGCATGCACACAAAGTTGATTAAGTCCCTTAGAACTTCTCCTTGACCATCTTGAGGCATCTGAGAGCTGACACTACCAATCAACCTTCATTATTCTCACTTGCTCATTTTACCAATAATCCATTTTTTCATCAATACAACTTTGACATTAATGACATCACATATGAAAAAGAAAAAGGTCCAACAATCTCCCCATATGATTTTTGCAACAATCTCACCAATTTCTTCTTGACATCAATGACAATACACACTATAATGACAGATCTCCAATAATCGGGTGACCTTCTCGGTCACCCAACTCCATTCTGCATATTTATTTTTATATTTGATGTGATTTGTTGGAATGTGCAGCTAGGTATATCTATTTGTAGGTTACGAGTAAAAATGGTGACATTGGAGAAATATAGGAGTGAAAAAAGGAAACTAACAACAAAGCTCCTCTTACACAAAAATCACGAGAACTTTGGTCATCCGACTAGACACTAGTACCCATATCAATCACTAGTGCTTGGGCACTCCCATCCTCCCCAGTGGGTGCTCCCTGTCCTAAATTTTTTGTATCTCCTAACCTCTAGTGAGCCTTGACAACACTCTTCATATTTTTTTTTCCAGCGGTGTCTCAATCCTACTCACTTCCGGATCACTTGGAAATTAGCTAAGTCACCCTCTCTCTCTCTTGCTTAGGGTTTCATATTATTGCATGTTTGTTTCTTATCCATTTACTATATTTTATTACTTGTATATCATTCATTATAATAGTTACTCTGAAATTAGGATTTAATTCAATTTATATTAAATCATTTGGTGAACCCGACATAAAACCATTGTCAAAATACTACGTAAAACTGTTGATACCAATGGCGTGATTGACACAATCAACTTTTATACACTCTTTGGGATTACCACATGAGCATCCATAATCCCACCAATAAGACACCTTTTCATTAGTTTACGACACTAAGGTTGTAATTCCCTTAGAACTTGAAATACCCTCCTTACATGTGTCACTCAAAGGCATCCTCAAGGATAATGAATATCATGAAAATCGATTGCATGAGCTTGAAATGCTTGACTTCCACCACTTAAAATCCTCATAACATCTCCATGAATATCAAACTCGCATCGCACATGCTTATAATAACAAAGTACGCCCACATGAATTTCATATCGATGATCTTGTTTTAAAATAAAATCAAAAGAACACTAATGTTGAGGCTCAAGTAAAAGGGAAATTCAAGCCTAATTGGCTCGGGCCATATGTCATTACTACGAAACTTGGGGGAGAGTCTATTTTCTTTCTAATCTCCTTGGAAAACTACTCAAGAACCCACTTAATGTGATGCACCTTAAGTGGTATTATGCATAAACACCTTCATTACCCGATGAAGCACTATAGTCTACAATTCACACTTACTGTTGAGGGAATACTTCATCATGAACCAAACATCATCTACTCTTGCTACACTTCGAGCTTGATATTTCATGATACATATTTCATAACATCTACTATTCTCTCTCGTTCCATGCTTCATGACTATCTTTCCAAGCATTACCACATCATTGGTTCACATAATTTCTCTTCATTACCCAATGGTGCTCTCTAGTTCCACAATTCATACTTGACTATTGAGGGCCCAATTCTTAAGTGAACCTCACATTATATATGCTTCATGTGTAATGCTTCATGATACATATTTTCTAGCATCTACTCTCACATAATACACTCATTTCTTGATGATGCACTCTTGTTATATGGTTCGTTCTTGACTATTGAGGAGCATTTCTAAATGAACCTCATCTAATACACATCCATTGGGGAAATTTGGCTCCTCCTCTCTTAAAATATTGTACATTACAGACACCATCACATTCACTCAAAATTTTCATATCTTGGTTGCATTTACTCTTGTTAGCCTATACTACTTACATGTTGCACTTTTCTTACTATGTTAGATGAATTCCTAGTATGTCATTGTATTTTCTATGCACACATGCGCATTCACTTGGTATCTTGAGGTGAATGCAACACTTTTACATATTCGCACATTATACATGTTGCTCAATACAACTCTTTACAAGTTCCACCACGGAACCTGGGGGCATATAGCTTTACACTCTCATACTCTACACATCACATGTTTTATTACTACATCTCATCATTGTCACTTTACCTTGTTACTAATTTATACACGCTTGGACATACTATTTATCTCTCTAACATGGTAATGGGTGCTTCATGTGTATCATTTTCCTTGCATGATCTATACAACCATGGCTATCTGTCACCTTTTACTTACTATTATTTACTACTTGTTTGCTATTATTTTTGGGATGTGCTCTATGTCTTGCTTGATCATTATTTTCTTTTGGTTGCTTCGGCCCTTATTGTCTTGTGACATTATGAGTGATGTCCCATGTATGAAATCCAATTTTTACGGTCCATCTTGTCTTCATAATTGCTTATTACATTGTTTTCTATTACATGTTAGTTATTGTTACACTAACACTTTTTTTCTAGCCTATCTTACTTGCATGTGTTTTGGTTTCTACCATGCACATCCCCTACCCTCTGTGGGTATCTAATACATGATATGCATATCAAATTTAAGCCATATCCTTTGGGATGCATTCTCCTAAATTCATTACATGCAACCCAAATGAGGGGGCCATTTATTGGGTGAGTAAATCACCCTTCCAAAGAGCTCGAGATCTATATATCATAATAACACAAAGACAAAATCAACATAGGAACACAATTACAAATTAGCTCATAATCAAACTTGGATCTAAAACCCAAAGCATACAATAACACTTAGACATGAATAGTAGTGGTGGGTGGTTGTGTCCCCTGGATGCTAGTGTCATGGGGAAAAAATAGTCAATTTCTCAGTTCAACATAGTTTCTGACAGGTCTTCAAGTAAAGCAAGCACTTGCCTCTAGTTACAAAATGCAATCTAGCGATTCTGATCGAGAAAAGGAACAATATGAACAAATCAAGCATGTAACATATAAAGTGGTGCTTATCGGGAAACATCATAAAAGGAGATAAAATCTAGAACTCTCTCCCCAACACTCTACCCTTGGTGTGAGATCGCCCAAAAAACTCACTTTTGGCGTGAGATCGCCCTAAAAACTCTCTTGACATGAGATCGCCAAAAAAACAAACCATCAACATTCAAATCTAGCAACTCCAAGTAAATAGGACAATTTTATATCTCATAATATCTTACATATCAGTGCACACTTTCCTTTTACACACTTTTACACTCTTTACTTACATATACATGCATTACTCTGATTTTTCATATACGGAAGTTTGACTACTTTCTCACTTTTATTTTGCGGGTATGCCCTTATTACGCAACAAGAAAGTATCTCATATCAGCAAACACAAGCTCCAATGATAAACTACTATGCATACACTTCATCCCTAGGGTCCAGGTTACCTTTCCTAGTTTCCATGCTTCCTACTTTGATCACTTCATGCTTCACTTGTTCACTTGGGCATGCTATCGCCTACATTATTCTCTCTTTGGATCACAAGGTACACATCATCTATCTAATTTATGCTATCAAGTATTCACTCAAAAAAATAAATTGGGGGAAAATATAGACACGAAATCTATGCACTTGGGTACATTTCTAGGTCCTAAATCATACTGATACATACATGATTCCTAAACAAGAAAAATAGTGGTTGAAAACTCCTTTTGGCCTTTTTACTTTATTTCTTGTCTTCTTTTTGGTCTTACACATCTTGCAGCCCTTCTGAAACTTAACTTATTTATATTTTATGGCCTCAGACGCTAGTGCCCAGTTAGGACACAAGTGCTCGAGCACTCATATCCCTTCTAGGCGGTCTGCCCCTCTCTAGCCTTTTCTCGCTCTTTTGGGTCTCTTTTACTTCTTGGGCATCTTTTACACTTTTGGTTTGGCCTTTCATTTTTAATTATGAAATTCAAATAAGGGAATAATATATATACATAGTTATAGCTTCCAAATGAAGGGCCAAGCACTAAAATTATCTTATATCACCTAAGCTTGTATCCAAAGGCACAAAGAGCATTAAAAAGCATCTATTTAACACATTCACTCAAGGGAAAAGGTCTACATCACTCTACATACAAAACATAGGAGGGTGAAATTCATTCTATTCCATCTCACACATTTTATACATTTGAGATATTATAGATCCATCCCACTATCATTGTGTAACTTGCACAAGGTCATCATAAAACATCATTACACACACATTCACACAAAACTACAAGGACTCGAAATGTAGTTCGGTGATTGGTACTAAGTTCACTCATCAGTGACTACCGAGGTTGAATTGACTCCACATTATGCATCTTTATTTTAGATTTGATGTGGTTTGTGGGCATATGTAGCTAGGTATCTCTCTTTGTAGGTTACAGTACAAATTGATTCAAGAAATCTTATTATTTTATATGAATCTAAATGTACATCTATGATATAAATGATATACAATAAAATATGAATGCTAAACAATTTATTTAATTTATTAATAAAAGGAAATAAGAGGGATAAGGCACTTACCTTGATTTTTTCTTACCTCGCTATGACCTGGGACTAAATTGTGTGATGAAATAGAATGACAAACCATCGCAACTATTAACCTTTAAAAATTACCTCTACAGGAAGGTGTTTTAAAAAAATTGTCAAATTCCTTGAACCTTGATATATTTTTCTTGCTAAAGGTGTTTTACAAATTTGGAAATTTTCTAAACTTGAAGTTTGAATTTTCAGACTTCGGAGGTCTTCTTATTTCGAAGTTTTCTATTGATTACAAAATGAAATTTTTGTTTAGAGTTCCGAACTCGAAAACTCAAAGTTCCAAAATTTTGGAACTTCGAACTTTAGGTTTTGGAGTTCTCCTTGGCATTTTTCGTTATTTTCATTGCGATCTCCGAACTCCGAAACTCCGAAGTTCTAAAATTTTGTAAATTCAGACTTTCAAGTTTCAGAGTCTCACATTACATGGATATTTTCATTCCCAAAGTTAAAGTCTGAAACTCCAAAATTCTAAAATTTCAGAACTTCAGCGTTTTAGAATTTTAGACTTTGGGTTTGCATTGTAATGATCGCCTTCGGCATGTAAGAGTTTTAGGAGTTGCGATTTTAGAGCTTCCACAAAACATTTAATTTCCAACTACCCCCACACATGTCGACTTTTGAGCATTAATTCCAGGGTTCCCTATATAAAATCAAAATTTTACCTATCATTTTCACTTGGCTTTTGCTCTAACACCCTAATTTTACCGCACCATTTTATACTTTCAAGGCATCACTTTCAAGGTAATTTTTTAGGTTATTTCTTCTTTTTGGTTTATGATTAATCAGGGATTTTTTGTTTTTTTATTTGTTCTTCTTTTCTTGCTTGGCATGAAAGATCCTATCATCCATTGTTCATCTTTAACCATGTCATCTAATTATTTTCTCAACACTTTGCAAGCTTCAATTCATGTAGGCATCTAGTCTCATCAAATCCAAGGATTGTGCAACAAGTTCCTTTCAAATCTCCTAGAATATTTAACTTTCACTCTCTCGAAATTGTGCCTTTCAGTGATTTTGGAGTTAGTAGTGCTTTCGGAGTTTCAGAGGTTCACTTTTCGAGTTTTTAGAAGCTGCGATATCGTTGGAGCTTCGAGGTTAGGGTTTTGGAACTTCAAGATCTTTGGAGTTTTAGAGGTCGTCGGGATTTCGAACTGCGAAGTTTTCAAAATTTTAGAGATTTGTACTTCAGAGTTGAAGCCTTTTCGGAGTTGTTATTTTTAGACTTTGATATTTCGAAACCTTTAAGGTTTCTTATAAAGTTTTCAAAGATAAATCAGATTCCGAATTCTGAATTCATGTCAACTTCCTCATCAAAGGGCAAGGGAAAAATGAAGTACACATTCTTAGGAGTTTCTCCTCACTCATGCCTATCTTTGAATTTGGGGAATATTGGAGATACTGATCTTGGACAAGTGGATATGCCAGACTTCTGGGAAAGATTAAAGGCCCCTAATAAGAAACCTTAGATGAAGGCCATATTCGATAGTGGACTTGCTCTCGCTACGGGTTTTCCTTCATCCATGCATTTCCCTGAGTTTGTCTTGGCTACAACAACTCACTTTGATAAGGATTTTGAATCAGTAAAAGACGATGACGAAAGGTCATGATTAGGTTTGGACACTAATTTCTTTGAAGATTTATTTAAACTTCCAGATGTTGAAGGATATGTAAAAATTTCACTAGAAGCCACAATTGAACATTGGGATAAAGAAATTGAACTGTGTACAAAGGTCATGATGAAGAGTTACTTGGCCAAGAATGTCATCAAGCTTCCTAAAACATTGTTCCACTCAGACTTCATCCAGAAGTAAATGATCTTATTGTATTGTTGAGTAGAATTTCAGGTCTCGCTTCGGTGAGGGAATTTCAGGAATGGATGTTCCTTTATATTGCTACTATCAAGAAGAATAAGGAGTTCATACAATGGGGGAACATATCAGCAAGCTCAATTTGTTTTCAATTGAGCAATGTCTTGACTTCTAAAAACTTCTTCATGACTTCCTTCCTCATTTATGTTGTAGCTACCATGGGAGAATTCAATGGTTTGAATACAAAAGGTGTTAGAAGTGTGTCACAGATTTATGAATTTTATCCTCAAATTACAATGGAAGAAGGAAATAAACATTTCCGTAGGGTCAATGATGCCTTTTTACCGTCCTCCTTTATCATTTTGATAAAAATTTGTATAATCGAAGAATTTTTGATGAAGCTTTTAAAGAGGTAAGGGAATGGGAGCCATCTATCTTCAATTCCCGACATTCACATACATCAAGATTCCAGGTTTTCTAGGTGCCCCTAGAAAATTACCAAGATGTCCTACCGATAAATGGGTCTTTCTAGAATTGGTTCAAAAATTGTTGGATTACCATAAAATTCAAAATAAACGACATAAGGCGGGAGTCTAGTTTCCTATTTCAATAGGAAGATATACTTGTGCCAGTATTTATAAGGAAAAGAATGTGGATGGAGAAATGTCTGAAGTTACCTTGTGAACTTTCCATCCCAAAACTAACTTTGATTACTAGGGTAAGTTCAGTGAAACAAGATTGGCTAGTTCTCACATTCCTCAGTTGGAGGATATTTGGATTCACTTTGTTAGGATGAGATTATTATCAGACAACGAGAATATGAGAAGTCGACCTTAGATGAAGTTAAATAATTTGGTATTGCAAATATTCGGAAGGAATAGAGGATGATGATGAAGTATTGGATCCAATTTACAAGAACAATAATGTTGCTAATCAACCTTTGTCATGGATTGATTGGTACCAAGAAGAACATTGCAATACTAAGGAAAGGGTGGGGCCCATTATACAAAGGACATATGATTGGTTTGCTACCTTGGTAATTTTACCCAAAGGATTAGATCAATCTATAAGAATAGAATCCCAACCAACATTGAGTCTCCCTACACCCACAAAAGGTAAAAGGTCTACCCAAAAGGCCAATATAACTCCAAGGAAGATCTCATTTGTTGTTGGGAGTTCCTCTCTTTCAAAATTTCCCATTGCCAAGGTTGTGTCCTCTACAACACAAGTATCAAAAGTTGTTGAAGTTAGTGATTCTCCAGTTGTATCACAAGATTTTCCACCCCCTCCTTCACTACCATTGTCACCATCTTCAACTCCACTTTCCCCATCATTATCCACTGCTCCTCTACTCATCTCTGCTTTTCCATCCCCATCCATGGCCCAAGTGTTTTCATCCCTTCTTATTCTCTCAGTAGGGGAAATGATTGGGTCTCCATTTTCCACTCCATTTTCTCAGTAGCTTTCATTTCCTTCCATTTCCACTTCCAGTCTTGTTGCTCTCGAGGCTATTCTCACTTCCACCCCATCTATCATAACCACCTCCATTTCATTGTCAACTGATATTACCAGTGCCATTGTTTTATCCAGTGCTCCAAGTGCCAAACCAACCATGCCACTTTCATCTGCATCTACTATACCTAAATGGCTATATCACCAAACCCCAAAATAGAAGAAAAAGGTTCCCCTTATAGATGTGATAGATATGAGTGTGCTAGAACCTACTCCAAAGAGATAGGAAAAATGGCCAAAGATCGTCTCTAATTTATCAATAAACCAATTAGGAGAAAGGTTCATGGAGGTAACTACTCCCATTGAAGGGAAAACTAAAGAAACCATTACGATAGCAGATTATCAGATCTCTAGGTTTTCACTAGGAAAGGCAACACATGAAGGCACCAAACAGGATGTTCAAGTGGCCCTTGGAATTTTGGAGAAGTATGAAAAATATAAAGCTTCCAAAGATGAATTGAAGTCAAAGGTTGAACAACTTACTGCTCTTTTAAGGAAAGTAACACAACCCACTCCAACTACTTGATCCTTCAACTATAACTTCTCTGACAGTTTCTTACATTTTGGATGATATTTCATATCATGAAATTGAGAAGATAGGACGAAGGGAAGATTAGTAGATGGATGGATAGAATGCATGCTTCGGAAGCTAATCCTTTGATCAAAACAATTATTGAATTGTATAATGATTTACAAACTGAAAGAACTTCTATTCGCATGATAGATGAAGTCCTCTCTGAGGATAATAATAATTTGAATCTAAATTTAACTACATGGGGAGAGATTAGAGATGTGGACCTAGATTTAATCCTCTAAAAAGGAGTAATTGATGTCGAAGAATTTTATAATATTGAATGCAATTTTTTCAATGAGAATATTGATGCTCTTAGGTTGACCAAATTAAATCAAATTTCAAAGATTTGGTGAAGAAGGATGATGAAGTGACTAAAAATTTCAATATCAATTCAATTTACAAGTTAGTCTCATGCTAGAATTTCATAAGTTAGCTGAAGAAAGTAGTGAATAAGTTAAAAAGGTTTCCAGCCAAATTTGTAAGGGAAATTGATACGAAGAGAGGTACATGGAATCATCAAATGTTTCATTGATTACAAACACTTTGGATGACTATGTGGGAAGAAGATTAGGGGAAAACCAAACAAGAGAGAGATGTTGTAGGTCCAAGCTAAGCCGATAACCATGATTGGGACGGTTCCAAGCTCTGAATCAGTCAAATTTGTAGGGTTGACTTAGTCAAACCTTTGCAACAACTTTACTATTTTTATGGGAGCATGTTCCCTTGAACTTATTATACTCTATTTTTAGTAACTTGTTAATTAAGGTTCAGCTGTAATGGCTCAACCTCTGGAACTTATAAATAGTTAAATGCATTAAGTTTATGTAGACCTTTTAGATCATTTGAAAAGTTACTCTTCAAGCTTGGAAGAGTGCTTCATATACTTTGAGCCTTTCAGTTATATTCAGAACAATATTTTTCCATGAAATGTCTAGTTTATTATGTTAATCATTGATCAATTTATAACTTGTGAATGTTTAATTCCTTGATGTGATTGGTTAATCTACCTTTATCTTAGTTATCTTATTTCAATCTATGTGAAAAGTGATATAGTTACTTTGAATATCAGTTGTGGAAAAGTTATTTCCTTTCTGTTACAAAGTTGCATTATTATTTATAGTCATGGATGGAGGAAGATTGAAAGACATGTGCATATCATATATTGTTATGAGGAGTTGATTGTGCATTTAAGTAGGTCTATTTGTTCAATATACTTGGTGCATCACCTTATTTTTCTTTTGTTTATCTCTAACTTTAAGCCCATAAATTGAGTAGATTAGAGTTATTTTCAAATGTTTTAGCCTTGCATATTGATCTTAAATCAAGTGCTCCAAGTCTCAAAGGAAGTCGACTTGTTATCCATATTTCACCCCTAGGAAAAATATTGGATCAGCCACAACCCATACGAAAAGAATCGGAGAAAACATGTTTAAATTTTGCAAACCGGTTGCAGAGGGACTCTCAATGGAATGACGGGGCATGTGAAAGTTTAAACAACCTTGTGCGAAGAAAGAAAGAGAAGAAACAACTATTTCACATGAATCCATGTCTTAAATCTATTTGACAGACTCGGGAAGACTCTCAAAATAAAAAAGGAAGGGTCGGGGAAGGAGGTCGAGTAGTATCAGAAGAACCATAGGCTCGAGAAGAAGAAGCGGTAAAGATTCAAAGTCTTCGGGCTCAAAACAATTTAGAAAGAGTCCAAAAATTGACTAAATATGGAGGATACAATGGAGAGAGCCACATGTCAGTGCGGTGCTTCTCCAAAGTTGAAATCCAAAAGGAGAGGCTCGAACAAGCACCAGGGCTCCACGTGTCCCGCGGAGTCAAGAGATATGCCCCGCTAAGCAAAAGAATTAGCCAAAAGTCACAAAATAGGCCACACTCTACCCGAGGAAAAGGTCGGTGTTTTGAGCCTAAGTCAAAGCCAAAGCGTGTGTGTCCCATTGTATTTTTTACGGAAAAGGGAAAAGGATAAATTACAAACCCGTTTTTTTTCCCATTTTTATGGACTCGATAAAAACTTCAAAGGGGCATATTTTGACTTAGGGCTCGAAATATTGCAAATCTTACACTATTGGAAGCGTCTCGACGTCCTCTATGCCATGAAAAGATAAAAATCATTTTTCAAACCTTAGAAGGTGAAAAATGGAGAAAACATCTTCAAGCCTTTAATGCGATCTCTTCTTGCTCTTCAACTACCATATCCGATTCGATTTGATCCACTGGGGAACCAGAAGAGACATATTGTGGGCGGATTTGTAGAAGGCATTGATATTTAGTGGTTGAACTTTTAAAGTGGGATTCGATGTGTATCTCATGGTGGTTGGAGTAGGATTTGATTTTTCCCTCTTCTCTCTCTCTCTTATTCTTTCTATATATTGTAACACTTCTCATTTTGGAAAAGAGAGAGACATTCTGGCATAGAGAAACTTTGTCAAATTTGTTTCTCAACACCATTTTTGAGTAGTGAACCTTCTCCCATGCACTAGGAAAATGTATTTTGCCTCTATTCTAGAAATGTAATGGTTTGTGCACCTTCTAGAGCAATAAAAACATGTTTTTGTGGTGTTCTTCAACCCTTTGCATCATTTTGTTGTTTCTCCATGCCTCTCCCTTCCATATTTGTTTTTTTGCATGTATTTCACATTTACGTAGGTGCAAGATGTTGTGTTTCATGGAGTTTAATGGAGAATTTGAAGATCTAGGCCGTGTTACTTCTGTCTGACCTCCCTCATCTCCATTTTTTCTATTTCTTTCTCCCTCAACAGAATATCTCGCTTCCTTTGCTGGTGTATCACCGCTTTAGTGTAGGCTCTATTTTTCCCTCTTTCTCTCTCCTTGGTTCCTTGGAATGGTTAGATTAGGTTAGATTTAGTTTTCACTCTGGAGTATCTCGTGGCAGGTAGTTTAGGAATAGGAACCAACCTTTAATCTGGAGAGCTTTCCCACTTTTGTAAGGTCCCACACCTTGGGGAAAGTTCAATGTTATGTAATCACACCAAATGAACCTGCCTTAGAAAATTAGATCCGACCACTCATTTGGGGGTGTTGTGATTTCACACTAACAGTTTTGGCACGCCGGTGGGACCAGAGGTCTTCACTTTATTTCATCAAGTTGATGTGTTCTTGGTGGGATTCAGCCTTTTGAGGCACATGCAAGCACATCTGGTGACTCCATCTAGTCAAAAACCCATTCTCTGAGTTGTAGACCTTTTCCATCCATTTCCACTCATTTTCATCCATTTTCTTCTTCCATCTCTTTCATTTTCTCCCATTCCATGAGGTTGTGAAATCATGACTTCATTCCCTTCATGGAACTCACACTTACAGACAATGCAATCCACCCCCAATGCATTTCCCACTTCTTCCAAATCAACATTATAATCAGATCCAGGACCATTATGCTTACCCATATGAGTAGAGTCAAAATCAGTTTGGCCATGGAGCTTATCAAGAACAAGGGGACACATACAATGGTGACAACTATGTGGAGAATGTTGGTTTCTTTGGAGAAGATCCAAAAATGGAGGCTGACATGGTTCAGTCAAGGGGCATAACACAAATGAAGGCATTCAAGATTGGTTGCAAGGCACCTTGTCCATGGGAAGGCCCTTTTCCAAGACATTACAACCTCAGAGAAGCTTGACTTCATGGTTGAAATGCTTGCCCCAACTTGCACAATGGACTGAGGAGATCGGGGCTTATGAGTTGGAGTCAAGACAACCTCGTCAATGGGTAAGTCCAACATCTCATAGCTTTTCTTTTTCTCTTTCTCAAGCGGCACCATCTCAACCCAAGCTCCAATTTCCAAGCTTCCCAATTTTTGCCCCAAGCATTGATTCCATTTCTCCATTCCCTAGTCTTCCACCCCATTTCATTTCTTCTCCCCTTTCCTTTCCCAAGTAGTCATTCCCTCCAAAGAAACAAGAAGTTTCATCTCCTCCCTCCACACCACAAACAATTGTAAAATTGGTTGAACCCCAACCTGCCACTCCTTTTTGCTCTCCCAAGTCCATGTTGGGAAAAGACTCAAGAATCCAATCAAAGAGAACAACAAGAAGAGGATCCCAATAGAGAAGAAATGACAGACAATATGAAGAGTTGGGCTACCAAATTTGGGCTTACAAAGATCCCTTTGATGGTCAAACCAATAGAGGAGGTCAAGGTTGAAGATCCAGTGGTGGCTGAGGTGAGTTTGCAACAGGAGAAGAGAAAGAACAAGAGAAAGAAGATCAATCATCAGTTTTCTCAGAATGTAGTGTCCATGTTGGCACTCTATTTGAAGAAAGTACTTGATCCAATTCAAGTTGCACAATCAGCCATGGAAGAAGATGAACAATCAACTCTAAGTCCCATTGAAGAGGAGCAGATGGAAGAAATCAAATCAGAGTTTGTAGCAGCAGAAGAAGAAAGCATCATTGGAGATTCCTTTCTTTCATTCAAAGGGCCTGATTTGGTTGATGAATCCATCATGGAGGAAAACTCTGAAAGAGATCTTGCAGTCCCAACTAGTCCTCTAGAGCAGCAGATTGAAGAGTTTGACTTGTCAAACTCCATGCTAGAGGAAGAGGTTACTCAAGGGCGAGATTGTCTTCAAGTAGCAGAAGAAAGAAAAGTTGCTCCAAATCCAAAAGAAGAGAAGTGCATTCCAGCTATGAAGGAGAAAAATGCAGATCCAAAAGCTTTGAGCACAAAACAGGCCATAGAAGAACCTTCAGTTCTTCCTCTCACCTCATCTCTCTCGAACTCTAATGCTTGAAGAAGAGTTTGATCTTTCAAACTCAATGTTGGAGAATGGAGGAAAACATGGTGAAAAATTACAGGTCAAGAAGACACCATGAAAGAGGTTGAACATTTGTAGCAGGACAATAATGAGGCAATGTATTTGTCTGTTTTGGAGGACTATTTTGATGGAGAAGAACCGGTTGAGTTTCTATTGTTTTCTCCTTCATCATCCACCTTCCAAGCACATGAGCCTACTGTCATGGAGGAGAACTTTCAATTGCAACAGCCTGCATATTATGGAAGCTCTTTGGAATCAAGTTTGGGAGATTTAAACCTTCCATGCTCTTCACAGAAGAAAGAAGAGAAAGGGTAGAAAATTTCCACCATTGCTTCCACACCATCCATTCAAGAAGGTCTACAAGAAGACTCCATTCTTGGAGTAGAAATTCAGAGTTATGGGCACATCCAAAGGATCAGACCTCACCCAATCAGGTACTTGGCTTCATTGGAGCCAAGGGAGAAGCCAAAACCAGTCATGCCTACTTCAGGGCATGAGGATGAGTACCAAAGTACCAAGGGTCATCATCAATACCTTCAGAGTCCAATGTAGGTCAGCTTGAGGAGGTATTTTCCATTAATGTTGATACCTTGATGATTTGGGTGGAGGATAGGCTTATAGCTAGTTTTTCACTCATACAGGCAGCTATATTTAGTGTCAAACCATTTGCATGGCTGCCTCTCTCAAGAAAAGGAAGCTACTTCTCTCTGCCAGTTGCAGGATTTGTTTAGCATTCTTTCCCTCTAGTTAGTTTAGGAGTAGGAGTAGATTTTGCTTTCAGTAGAAGAAGTGCTTATGCACACTCTTGCATGTCTCATTTGAGGCATGTATGATTTGGTCTCTGTATATAAGTTTTGTTTGCATTTCTCCAAAGGTGCATAAAGCCAGGCTCTTCAGTATTCATAGTAGGGAAACTCATAGTTACTTGTATAATAGTTGCCATCTTCAAAGAAAAAAATGTAGAGCAACTAAATTCATTTCAAAATAGTCCATTTTAGGGATAGATGAAAGCCCCAGAGTTAAAACAATTTTCTACTCTCAGAAATTCCATTTCAAGATTTCCTTATGAAAATTGAGAGTGCAGACTCAGGGTTAGACAAAACATAGAAAAGGCATACAGTCAGGCTCACAGTGGCTCAGGGATCAGATATTCAAAATTTTAGATCAGTTTCATGTTTATCAGGTAGACTCCATGCCCAATGGATGCTTTAAGGCCACTGGTCTCTTCATCTAGCAGGCAGATGTCCCCGTGAGTCACCAAATTGTTATCCATATTTCACCCCTAGGAAAAATATTGGATCAGCCACGACCCCGCATGGAAAGAATCAGAGAAAACACATTTAAATATTGCAAACTAGTTGTAGAGGGACTCTACAATGGAATGGTGGGGCTGCAAAATTTTAAACGACCCTGTGCGAGACGAAAGAAAACAAACGGCTCTGTTGCATGAATTCGTGTCTTAAATCTATTTGATAGACTCGGGTAGGCTCTAAAATAAAAAAGGAAGGGTTGGGAAGGAGGCTGAGTAGTGTCAGAAGAACCAGAGGCTTGAGAAGAAGAAGTGGCGAAGATTTGAAGTCTTTAGGCTCAAAACAGTTCAGAAAGAGTCCAAAAATCAACTAAGTATGGAGGAGACAACGGAGAGAGCCACGTGTCAAACGACGCTTCTCCAAATTTGAAATCCAAAAGGAGAGGCTCGAACAAGCACCAGGCTACCGTGTGTCCCAAGTTAAGAGATATGCCTTGCCAAGCAAAAGACTTAGCCAAAAGTCACAAAATAGGCCGCAACTCCGCCCAAGGGAAAAGGTCAGCATTTGAGCTCGAGTCAAAGCCAAAGCGGGGCCGCGGGGGTTTTTTGAGTTTTTCATTTTTGTGGAAAAAGGGAAAAGGATAAATTACGGACCTGCGAACCTAATTTTTTCCGTCTAATATCTAACTATCGTGTGTCCCATATGTAAAGGGGGCCCATTTTTGGAATTGTTTTCCCACCCATTTGTACGGACTCGATACAAACTTTGAAGGGGCATATCTTTCACTCAAGGCTCGAAAATATTACAAATCTTACACCATTGGAAACATCTCAACGTCCTCTATGCCATGGAAAGATAAAAATCATTTTTTCAGCCTTGATAGGTGAAAAATGGAGAAAACATCTTCGGGCCTTTAATGCAGATCTTCTTGCTCTTCAACTACCAGATCTGATTCGATTCGATCCTTGGGAACCAAAAGCGACATATTGTGGGTGGATTTGTAGAAGGCATTGATATTCAGTGGTTGAAATTTCAAAGTGGATTCGATGCGTATCTCATGGTGGTTGGAGTAGGATTTGATTTTTCCCTCTTCTCTCTCTTATTCTTTCTATATATTGTAACACTTCTCATTTTGGAAAAGAGAGACATTCTAGGCATAGAGAAACTCTGTCAAATTTGTTTCTCAATGCCATTTTTGAGCAAAATGAACCTTCTCCCACACCTAGAAAATGTATTTGTGCCTCTATTCCAGAAATGTAATGGTCTATGCACCTTCTAGAGCAATAAAAACATGTTTTTGTGGTGTTCTTCAACCCTTTGCATCATTTTGTTGTTTCTTTGTGCCTCTCCCTTCCATATTTGTTTTTATGCATGTATTTCACATTTACAGGTGCAAGATGTTGTGTTTCATGGAGTTTAATGGCGAATTTGAAGATCTGGGTTGTGTTACTTCTGTCTGACCTCCCTCATCTCCATTTTTTGTTTCTTTCTCCCTCAATAGAATATCTCACTTCCTTTGTTGGTGTATCACTGCTTTAGTGTAGGCTCTATTTTTCCCTCTTTCTCTCTCCTTGGTTCCTTGGAATGGTTAGATTAGGTTAGATTTAGTTTGCTGCACTGGAGTAGCTCGTGGTAGGTAGTTTAGGAATAGGAACCAACCTTTAATCTGGAGAGCTTTTGATAAGAATAGTCCACCCATATAATGGTATGTATGTTATGTTTATATAGGGATCTCTTGTTTGAATTTCAACACTAATGACCCGACATGCCGACTAGTACCTTGAGAGATGAGAGGAAAAACTGAAAAATGAACTACCTCAAATGTCAAAAATAAAATCAAATACAAAGAGGAAAGGGCACCCATGATGGACATATAAGGTATGTGCTATGTTTGCTGCTACCATGTCAACCCTAATGGCACTAGTGTCCAGAGACCAAGTGATGAAAATGAGTGAGAACCCATGATGGACAGACAGGATCCCCGATCTAGACCTGACTCAGAAACTAGTGTGTGTGATGAGTGTGACAAGTGTGCAAGAAAAAAAAATAAAGACCAACAAGACAAACAAATGGACTATGGAATGGGTCATCAGTGAATAATTTTCTTACACAAGATCCATATATAAAACAACATACTTGGTGGTATAATAATAGTAGTAAGTGCATGATTTTGTGTCTACATTTTCCCCCACTTTATGTTGGTGAGTGAAAATCTCGGTAACATAAAGTAGATAGAGATGCATACCTAAAAGTCCAAGAATTCCATGTCATTGAAGTACGTGAAGAGTGTAGTAGAAGTACATGCCAAGTGAGAACATATAGTGTGATGAAACCATGGATCAACGTGTTGATCCATGTGGCATAACGAGAGAGATGTGGGACCATTATGAGGAGGAGCACTAAGTGAGATTGATGATTGTGATGTTGAATGATTGAATTTTTTTTTTTGTTGATGGAGATGTGATGGGGAAGGGAGTGATCAATTCCCAACCCGATTGCATGTGTATGAAAAAAACTAAGAGGATTTGGGCATCCTGTCCACTAGAGGAAGAGTGTAGGGAGAGAGGTCTAGTTTTACTCTCCAACTTTAACTACATCCTCAAAATATCTAGCCATTGTAGATGGAAAAAGATCAAATTTTGTTGATTTTGGATCCAAATTTTTGATCAAACATGATAACCCATATAGGAGCAGTATAGGAAAGGAAATGACGTCTCATTTCCCCCACTCCAAGGGTGTCACCAAATGTGTGTGTGGTGGCTTCCATGTTAGGTCATCTAAAGTAGTTCCCATGTTAATGTAGAAATAAATAACTTCCCATGTTAGGTCATCTAGGAAAGTGGTGATATAACTCCCAAGTTAGGTCATCTAGGAAAGTGGTGATATAACTCCCAAGTTAGGTCATATGGGAGGATAAATGTGTTGTGTTCATGTTGATTGATTGATGTGATTTTGATTGTTGTAGATTTGAATGTATGTGATTGATTGATTGGTTACTCATGGAGATATTTTATGATTTGTTTCCCCCAGGTTAGGTCATTAGGGGAATCACTAGAAAATGATGTGACATGTCATATGGTGTATGAGTAAATGTTTGATAATGATGGATTATGAATGTAGATTGATCACGTAGTGGTGTGAGGGGAATTATAGGATGACCCCAATTATATGCCCCCTTTTTGAAAAAAAGGGGGAGTGATAATGAGAATGAACGTTGAGCCAAAAGTAAGCGTGTAATGATGTAATGGATAATGTATGAGAGATATAGACAAAAGTGTGTGTATAATGATTAGAAGATGATGTCAAGGAGAAATATTGTGTGTGTAATGTGTATGATATGATAGTAGGTGGAATTATGAAAATAATTCCACAAATGAGAGAGAAATTAGAGTAAGGATGCTCAAGATATGAGGAAATCATGTGATGTGTATTAGTAGAGAAAATGAGTGTGAAGAATGACTATAGTAAAGTGAAAATAATGGAAAGTTACTATAAATAGTAATGTGATAAAGTGATTAGGCAACTCATTTTTGTCTTTTGTGTGAGTGTGATAGTGAGCTTTGGGTGTGTGAGGATGCCACAAGTTAGAGCACCATGACCGAGTCGATTCGAGATGGTGGTGATAATCATGGCATCACGTATGATGATGGAGTTGGTAAGCATGATTTTTTTTTTTTTTCAAAAATGTGTTGATATTAGTCATTTTTGATGAATTTTTGAAATTTTTTTTTTTTTTCTTTTTTTTTGACCTAGACAAGAGCGGTGAAGGCTAATGACCTTTCGGACAGAGCACCTAAACATGGGCACATTGGTGTCCTACCTGGGTGCCCCAGTCCTTGCCTTCTTCGGGCACCCATGTCCAGAGCGTGAGTTGAGTCTAGAGTGATGTAAATGTGAAATTTGATGTGTGTTGATGTTGTATGTGTAGTATGTAGTATATATGTGATGTGATATGTTTAACATTGTTTTTTTTTTTTTTTTGGTGTGTGCAAAGGGATATCCATTCGAGAGAGTTTCATGGTGGCCACCATTTTTGAGTACATTTCTCGGATTAGGGTTGTCAGATGATGAGTGGGATGTTTTGGACCATGTCATGGCTGCGGCACATAGTGAGGATGGGGATGTGCCCCATAATATGCCTATGCTTACAACATTTGTGTGAGAGGTGGTGTGTAGATACTTGCACCTTTTGGTTACCTACAGGGGAGATGATAATCACACTAGAGGATGTGTATCACATACTACGATTACCTATTGTTGGAGAGAGGGTACAAGTTATGGTAGTGGATGATATGCAGAGAGATAGATGAGGGCCACTAGGTGGTATTTTGTGGGGACTCAGTTCTATACCGAGGCCCATATTATCCTAGATGTTATTATGAGATCAGGGGTTCCATGATTGTGAAAATTTTATTTCCATGGTGATAGCATCATCGATTGATTGTGGAGGGTGGTGGTGTAGGCATCTTATATAAGATGCATGATATTTCTACCAGATAGAGGAGGAGAGCACTAGGTATGCTTGGGCACGATGTGTGTATTGGCCCACCTATATAGGGATCTATATATATTTACATAGAGGAGCATGGGGGTGGCATTGGAGCTACGACATTGTTGCATGTATGGGCCTATGAGCATATTGCAGTATTGAGGCCAATTGGTGGGCCATGAGGAGAGTGGGCTAGACTAGATATATTTGTAGGTAGGTGGGTGGGGTGTGTATGGGAGGAAGATGGATACAAATACCTATAGAGTTATGATAGATCACATGGGGCCAAGAGGCCATTATATGGAGGCCATACCAGACTACGAAGGATGGCCAAAGGATGTAGTAGAGCTATGATGTGTATGTCATGTGGATGTATGATATGTGGTTAGAGGATCAGTTTCTAGGGGTGGCCAAGAGTTATTTTTAGGTTGAGCGGTTTTTCACGATAGTTTGGCATGGCCCAGACATGTGCCCCCAGAGCCATATATGTATGGGTTAGAGCTATTAGGGCACCGAGGAGGGTAGCAGAGACCAGGCCCATAGTAGAGCAAAATAGTACCTCCTAGGGCCAGGATGAGGTAGATGTGGCGATAGAGCCGATAGATGCGAGATGATGATGGATGATGTATGGGGTGCATAGGCATATCATGCATGGTGGGCATCACATCGGTGGGTATTTTTTTTCCAGTTTTGGTGGATGTGGGGGATTACCACCGGGAGGAGGAGTAGAGGGGAAAGCACCTACCCCCCTGATGGCATAAGGATGCGATAATAGAGAGTATGTGAGTATTTGTATAGTTATGTTGTATGATTTTTTATTTGGTTGTGTAATGGTCATTGTTGTCTAATGTGTTGTTCTTATGGTTGTAGGTGATGTGTATTGGTCATTGATTGTGGACACATCTATCCACACACATGCGAATGTGCCCACCGACATACTCGCAGGTGGAGGCATGTTAGAGCATGTAGATGATATTATGGGTGAGCATGCCCATTTGTTTGAGCTAGTTGGATAGATGCAGATGAATGTGTACCATGTTGAGTGAGTGAGAGGATGAGGCAAGAGGAGACACATGATGAGCTAGAGAGAGAGGGTGGGGTGGTCCTCTAGCACATGATGTATTTTCTCATTTTTTGAGTTACAGAGTTTCACTTTACAGAGTAGTAGTAGAACACTATTATAGAGGAGGTAGAGAGATATAGGGGTCATGTGATCAACGAACATAGTAGTTAGTGGTGAGGCTTCTAGTTCTAGAGCTCTTGCATTGGAGATAGTGATAGTGATGATGAGATTTGATATATTTTGATGTATTGATGTAGGGGAGTTTCCCCCCAGTGATATGATTTTTTGTAACTATGATTTATATATATATATATGAATGATATATATATATATATATATATATATATGTTATATTATATTGATATTGATATATTGATGTGATGATGATGATGATGATGATGTATGATGATGATGATGATGATGTTGATGATGTGATGATGATGATTTTGTTGTTGTGTTGATGTGTTTATGATGTGTATTTGATTTGATTTTATAATGTATAGTTGTTGATGATGATGATGATGATATATATGATGATGTATATAATGATATAAGATATATAATGTATGATAGTATATATGATGTGTGATATGATAAGTGATAGAAAAGTATATGTATGTATGAATAACATTGTGATGAATGATAAAGTAAAAATGAATAATGTGAAAAGAGTATGTGAATGATGATAGATATAATAATAGTAGTGAAGCATGTGTTAGTATGATGAGGATAAGGGGGGAAGATTAGTGATGCCCCCAGTGTATAGATGATGAGGTTCATTTATATAAGACCCCTCAAGTCAAGAATGAACCATAAAGCAAGAGTGTGTCATCGGGAAATGATTCGATAATGTGCACTAGATGAATCGAGAAAGTGTGTGAAGAGAGGTTCTTATTGTAATAGATCCCTCAATAATCATGTAAGAACCATAAGAACATGAGTGTCATCATCGGGGGTAAGGTGATAGAAATCACCTACCAAAGACCAAGCCGATGTGAAGTGGTGGAAGCATGTGGAATGAAAGAACATGAGTGTATGAGCCAATTGAATGTCATGTGGAGTGGTGCCAATGATGGGTGAAGTGGTGGTGGGAAGTGAAGTGAAATGTGAGGGTTGGAAGCCAATGTGTAGTAGTAGTATGATGATGAGATGAGATGGTGCAGTGATGGATGGATGAGATGGAGAGTGCACATGAGTAATAACCTATGTGGTGGTGGATGAATAATGACCTTAGAACTAGATGAAGGAGATAACTCAACTAGAGTAACAACATGCCTACGAGGAGAGGAGATATAGACCACTCACATGAGTGAGAGAAAAAAGGAAATGATGCCCTTATCTTCTAATTGTTGCAAGTGATCATGAAGGGCATAACAATCATTGTCCCTATGGCCATTGATATGGTGATAGTTATAGTAAGGTCTATCATGTTGGTGTTGCAAGTGATGTGGTGGATGGTGTTGATTAGAAGGTAAGTGGATTAAACACTTGTCAAGAAAAGCACAACACATCATGAGGTCTAGCATGATGATGAAAAAAATGTAATGGTCCTCACGAAATAGGTGTAGAAGTTTGAGGTGTAGCCTGACATGGAGAGTAGGAGATGGAGGATGTAGGTAATGGAGTAGACTGAACTTGTTTTGAGGTGGAGGAGATGGAGACCATGTAGGACACTCAATAGATGGGAGTGAGAAGAACTAGATGATGTAGTAGTAATAGTAATAGGAGGAGGATCTATAACATGTGTAGTAATGAGATCTTGTTCTAAATCAATGACCCTATAACATAAAAGCATGAATGATTCACATGTGTCATATTGCAATCATTGTTTTAAGGGAGGAATCAAACCACGACAAAAGATAAATTGCTTCTCTAAGTCAATAGGTTGAAAGACTAGTTGGTGCATGTAAGCATTGAATCATAAAATGTAATCAATGATAGGTTTTGTTTTTCCCTAATGTAAGCTAGGTAGATGATCATATGTGACTCTAGGGCCATTGTTGACTATGAATCGATGAAGAAAAAATTCTTCCATCTCACAATAGGTACTAATAGATCCAAAGGGTAGATGTGTGTACCATTGGAGAGCATCATCATGAGACTATGGAAAAAGGATTTAAGTAATAATCGATCATTAGAATATGAATCCATAGCCATATGATAATGCTTGAGATGCAAGTATGGATTTCTAGTACCATCAAAACATGAAAATGTAGGCATAACAAAATCCTTAGGAAATGTTGAGTTGTGAATCTTTTTGGGAATAGGATTTCCATGTAATGAATTATTATCAATGGAAGCATAATAGGCCTTGCTTTCTAATGTGAGAGATTGGACTTGAGATTGTAAGTGACCAACAACATGCATGAGGGACAAGATATCTTGTGAAGGAATAATAGAGGATGGCAATAATGTGTTAAGCGGTTGTAATTTTCCATTATGAGTAATCATAGGAATATCAAGAGGAGACATAGGAGATTCGATGCTAAGGGCACACTAGATATTGGTGCCAAAGAAGAAGTAATAGGTGGTGAAAGGACATGGAACATCCATAGAAGTAGTAGGACTAACATCGAAAAATCCATAGGAGATGAAGATGAGGTGGTAGGAGGAGATGAATAGAGGAGAGATGAAGATAAGAGGAGATGAACTAATATGAGATGAAGTGATAGAGGAGATGAACTAATAGAAGGAGATGAAGTGATAGAGGAGATGAACTAATAGAAGGAGATGAATCATGCATGTTATTAGATACACTCTCAAAAGAAGATGATAATGGAGTGGGGGATTCACACTCAACAATATGTAAAGAAGTAGAATCATGACTATCAAGTGTTTCATCAAAATCAAACAAAGATTCAGATAGAAGGATATCATTAAGTATCATCAACATAAAATGAAGGAGTAGGAGAACTAGTATGTGATGCATTATGAGAAGCATTTTCAGAAATAGGAGAAGTATGAGATGCAGCTAGAGTATCATCATGACTAGTATGAGAATCATCATGCACATGTTTATTATCATCAAGACCAAGCACATGAAATTAATAATAACATCATCTAAGTTTTCATTAGAAATTTTAGGAGTGTGGCTAATATATATAACAAGGTGTGCAATGAGTAAAGCTCATCGGATCATAAACAATGCCAATAGTAGAATTATCAAAGCTAGTAGGCACATTGCATTCATTAGCTAAAAGTTGTTGTTGAGTATCATCCGAAAAGAGTAACATCATGATATAGGCAGTGAGTTCAGCTGATGGTTTCTTCATCATAAATGGGATTGATACTCACATGAGGCATGACTAGCCAAGAAGGAGAAGAGCTATCCTTAGCCATTAGGGTTTTAGTGGATCCTAGGGAAAATAGTTCTAAGCTATGGGTTCACCAAAATGATTCAATAAAATATGATTATTTTATATGAATCTAAATGCACAACTATGATATAAATGATATACAATAAAATATGAATGCTAAACAATTTATTTAATTTTATTAATGAAAGGAAATAAGAGGGATAAGGTACTTACCTTGATTTTTCTTACCTCATTGTGACTAGGACTGAATGTGTGATGAAACAGAATAACAGACCATCACAAACAAACCACAAAAAATGTAGCAGAGGTGGAATTAGCTGGACTGGGGCACTTGGAGAGGGATGGGGGTGCCCATGGGCACCTGGTCTTGTTTTGGGTGGCCCTGGTCTCTAGAAAAAGGTTCAAACTAGTTCGATATGGTCATCTAGGGTTTTCACACTTGTTTTCCTTTTGTCACATGTATATGTCACACTTGGATCACCAGGTACTTGTAAACCTGCAAATGAAGAAAACACCTGCAAAACCCTCAAATAGACATCAAATCCTAAAAAAGAAAGATGCAAAATGAGGGGTTGGACTATCCTCAATACCACAATGGTGGACTTACAACTAGTGTTGCACTACATCTCAGACCCAATGTAGTTTTGTGCTTGTGTGTGTGTATAGTGCTCTAGGTCACCCTCACACAATGACGCCAAGATAATGGGAAATAGCTAGATAAAAATGCAAATGTGTGGATGGAATAGAATGAACTCCCCTTCCTATGTAGTGTGTATGTAAAGTAATGGCCCAAATGTAGTCCCTTTCTCTATGTAGATAGCTAGCCCTTGATAAGAATAGTCTTACCCATATAATGGTATGTATGTTATGTTTATATAGGGATCTCTTGTTTGAATTTCAACACTAATGACCCGACATGCCGACTAGTACCTCGGAGATGAGAGGAAAACCAAAAACCACCTCAAATGTCAAATGAATACTTTTCTTATGCAAGATCCATATATAAAAAACAAACTTGGCGATATAATAATAGTAGTAAGTACATCATATTCTAACCTCTCTCAAGAAGATTTATGATATTTCTTGGCATAGAAATACCCTTCCCGAGTATGCTTTAATCTCAAGTCATCTAAATCATATTGAAGCCTTATAAGGTTCTTGAAGTTGCGCCATAAAGACACGTGGAGGTTTCCATCGGGTCTTCCTTCCTTAGACTTTTTAGCAACTTCCTAAAGGGCCCGAGACACGTGGTGAGCCCGTGCTCATTTAGGGTCTCTATTTTTGGGGACCATCTCAAGATGCACCATTGAGATGTGTGGCGGTTTGAAAAGTCAAGAGGCGGGAGGCGGGCCATCGGGGCCACTTGGATTTTTTGCCCTTGTTATTCAAAAGACTGAAATCATCAAAATGACCCACGGGCCTGACAGAGAATAGTCAAAATTTTCCTCTAGTCAACAACGGAGGTGTGGACTTTTGGGGAAATTTAGAAAATTTTCCTTTTGTGAAGAAAGGAGTTAAAAGTGTAAAAGGAAGCATGGTTCCACTGGGACCCACATCAGAAACTAGAAGTGGAAGGGCGGAGCTGTGGGGAAAACTTGGAAAAATTTCCTTTTCCAAAAAAGAGGTGAAATAGTAGAATTTAGCTGCGGTTCCTTTGGGACCCACATTGGGACACGTGTCAAGCCTATTTTTCAAAGGCAAAGGGGTGAAGCAAATTGAGAAATTTTGTATTTTTTCCAAAAAGGTGTAAAAAGTAAAAAGACCCCAAACCTGTCTTAACTCGAATCTCCCACATGGACAATCCAAATTCAAAAGACATATCGGCGGCGATTGTATCAGTGCATGTATCTGATTTTCCGCCATTTTTCTCCAAAGCTCCTGGGGATGCGTATTCTTATGGTTTTTTATCATTTCTTGAGTCTCCTTGCACGCCAAATGAAGAGGAACATTAATTTGATATCTTGGTTTGGTGGGAAAAATCTGAAAACGTCTTTTGCCATTAAGATGTGATCTGGCCATTGGCTTCGATCTGATTTTCCAGTTTTTCCTTCCTTGGCACGCAAAGAACCAGATTTGGTAGATTGGAGGAGGGAGTAGTTAGCGCACGAGATGAAGAACGACTTACCAGATGAAGAATTGAATGCTAGAAATATTTGGAGAGATTTTCCTCTGCACACCTGACAAATTTTTGCAAATCTGATTCTGGGAGTCTCAACACGCAATGGTGCTTTGAATGTCTCTGGTTTTGGGGAAAACTCTGTTGAAAATGAAGTATTATAAATTGCATGAATTTTCGTGCAAGAGGTCGAGTGTTAGAGGTCTGACTGGTTTTTCTAAGAGAAAATCTTGATAGAACCCATCCTTCTGAGAAACCATATGAAGAAACTTGTTTATCTCCTTTGTGTTAAATTTGATCATGTCAAGGTGGTTGCGAGTGTACAACCATTGACAAGCTCTGAGATTGTTCTAGAAACTTTCCCTATTAATAAATTTAATCAAACTTGAGTTAATCTGCGTTATTTTTGGGCAATATTTTTGATTGTTTTATTTTGGATGTCTCATAAGTAGTTTTCTTGTTCCTGTTACAATCTTACATTGAAATCTTTGTGAATCACATAAGATCTTATCCTTGTGATAGTTTGGTGGCATTTGTAATTTCATTTATCAAAAGAGCTTTCATTTGATAGTGAAATAAACAAATTTAAAATCATTGTGACTCCTAGCATGACTATAAGATTATTTGTTAGCCTTTGAGGGTATCTTAGGTGTGATGAAACAGAGGTTGATAATGTTTAGTTAATTTTTCCAATTTGAGCCTTCATTTTGGATCCTTGAAGTTTGTGTGAAAAGTGCTGATCTGGGCCTCCATTGAAGCACATATTCTGGTTAAAGGAACATCCTAGCTATCTCGAAGAATTTTTTTATTCAAGCTCTCAATTTTTGTAAAAGTTCTCAAGGATCTGGTGAATCAAGTTCATCTCTGCCTCACCTCCCACCAAAATTCATTTAAAAACAACCAATCATACCCATACTACCCTTGTTTGATCTATGTGTGTACAAATGCATAATCTCTGTTACTAAAACATACAAAAGCAATTAGGTTTTCATTGTCTTTAGTAGCCTGAACCTTGCTTAGAAAATATCTCCATTATCTAGGGTGACAACTCGTGAGAGTTAGATTGATCATGTTTTCTTCAAGGTCTTCTCAATAACTTTGCAACGAAGGACATCTCCATCTCCTCCACAAACAATAGGCTACAAAAGGGTCCTCTCACCCTGGTTGAAAGGCACAACCATAAAGCAATGAGGATAGATCAAATCCTCTTAAGGGTGCTACCCATTTCTCCACATCTAAGTGACAAAGAGCAAGTTGCATTCCTTCCCCAGCTACAAAACGACACACAATGTGCTCTGCTTGCCTCTAAGATTCCTGTCAAAACCGTGATGCTTCTCAGCCTTCTAAGGGAGAATCAATTTGGGTACCAACATTATCCTCTCTATTGAGACAACAAAATGCCATAAAAATCAAAGTCAACATTATTGTTGGCTGAGGTGTGGATGTCCATAGTTCCGAGTCATGGTTATGTGAGAAGAAGCGACTATTGTTACATTGGGAGTGAGTCTATGTGTATTTGTGTTTTCTTTCTAGCCCACATTCAAAGATACAATATGAACTTCCACAACATAAATACAAAAATAAATGAGAAACTACACGATTCTAAATACCCAAATTTTAAAACATGGAGCGCTCACCACTATGGTATTATATATAATTTTTTGTATGAAAAAATAAACATGCATGCATGTGCGAGCAAAAAAATAGACATGTGTATGGAAGAGGAGGAACGATTCACCCACAAATTACAGGTTGTGTCCTTGGCACTTAGTCCATATTGGAGTACCTAATTTGCATACAATAGATCGATGAAAATAAAACACCCAAAATTCGTTGAAGATACATTTATAAAATCATGTTTAAAAACTTTGATTCAATATTAAACGTCAATCTCTCAAGTGAACTTGACAATGTTGGTGCATAGTCTATACACCTAATGACGAAGGTAAGAATGTTTTTATTGATATTCCTAATTGTAAACACCATTACTAAGCATTGTCAACTAAAATAGAAAAAATGAAGCCCTCAATGTCTTTCACTTGTTTCTCCAAATCCTACACATAGCGATTGATAATGCACTTTGCCAAAATACACTAACTAAAGTTTTAATGCTTTGTAAACCACATAAATGGACATGATAAATGTTATAAAATCAAACACTTTTGCACAAGCTTCCATAAACATTCCCTAGAAATCAAATAAATAAATATATACAGTTCACAAAAACTAAAAAAATCACATTTTTCTTGGTCAAGATTTGATTTTACTAATTAAATATTAAACTTACATAATTAAGAATATAATTCTCAACTAATCACTTCTCAAAAAAACACCCCTTTTTTTTATAAATGTTGAAAAATCTAATGACATAGTATATTGGTTGTATTTCCTACCTTTAACACAATAATAAATTTAATTAGTTTTAATGTGTTGTAATGCCACCACATATGAAAGAGACTATTTTCTCATATCTAAACAAAGTTGCGGCACCTTTCCGAATTCTACTAGGGAGAGGACCCCATAACCGTGCACCCTAACTTTAGGGGCACGTAGATATATGTAGGGGTCTCGTCAACATAAAAAAATTATATCATCGTATAGCGTATCATCATGCCACATCAACATTTTCGTTTCGCGTGTTTATTTGGAGGGAAAAGTAGTTTTTGAATTGATTTAAAATGAAAAAAAAAAATATAAAACATTTGAAAGAGGTACCAATGACCGAGCACCCTATGTATCAAATTGTCATTGGCTCTTAAAAAGTATCATTAATCAAATAGTGAACAACTATTAGTCATTTTTTCAACAACCAATGGTGAAAATCAATGTACATATTTTGGTACCCCACAATTATAGGGTCCTCTCCCCTATTCAATTGAGATGAGGTCTCCATGATTTGAAGAATTTCCCATACTTCTCATTCCCAACACATTAATTTTATTTCAATTACTCCATTTACTTTAATTTTCTATTATTCCAAATATATTCATTTATTAAACGAAGTCATCTAATTAACTTGATTCCAATAGATGTAGTTAGTTTTAATGTGCTATTAGTGTGCCACGTAAGGTTTGAGTATTCTAGAATAGAAAAAGTTGCGGCTCCTTTTTTAAATTCGACTAAAATGGCATTCTGCATGATTTGGAGAATTTTCCAGGAAATTGCATAGAGTCAACTGTTTCAATAGATTCCAAGTGTTTCTATCCACTATTAAATATGATAGTTCTGTAACATGCGAAGACTTTCCCTCCTATATTACCGTCGCCGACAGAGATTAAAGGAAATTGCACCGAGTGGATCATTTCAATAGATTTCCAAATGTTTGTATTTACTGTTAAATTTCTAGGAACGTTCAATTAACGTGCGTAAAACCACTCGACTCCATGAAGAAGGGACCAGGAAATTGTTCCTGCTCTTTTTTTCTCTTAAATAGATCCTCGGTTAAACGGTGGATAGATTAGAAATATTGCAGAGCCAAACAATCGTGGATCGAATCGTGGTTGTTCTACCAATCATATAAGGAGCCCAAGCAACACTGTTAAAAGCCGGAGTCGTTTCTGCGAGTACAAATTATCTGGATAGAAAATAGTTTTGAGAGAGGTGAAGGAGATTGGAGATCAGTATGGCAGAAGTATTGTTGGCTGTTGTTGCCGAGGCGGTGGTCTCGAACGTGGTAAACGAAGCTATTCAGCAGTCGAAAAATTCAAAGACAAAGAGAAGAGCGTGCTTCGTTTCAAGGAAGACATTGAGCAACTGTCTGATTACCTCAACAGGCTGCGTCTCATTCTCGACAAATTAATGCTCGACCACAAACGATTTGAAATCAGCCCTTTTGCTCAAAATCCCCAGCATAGAAAACTGGTAAAATCCCTGTATAAAGTTGTTCATTATGCGGATTATACAGGATTGTCAATATGAGAGGAATATGTGGCATCGGCTACTTCTGCCCTTCACTGTGAGGAGAAAAGTCAAGAACATCCAACTCCAGATCGAATCCCTGGAGATCTAAAGCATTGAGAGTGTTCGAAACCATTTAAACGTGATCGAAGGAAATGCTGCGGGTGGATCTTCCATGGCAGAGGCTGCCGGGCAAGGTACTAATTCTATCTCAATTCATTTCGTGTCCAGCACTGGTGAATTGCGTAGGACAATTCTGAGGCTGAGAAGTATGAGAAGAAACTCCCTTAGGCGAAGGTCGCAGCCAATAGACGGGATTCCTGTTGGGCTTGATCATAAGATCGGTGACATTCAGAGACTGCTACTTGAGGACGAAGAACCCTATATGCTGGGCATCCATGGCATGGGGGTGCAGGAAAATCCCTGTTGATGCAGTGCGTATGGAACAGTGACGAGATTCGGGAATCATTTGAGAATGATGCCTTGATGATATGGGTATCAGTTTCCAGTGGTCAGCTTGCTTGGTTGCAGAGCACCATTGCCGGGCAAATACCTGACATGCCTTTCGACAAAACTTGGAGTGAAGAAAAGGGCAAAGCTGAAATCTTTAGGTGTCTGGAAGGCAGAAAGTTCCTGATTGTGTTGGACGGAGCGTTGCCCAACGGAAGCCATCACTTTTTGTCCGATCTCGGAGTGCCGCTCATCAATCAAAACGTATCTAAGATTGTTGTGATCTCTCGAAGTAGATTAGATCTCACAAAAATAAAAGTGGATATGCCTTTGTTCTACATCGATCGCTTATCAGACATAGACAGTTGGAAGCTGTTTGAGAGATATGCTTTTAGAAGCAGCGAATCGCCTATTCCGCCAGAGGTATTGCAGACTGCAAAGGAGGTAGCAAGCAAATGCCATGTACACCCTTTGGCTCTCAAGGCATATGGCGCGGCCATGGCCGGAAAAAGAGATCCTTGGCAATGGCAGCTAGCTTTGGAAGGGCCAAATAATGCCAGTTTCTTTAGCAATCATACTGATGCAAGAAGCCGAATTTTACAGTGTCTCCGCTCCAGTTATGAATCTCTGTCTCTAACCCTCAGAATAGCGTTTCTCTACTTCGCAACGTTTCCCTAAAATCATGTGGTGCGAACGGCGGATTTGATTGATATGTGGACTGCAGAGAGGCTAATTCAAGCCGAAATCCCTTCCAAGTTTGATGCTTACGGCCGACTGTTGTTGGATACAATGATAAATTGGTGTGTAGTGGAGGGAGTGGAAGCTGATTCTCTGGGCAGAGTCCGAAAATGCAAGATGCATCCCATGTTCCGCCATTTGGCCACGCACAATCTGGAAAAAGAGGACGACGATGAGGAAAGGACGATGTTCCGAGCTGTAGATAACTTGGCAGAATTTCCTTCCAACAAAATCAGCCAACGCCAACACCAACGAATCTCGCTTGTGTATAACCGGATCAAATGTCTGCCAGAAGAGTTCAAATGTCGGGAACTGCGCACTCTGATACTTCGCCACAGTGAATTCCTTTCTGTCATCCCTCCTGGCTTTCTGCAGAGGCTAACTAAAATAATAACACTTGACTTGAGTATGACGGCGATCGAATCCCTGCCAGTGACTCTGGGACGCCTGAAAAGGCTAGAATATCTTAATCTCTCGCGGACTAAGCTCAAATGCTTGCCGTTAGCTGTCACCCGTCTCCACAGGCTGAAATCACTCAACCTGTTCGAGTGTAAAGAGCTGGAATGTCTTCCGCTTGAGATGAACAAGCTGGAATTTTTGCGTTACCTGAATTTGAGGCGTTGTGCTAAACTGGGGTTCCTTCCGATCCAGGTCACACAAATCAGTTCGCTTCAGAGTCTGATTATGGATGGCTGCAACAATTTAGAGTGGAAGCTTCAAACTTCTCCCCGGAAAGAACTTTGCAGTATTCACGGTTGGAGGATATAAAATCGCTCATGCATTTAAGGTACCTTTCATTTGTGTATGCCAAGGCACATATTCCCTACGGTCTGCTCCGCAACTTTGAGAGCATGGAGAGGCTGGAGCTATGCAGAGTCCCGTCAGAGAGTCTTCCAGAGGATATAAAGGAAATGAAAACATTGGAAGATCTTCGACTGAGCAGATTGGAACACTTAGTCGAAATGCCTGGGTGGCTGTCGAGGCTATCTTCTCTGAGAAGAATAACGTTGGAGTACTTGACTGTGAAGGCTCTTCCACCTGCCATTTTCGAAACCCTGCCTCTTCTGCGCTTGTTGGAGATCGAGAACTGCTGCCAATTGACAGAATTGCCTACCGAATTTGGTAAAGGAGGAGCATTTCCAGCTCTGGAGGAGCTGAGACTGGAAAAGCTGCTAGGGCTAAAGGAATTGCCAGATTTGAAGGAGGAAAGCATGAAAATGCTTAAGGAGCTGAGAGTGAGATTCTGCGAGCAGATCAACAATTTTCCCAAGGGTGTGGAAAAGCTGAATAAAAATACAAGAATAGATATCGTGGGGTCATGTGGACTCATTCGCAGCCTGGAAGAGAACGGCGGCGACAGGCAAAGGTTGAAAGACTTTTGGGCAGCTTGAATTGTTAGATCTTGATTCTTCGATGTCTTTTGCTTTCTTCCACACAAGGAATGTCTGGCCATTAACGGCGAAGGACAGTACACTGGTAGTTTTACAATGAGCCGCCGGCCATGACGTCGTAAGGAAAACCCTGGTTATTTGTTTCTAGGTACCTACCTTAAAATTTAGATAGGTGTGATGGAAATTTACCTCTCGATGGATTGTAAATATTTGTTTTGGGGAGATTAACTAGCAATTGTACTCAAAAGTAATAAAAGAAAATACTGAATATTCGTTGACCCGAGATAAATCAAATGAAAATATACAATCCAAATAGCGAGCTTTATAATTTAGTAATTAGTAAATATTGTTTTTATCTAGATATATTAGTGTTGTTATATTGATGTTATTTATCATCACCAAGACATTTTTAGAGTAGGTGTGAATGGGCTTATTAATAAATGTGAGATACTTGAAATATAATATGTAAAAATGGTGTGATTGTCTTTTATCGATGAATTTGAAATATAATTAATATCATTGATATGTAGGTAAGTGTATTCATGTCACCAAGTCTATTGTAAACGGATCAAAAAAATATTAGAAATATGGGTATTGTTGGGACCAACCTTATCCAATTTAAGATTAATGATGAAGATTTTTCATTCCATACTTACAGCCATACCTAATCGATTTTAATGGATCGGATTGGCATAGTAATCTATATTGTATTGATCGCGACAATGGGAGCTATAATAAAGAATGTAAACCTAAAATTTGAAGCCATGTCAAAGCTAAAAGAAGATATTTATGTAAAATCATGTGCACAAGAACTCGAGTGACTAATATTATATCAATTAAACTTATACATAGATTTTTACCACCATAAGCAAAAATTTTAAAGTTTATAGTGATAAGAAAGAATCAAAACATTTTTTTTTCATATTGATAAATGAATTATAAGCATATTATATCAAAATACAAGCACCATACGGCGGAAGAAGATACAATAAAGAATCAATAACATCATTTTCAATTTCCGAGAAAAACATTTTTGTGTGTATACGAGACGTAAGACCATACTACATAATGAAAATGATGCATAGTATGCATCACTATGTTGAATATATGATGTTGGGTACTCATTAAATCTCTAATATATAGTACCCATGGATTTGCAAAAGCCTTGGTCTTCACCTCTGAGGGATTAACAATTATTAGTGTAACGTCTTGATTTTGGCGATTCTTCACGATAACTTCATTTTGTGATGCTACAATTGTGGAAATGAAAATTGTCATGTAAAGGTGTATCCTTTAATCTTGAAAATCATGTATTACTGTTCTGAACCCTTGCATATTGTAACTCTGTTTACTTGGGACTGAGGTCATTATAACTTGTGTTTGCAAGGTTGTGAACCTGCAGAATTGCTTTTGTACTTGATGAACTCATATTATGTTGACAGCACACCTTGAATCAATTCCATTGATCCAAGGTATGCTTCAGCCTTCTTTATTGTCGTCTTGTCGATTGACTTTCTAAATAAAACGAAGTCTGGAACCAGGCTGGAGATTGTTGTAAATTTTAAAGAACCTAGTTACAGGTATACTTACTTGGCACCATGCTGCCAATGGTAAGGTTTGATTTCCTGAATACATATGAGTTGTAACGCTGGAAAGCGTAAGATAGAAAGGGGTTTGATACAAAGTTAGCAAGGTATATATTAAACATTGGACGGAACGTCCTGCACTATACTAGTTTTGAACCTAAGTCGGTAAAAATCTACTAGGAACCTGTTATGGAATTGAGAAGGTTTATGTGTTAACCTATGAAATAATATTTATCCTACATGGTTTTTAATTAAGAAGGTTTGTAAACTAACCTAAGGTGGATCCTAAGGGCTTACGACCTAAAAGGAAACCTAACTATTTAATTGTGACCTAAACTATTGCTAGTCCTAAAAGGGACCTAAGGATACATGCCAAATGGGAGGATAAGGGGGAAGTTAAACTTAAATGACGGACTTTAATTGCAGTCCTTGTGGTTTTAAACGCCAAGTTTGGCGGGAGCAAAGAAGTTAGAGGCTTCTAACTAACAACACAACTAAATTTGAAATTACGTGCAAATTTAAAAGAAAGACCTCGCCAAATCTGAGTCGGCGGTGGCATGGAGAAAGAGGGAGAAAGAGGCATTCAATGCATTAATGGCCTCGGTTTTGGTAACCAGCCCGCCTTGGAAAGAGGAAAAGGAATTTTTGTGGGTTATTGTTGTTCATTTGGGTTTCGAGTTTTTGCTCTGCATTTTTTTTGCTCTTTCGAGCCTGCAAGTTTGTTTTCCGGCCATTGTTGGTTCGACCGCCTCAAGTAGTTTCTAGGCCTCATGGAAACGTGGAAGCAGTTAGGAGGTCTGGTTGAATAACGTTGTTGGAAGGAAGAAACTTGGGAGAAGCTTGGTTGTGACCTTCCACGAGCTAACCAGAAAATATACAGGCATGTTAGGCTCTTTTCTTTAAACAGTTTTGCTCTTTATTAAGCATCTTCATTAAAAGAACTCTGCTCTTATAAATGTGTGTTCTTGTGAAGATATGTTGATATGTTTAGATGTGATCTTTTGTTTGAGTTATCATTTGAAAACAAATGCGATTTGGGTATTTTCTTGATGCATACTGGAGAAAATGGGTGATCTTTGTTGAAATAGTAAATGAAACGAATTTCACCTCTGTTGTTTGACTTCGAAGGTAATGGGTATTCGGTTTTGTTGTCCATTATGGGTTTGAACATGTTGAAGGCGATAGTGATGTGTAAACTGTTTTCTGAATTTTGTGTGCTCAAAGGTTATGGGAACCGTGAGAATGTTTTGACAGGACTTTTTGTGTGAACTGTTCTTCCTTGCCGTATTACGACATGTGTATCGTCTTATATTTGCCTGGTCTAAAATGATACACTGTTCCTCCTAATTTTGTTTTTGTTACCCATGAATGATTGTTTGAAATAAGTTCTCATCGAACCTGGAACAGAGTAACCTGGTTGTTGATGGATTGGGTAGAGCATAAAGTTTTATTCCTTCTTTGAACTCAATGATGAATATATATATATATATATAATCTGTGGATTTAAACTTCTTCATTGTTTTCATTGAAACTGAACCTGAGTAGATTTCTTACTCTTGTGGTTGAAAAATGATTTCTTTAATTATTACGGTGAAATCGTGATCATGTTGCCTTGTTGTATACTCTTACTCGTTTCATACTTGGATGGATGTGTCTGTTTTCGGTGAATAATTAATGGAAACGATTTTAATTGAAAGTTCAATTGTTATTGATACTTGCGGGTCAGATGCAAAATGAATTCTAGAATACTTCCTTGAATGGTAGTTAGTAAGTTATGAAGACTGTAATAGTCTAGTATGGAAGGAATTACCCTAATGGAAACAGTCTACACTTTATAGTTGATACTCGGCTAAGTATTGAGAAGAGGTAATGCGAATCTTCTTCCTTTCATTCGATTATTGACTTTTAATTGCTCTCTCTCTCCTTGACTGTTACCTCTAATTGTTATCTCTTCTTGTTTAAATCGTCCAGTTTGGTTGTGATTAAATGAAAGAGATTATTGAGTGGGTAACTGGAAGTAATACTTCTTTTCTTTTCTTATCCTATTTGAATTTATGTTATCGGATATTGAATATACTTACGACTGCCTTCGGCGTAAGCAATTGCATTTTATCTACTATTTTTCCCCTCTCTGAATTGAAAGAGTACTATGTTGTTTGTTGAATTCTGGAAAGTAACATAAGTTGTTGTCATGGTGTATGACTACCTTTCTCTTCTACATTTGAATTGGTTGAAATTAAGTGAGTGGTATAAAGGTGAAGGAGTTCTGTTTAAAATTCTAGTCAATTCTTTTCTTTTGAATCCCATTTATAATGATGGAATGGAATTGATAGTGATTGCATTAGAACAACAATATATATATATATATATATATATATATATATATATATATATATGTATATATATATATATATATATATATGTATGTATGTATGTATGTATGTATGTATGTATGTATGTATGTATGTATGTATGTATGTATGTATGTATGTATGTATGTATGTATGTATGTATGTATGTATGTATGTATGTATGTATGTATGTATGTATGTATGTATGTATGTATGTATGTATATATATATGTATCAGTTCTTACAAATGCTTTTAATCTAGGACTATTTAGAGAAAATATTCTCTATAGTAATTGTCTAAATCTGGAATGAACTCTTTTCATTTTTGGAAGAAAACAGTAAGGAAATGGGAATAAATTATTGCGTGTTTGCTGTAATTATTTGGAAAAGTTGTTAGTTAATATTATTGTCTGATTGTGATGTTAATTATTGAGACTGGGTTGTTAAATGGTTCATCCTTATCAGTACTTAACTCTTACGTGATGTCCATATCTATTTTAGGGGCGTTTCATAAAAGCGAGTTCTTTTATTGAGAGCAGATTAGTCAAAGAGCACCTCATTTTAATGATAAGTGCTTAACATGCTCAGTTCGATGAACTGACCCGTGCTAGTAAATTTTGCAGATGGATTCCGTGAGTAAAAATGAAGACATGTTGTTTTATGATGCTTCTTCTGATTAACTAAGGGATGGATCTTTTCTGAGATTTTATTATTCTTCTCAGGGAAATGGAAAAAGGAAAAGTTGTATTCTTCTTTCTTTTTGAGTTATCAATGCTGATTGGCATGATTGAAGTCCGACTGTTTGGACTTGTAAAAATGTGTAAATTTTACCTTGAGGAATGAGAGAAGGGAATGGTGCGTTATTTTAAATGTTGTACCATTATTGAATTGTTGAAATATAATCGGGAACATATTCTTATTCGTTGAATTTGTACTTATTCAAATGATGACTTGTTAAATTTAAAAGGATATAACGTCTATTCTTCACTTGAATACTACTTTTAAGTTGGAATGTGCAATTAATTAATACTTAGGTCAATATGGGCCTTTAAATTGACATTAGTAAAAGAGTAAGATACACATGAACTCTTGTATAAATGAAATACGGAATTGGATTCTAAACTAACGAATACTAATGAAAGGACAATTGAATTTTGTATTCAGATTTCGTTAATATTCTTGGGATGTCTTGCCCAAAGGATATTTGAAGGAGGAATCATATCTCCTCTTAACAAATCTTAAACTAAAGAAAGGTAATTGTGAATAAATGAGTACATTCATTTGGGAAATAGACCTCATTCAAATGACGTCTATTGTAAATGGAAACCTGAATTTAAAATCAGTTGCGAATGAACTTGATTAAGCTTAGTGAGTTAATCTTACTGCGTTAAGCTGTAGTGGACTGTAAGTCTGAAGCTTAAATTAATGAACTAAGAAAGGAATATGCAATCCTTCGGTATGGAGGAGTGAATGTATATTAAACTACGAGACAATTCAAGTCATTCCTAGTTATGCAACTGTAATGAACTATGAGGTTAGAGGATCAACAAGGTTGCTGAAACTTATTCTTAAAATATTTAAGATAAGAATCTAATCAAACTTTTAGCTGGATGTGTAACCCTAGATGGGAGGATTCCGTAGGATGTTGGCACACGCCAGCTGCAATAAGGTGTCTTCATGAAGGCTAGGCCTTCATGACGACACAATGTTGCAGCTGACATGTTACAACACCCTTCCGAATCAAATCATCGAGGTTTACATAAGCTTGGACTTGGCCTCAGTTTTACTTTGGACCAAGTTAGGAATGTGACCTTGTATACGGAGTGACTCGCGAAGACTAAAGGTAACTAGACACATGCAGTCGACTAGGGTCGATGAGGTATGTCTGCGTACCTTTAATCATCACGAGTGCCTTTCTATATTCTTTCATATTGCTATCTTGGGTTAAAGTTCAACCTTGGACAAGAGGACTGACAGAAGTCAGAAAAGACCATTCTAGGTAACAGATGAAGTGGGGTGAAGGACGTATTCCATTGACGAGTATGACGTCTAGGAATATGATCATGCTAAGCATGTGAAAATCTTTGGCCAAAGTATTGCAAGTTCTTAGCTATGTTGTCCTAAACCACCTAGTTTAAGAAGCAAGATCTCGAGATGAATATCGGTAGCATGTATATTCGAGATAGGCCTCTTAAACGGAGCACTTCAATAACCGAAAAGGTAAAGGAAACCAAGTATACTTAGTATACAATGCATGGATTAACATGAAGGATCGGTAAGTAGCCAAGTCATGAAATGAGAGATCGATGAAACTCCGAGCCATGAAATGGGAGATCGGTAGTTCTTCGAGTCATTACAACAACATATGGTTATTTGTTATATGATTGAATGGCATGGAATGTGTGTTCCATATTATGAATATGTGAACAGAGAACATTGGTTTTAAAAGCCTTGTGTGTTCTAAATTACGTCATTTAGAACAGAGAACAATTATTAAAACTTGATCATGTGTTCTGAATTACGTAATTTAGAACAGAGAACGTTATCAAAAAAAAAAAAAAAAATTCCTTGTTCTAATGTCTTAAAATGGGAATGTTACAATTAGTCTAATCTCCACTCGAGTGATTAATAACTTAGAAAGCTAATTATTTAATATTTTTGTCAAATGTTATAGTTGTGACCATTGCAAGTGACTTGTATAAAAAAATGTTCCAACAAAAATAGGTATATTAATTGTTTGATAAAACATTCAAATCACTTAAATATGGTCCTAAGAATTTCAATGATTGCGAGTATACAATGCACAACAATAGTAAGGATTAGATTATTAATTATTGTAGGTTTTTATTAATGTGTTTAGGTCATGTCAAGATGACCTTTATAAATAGTCATTACTTACATTTTTCTTCGTCTATTTTATAATTAAAAACACAAAGAAAAGGAGCCCACTTCACCACCCATATTTCCTCGCATATATTTGATGATAATCTTCTTTCAAAAAAATTGATGATAAATCAGCAATTCAAGGGTTAAATTTGATGTTTGTTTAGACATTTTTCGTGATTTTAACCATAAAATACTTGCAAATATTTGAAAAAACCGTCACATGTGACTTGCAAATTTTAAGGATGACCGTTATTTTTTATATAAATTTATAAGTAAATTATACAAATATATAATTAAAACAATTAAACATGTTTAGAACAATATTTTTTATTTTTATTTTTATTAACATCATAAAAATAACACTATTCTATAATTTTCAAGGACAAAAATTGAAAATTACCGTCACTTAAAAATTGTCTGACAGGCATAGGTGACTGTCAAATTTAACCCCTGATTCACCATATTCTAAAGTTTTGACTTTATCCAAGTTCAAACAGGGTAACTATACACCTCAAGACAATGTATAAAATTAGTTTTTACAAAAATTTCATGTAGTCCATATACAACAAGAATTATTGTCCTTGAAAAGGTTAAAGAGTTTTTGGGAATTTTCGGTATAGCCATAAATTCTATATCTTCCAATCAATGCATTTTATGATGTCCCACATGTTATTCATTTTTCTAACCAGTTCATGTGCCTATTTTTGGTAAACGCGTCTACCAACTGCATTTGCTTAAATTGTCAGTGATAATGTTTATTGGCAGGCCCATTTTGTACATATCCAAAAATATTTGGAGACCGTGGTACCACAATTTTAATATTTATAAGAATGAGACTTTATTCATGTATTACATTTCTAGATGGCAAATACACTGTGCTTAAATGATTAAAGAGATATTTGAACCCTTTAATTCCTCGTTAAGCAATTGCATTAACCAAATATAAACAACCTCCTATCAATTACCTTTGACTAAAATGCATTGGAATTCAACTCAAAATGCGTATTGCTTTACTACTCTAAAATGACACAAATTCACATGGACAAATATAAATTTGCAGATGCGATTTAGAACAAAAAAATTGACCCAACGGGTAGATTAGACATAAAGCAAATGACACTAGAATTAGTCCATACAAAATATTTTTTAGGCCCACTGGTAGATTCGACATCAGCCAAAAAACACGATAGAAAATGGTCTTAGGTAGGTTCAAACAAGGTTAAATAGATGCATTTATCATATCAAAGCGCCGACTTTATGTTTAGAATCAAACAGCTAAATAAAATACAAAAGAACTTTGTTGTCATTAGGTCAAATCACAAGACTACGCAAATAGGCTGAAAGCATATTGAAAACCACAGCCGTGGCCCGTAAGTAGCCAGGCAATATTTTTCGCTGCAAGGGAAAAATACTCAAATTTCAAAAGAATTCTCATTTCACACAGAAACAACTATTGATAAATTGAAATTTGAGTCCCGGACATTCAAAACTACGAAGTTTACACCAACAATTCCACCGCCCAAACTCAAATATTAATTAAAAAAATCTCCAGCAAGGTAACTACAGGGAATGAGAGACATGAGTAGTTGATATTAATTTCACTACGGTCAAAAACCTACGGATAATAAACTTTATTGTCAAATAAATTTATGGCAGTGAGGCGTACAACATCGCAATGAGTGTCAAGCTTTTAAGGGAAGCTGAGAGTCGTTTTGATCGACGATATAGAAAATAAAACCCCAACTAATATGTTGCAGAGTGTACAATGACATCGACGGTTCGAATCTTTTCCACCATTGATTTGAAAAGTATCGTTGAATCTCACCTATCCGCGTAAAAAATAGTATATCCATTTTCAGAAATATAATAAACAAGATATCAATCACATTTATGTTTGATTTATTCCATACTAGCAATCGTACGTGAAATGTACGATGGAAACACCGAAAGGGATCTTTCGAAGGAGCCTAATTTGAATTTGGATGGAGAGCCATGAATAACATCATACATAAAACAAATAAAAGGAACACCGCTCTGAGTAGAATTGAATTTGAGCAATGTTTATGGTTTATATTACCCTTCCTAGAATGTCGCAGAGCTTTGACTTGTTTGTTCAAAATGGTAATGTGCTTGATACGGATGAAGGAATTGGTCTGACAATGGCAAGAGTTGTGCCTTTGGAGGCTATTATCAAACCTAGGCTTTCAACACCCTAAAGACGTACTTGGAGGATCTTTAAAGAAATAAATGTACATATTCCTTCCCTCCCTATATCGTCAATATCAATTAGCTAGCCAAATAACTCTAATGCCACCTTGATTTCTTGCAAGGGAAGAATGTCCACTTTGTTGGAAAACATTATAAAAATTTAAAAACTATATAGTTGTGTGTTCGGCCTACAAGACCCCCACACAAAGAGAAAAATCATGCACTATATGGTTACAAGTTGTGTTTTTGAGACCCTCTACATTCCATGAGTTGTAATTCATGAAGCACTTGCATCAAGAGAAATTTCAACTACTCCCAAAGTCTGATTTTCTCCTAAAAATAGTACCTTGCATGCAAAAAGTTTGATAAAAAAATCCGGTGCTAAAAAATCCAGTGTTGGTCTTGGATGTCATACAACTATTAATAAATAATTGTGATACTACCCATCATGTTATCATATCAAAAAACCTTCCAGCCTAAATGCTTGCGACCTTTAATGGGTAGTTAATATTCATGCATACCATAGTTATTAATATGATGAAAAAACACCGGCAACGTGACATTCCTACTCTATGTCATTCTATAATTTTATAGAAAATGTATTTTGTTTAAGGAATTAGTATTGAAAATGGTATAATTTTTTTACATGAAAAATATATAATATGATGGTCATTTAATATGTTAGGCAAAACATTTCATGAACCTTCATTCCAATAATTTACTCAGTGAAGATGAATATTCATCTTCACTGAATTCATAGCTACTGCTTCCATCATCTTCTTTACTTCCTGCACCATCAGCTTTGGCATATTTTGCACAGTACTCTAAAGCAAAACATATGCATAAAATGAGTTGTAAATACTTCAAATTATATATGAATCCCATCACATAAGACATTTTTACAACCAAGACCAATGGAAAATATTAAAGCACATGGCTGTTAGGATTTCAGGAGCAACAATACAGTCTGATATTGCTATAAGAGAGAAATAAGGATCTGAACCAGAAAATATGATGCACCAATGATGTGTAGAATTGAACTACTGGAATTAAAAGGATATTGAAAACACAAGTAGCTGATAACAAATACCTTTAACTTTTTGCCCATAAAGATTTGCATCATGCATCAACAGAGAAGCAGCCTCTCCATTCAAGGGATAGGATGGATTCAGATATAATAGAAGTTGGGGAAGAAAAGACTCAAATACATTTGACAAATCTGCATAAAAGATGCCAAATTCAAAGACTTTAAATTGACATCTCATGCAAATGTATGCAATCTGCAACAAATAAGTACCGACTCAAATAGCCACAGTAAAAGAATAAAATTGGAAGATAATAACTTCTTACCATACATTGGACTCCAAGCCTAGTTGATCACATCCAAGCATACTGAGTTGGACCTTGATTACACACATTTTAAACATGGTCAATGCCATCAAATCCCTACCCGTCATGGAGATGGGTATTGCGTATCTCTGCACAGGTGCGGGCTTAACATATTATTTTAAAGCCGACTGGAAGATTAAAATTTTATCGAGAGCGGAGAGACGACGCGAAATGGAGACTCCGAAACACATCAGCTACAAAAAAATTCTATCGTCCGTCTCTCTCTTTGAGTGTCCCTAGGATGGAATTTCTCAGCTGGGGGACCAATAACCCCATTGTCGTTAAAAGCCCATTTCTTTCCAATGCCTGGGTGAAGCTATCGTTGAATGAGAATGACTCGGAGGACATGGTTTTGTACGAGGTTCTGAAAGAGGTGACGAAGAAGATAGATTTTCCCAACCTGTGTTTAGGTATGGGGATTGACAAAAAAACTAATCTTTATTCGTCTAAAGCAGGGACACAGAAAAAAACTTTTAAAAACGTGAAAACATCCTGATGTACCGTCAAACCGTCAAATTTAACACAGTCACAAAAACGTTCGCAAGGGCCTTTCCCATAGAGGGAACGCCATCGGCATAATAATACATGAATATGGGAGGGGAATCCAAATTTATTTTAAAAATAAAAGAATAGTAATGGATTGAAATAGGGTGCAGGGAATAAATATCCACTTTACTACCAAGCGTGCACAAAGACGATACTTTTTTCTTATTTCATCATGCTACCAATAATTCAGTTAAAAAAAATAGTAACTACAGGTTAACTTCAACCCAACCCGACGGTTCGAATCTTGACGCAGTGTCTTAGTGGGTCAACTGACATTGACGCAAGCCTGCACGTCTGCCAACCTTTTACCCTTTTGAAAACCATTTCCACCCTATAAATTTTTCCCCTCTCTGCTTACAAAACCCTGCTAAAATGCCATGAATATCTCGTAAATTTCGAACCGTTGATTCTAAAAATATATTTTGGCTGTTGGGTGGTCTGAGTTTTGATTCTCTCGCCCTCTCTCTGTGAAGCATTTTTTGGCTTGCTTTGGCTTATTTGAAAATCTTAGTTTATTTATTTGGTGATATTTTGAGGATGCGGTGGCCTTGTGCTTCAATGGACATTTACAAAACTATAATTTTGTTGAATGTGTTTCTGTTGAGTTATTATGTAAAAGAGGAGCATAAATATCCATTATTGTTTTTGTATGTGTTTAGAAGTTAGTTTTTCCATATGGTTGCACGAGTCATTTCATATCAACATGTTCAAAAAATTCAGAAGTTTGGTGGGTGCTCGCACAGTGGCAAATTTCTAGTAAAACACGTGGACGACCGCAATCAGTGAGAGGTCGTCGATACGGCCTGCAAAGTGGATGGTCATGATTACTGCTCTCTAGTATGGACGTGAGATCCCCCTCACCTTTCCCATTGTAATAAACATCTTTGGCATAAATATATATGTTTTTTACGCTAATAAATTGTGGCAATGCATCACCCTATAATTTTTTTCCCCTCTGGGTATAAAACCATGTGCTAAGATGTTGTGAGTATGTCGAGAATTTCGGAGCGTCGATTTTGAGCTTATATTTTGGTTCTGCTGGGTGGTCCGAGTTTTTATTCTCTCGCCATCTCTCTGTGAAGCTATTTTTGGCTCGCTTCGTCTTATTTGAACATCTTAGTTTTTATTTATTTAGTGTTGGTTTGAGGATACGGTGGCCTTCTGCTTCAGTGGACATTTACAAAACTGCGGTTTTGTTGAATGTGTTATGTAGAGTTATTCTGTAAAAGAGGAGCATAAATATCCATTATTGTTTTTGAATGTGTTTAGAAGTTGGTTTTTCCATATGGATGCCAAGTCGTTTCATATCAACACATTTGGAAAATGTGGTAGTTTTGTGGATGCTCGCACATTGGCGAATTTATAGCGAAACACGTGGATGGCCGCAATCAACTAGAGGTCGTCGATACTACCTGTAAAGTGGATGGTCAAGATTACTGCTCTCCAGTATGGACGTGAGAGCCCCCCTCACCTTTCCCATTGTAAGAAACGACTTCGGTGTAAATATATATGTTTCTTACGCTACTAAATTGTGATAATATAAGCAAAACACGTGGACGACCACGATCAACTAGAGGTCGTCGATACGACCTGCAAAGTGGGTGGTCAAGATTACTTCTCTCTAGTGCAGAATTGAGAGCCCCCTAGCCTTTCCCATTGTAAGAAACATCTTCAATGTAAATATATATGTTTCGTATGCTGCTAAATTGTGGTAATGCATACCAGGTCATGCTTCGAGAATAGAATGAAGCTGACATGGAAAATTCTATACATTACCTATTAGATGTACGATGGTCGACCCATTTTAAAACCTAACAATTTAACATTTAAAAAAATATAAATATTGTTGTTTACCTTTTTGAAAAAAATGACTTTGTGTACTTCTTTTCATATTTCACACCACATTTTAAGTTACGTACCACAAAATTATTGTGAACAACATTTTTTAGGAGATTAAAGTTTTCAAAAATTATGTAACACAAATTTGATATAAAATAAATTTGTTTTGCCTTTACCTTTACCTTTACCTTTAAGCCTTCCCTTATTCTCATTGACATGTTCACATCCTGCACTACTTTGTCTTTGACTAAATTAAGGCTGACAGAAGGAATTAAGTGAGCTTGTTTTTGGTGAGGACTGTCTCGGATTCTCAATCGTAGATTAAGTAAAAATAAGGCTGGCGGAAGGTATTTACTTAATACCCATTCGTTAAGGAGTGGCTATGTCAACTATCTTGTTTATAAATTTGGGAATTGACGAAGTTTGCAATTTTTTTCTGTTGGGAAAGAGCATTGTAAAAGAAAAAGGAATTAGTATAAGCATAATACATGGCATTTAAATTGCTAACCGAAGATTTTGCATGATATAGGGGCTTGCATGAGAAGCAAGAAGCGGTTGAATTAAATCAGAGACTTCACAGTGATGACTGAGGCACTGTTAATTTTGCTAGGTTGGCAATCCGTGTGGGGACGAAAAGTAGATGATGAATCGTCGATAGGGGAAATGAACCGAACGACGAGGATGCGTTAGGGGGATTACACAAAATTTGAAAAATGTGTATAAGAGGAAGAGCAGGAGTATAATTAATGGTGATCTCTAACTTAAAAGAGTCGCCGCGTAGAGAAGAGAAGAGTGCAACTGTGTTTATAGAGTAGCTTGGATGTCTCGCATGAAGGCGATGCTCGCTCGAGTCGACGGGCGGGGGGAGGGAAGGATCCTCGCAAGCAATCGACAACGAAGGCCGCAAGGAAGGCGGCCCTGCTACAGGTTCACGTCTGGTTCAGGAAGATCCGCAAATACCAAAAGAGCACCGAGATCCTTCTCCAAAAACTTCCATTCTAGTGCCTTATGGGGGAGATCGCATAGGAATTCAAGACCGATCTGCACTTTCAGAGTTCAACTGTGTCCACACTGCGCTTTTAGAGTACATTTTTTTGTACTACGAGATTCAATTTTTTAAGCGGGCTATATATTTCTGTCACGTGTACGTAGTGATTTTTGACCGTCAAGATGGACGTCGATGCAGAATTTGTGAACCATTAGATCTTGTCAGAGAGGCCGGGGCTATTCCAATTGTAAGAAACGCCTACGGCGTAATTATGTTGATTAATAATATTATCAATTATATAAATTTCTTACATATTTGTAATAAATGGATTTTATTATTATTATATGGCGTTGGGTTCTAAAATCTAATTGAGGAGAAAAGTGGCAAATCAAGTTGTCCTAAAATTGTGTGAAAATTACAACACGGATGCAAATCTATTTGTACATCAAATTAATTTAAGGGAAAAAAATTAGTGGCGCAAAATCAGCCTTATTTCTAACATAAATTGTACTTTGTGTAATGACGTAGATTTTAATAGTTCGTTTGTTGTATATTTCTATAGACATTGGATTACTTGCACATATTTCTCATATGTTTGCAAGGGTACAAGTTTTCATGTCCCATACATGAGCATGGATGCACATTTGTAGAATCTTCTCATCCCTCCACTATGGAGATCGGGGCATCTCGTGTTTATCTCTCTCCTTATAAATTTCAACTCGCTATCATTTTTATTGAGGCTTCAAGAACTCTTAGCGGATTTCTAGACGATCGTGAAGTCTTCCCTTTATCCACTTGATTGTATTATTTTCATATGCATGCATACACACATCAAAATGAGATATTTTGTATGCACCTAATTTTAATACAAAACTAATTATTTGTTATGACACTAGTGTATTTGTGTGTTTATTTATTATTAGTCCATATTATGCTCTTGTTAATCCATGTTTCTTTTGTTTTGTTAAAATTTTGAAAGTTCAATTTTTCAAATTTCAAGATATTCTCCTTTGATTTATTTATTTATTTTCTTTTTCTATCTCCTCCATTTCTCTATCTTCCCTATTTTGTTAATCCATGTTTTTCCGACATTTTTCTATAACCATAATAGTATGAAGATGGTTTTAAAATCCATATGACTATTTTTTTGGTAGCTTTTTGTGGACCATTATTTTTGGTGCTTCAAATTATCTAGCATGTATTTTCTCGATCTTTCTCTATTATTATGTACACCAATAGAATCATAGTTGAGTCATAATTTGAATTCAAAAAGCCTTTAAATACACAATATAATTATAGTGAACTCATTGATAGGAAATTAAGAGTAGTGGAACAACTTCCTACGCTAATCTTTGAGGAGAGATATTATGCAAAACTTTCAACATAGTAAAACAATTACAGAAATATTAGCAACATATTCATAACAAAACACAAACACCATATATACGTGGGGAAAATCCTTTCGGATAAAAAACCCCACACTCCAAAAGCCCACTCAATGTATTTCAAATCTAATAACAAGATTACATACACTTGCAAAGCAAGTTTCTTATAGGAGTATCACCAGAAACAATTCTAGGAGGATTAAAACTCACTACTTCAATTGCTTCTCCAAGCCTTCAATTTATAGACCTCCGGTTATACAAGAAACCATCTATGGTTTACAAAACCATGTGCCAAACCTCTCATGAGGTGGATAGCATTAAAGAGCAAGATTTCGGTCTAAAATTAGGCTCCCACGTCCACAATATTCTCCCCTATTTTTGACCCTTACAGATGTCATAAAATCTGTCATAATATCTCTAAAAATAGTCCTTCCATGATATACTATCATATGGGAATATTTTGACAACTCCTATTTCTATTTTTAGAGCCTAGACAATGTGAAATGGTTGTAGGAAAATCTTAAATGAATAAACCAAACAAGGTTGAGACACCTCATTTCCAACACTCGTTTATTTTGAAGCACAACTTCGTGCAAAATGAAAAATTCAAGAATTTACGAAAATTATCTAGCATTTATTTGGTGTATTGATTACAACATTGAAAAATAACGTTTGAGACACTTGTAATACACTAGATTACTAATTGAATTGCATTATACTTGATGTATTATTTTCTAAATTTTTAAAAAATATTCGGACCCATAATAATGGATGGATAATGCTTGCCTTAATTAACTCCCTCCAATTTGTATAGTGCGGACATGTTAGGATTTCAAGAAGTGGTTTTCTAGCGAACTCATAATGAATTTTATGAAAATGTTCAAAAACCCAAAAGTAGACTTAGAAGGCCATCACATTGATTAAAAGTTGTTAAATTTGTATTGTTATGGTTCTAAACCCGTGACTTAAGAATCCATATAGGGAAAAGAGTCAATGACCGTGCATGGGCCAATGATGTGAGTGTATATGTGAAATGAAGTACTATTAGTTAAACTAGCCAATAAAGCAAGTCACATCAAAAATTACCCATTGAAATGGTGACACAATATAGGCGAGTCCATAAATGGTGACTTTATTGGGTCACCTTAAATTTCTTTGTATTAAAAAATACTTAATTTATATCCCTTAAAAATATGCTTTCTATACAATTTTGATGCTCAAAAGTAAATCTGTATATTACAAAAATCATGATCTATTAAAGGGTATTTTAAAAAAATGATAATTAAGTGGCTCTAAAGAACCCCCGAAAGTAGGGTTCACGATAACGGGCTCCTTTCCCTAGTTTTGCTCAAAGTTTCCCAATTTTGTTGATTTTTGCACGTCTACTTCACCTCATTTTCTAGACACTTCCCCACATTTTATTTATGGTGACTATTTTATGAATTGCAACATAATGTATATTACTCTAAAACCATCTTCCTCCTATGACATCAACTATTTTATTTTTCTATATTCCAAACACTTGATTATTCAATATAACGCTTATTTCACTAAATTGGGACTTATTCTAGTCCCAACAACAAAAAAATATAGCCAATATTGGAATCCAAAACTACTTGTTTTGGATTCCAAAATTTTAAATATTGGAATTATCTGGACTCCAAAATTGCACATATTGGATTCCAATATCACATATATTGGATTCCAATATCGCATATATTGGAATCCAAAATCACATATATTGGAATTTACTACACTCCAAAGTCCCATATATTAGAATCCAAAATGTCAAATATTGGAATCCATTATACGGGCTAGCATCCGCTAGGCATTATCTATGCTTTGGAATAAACAAAACATGTATATGTTTTATACGGCGACAAATGACCGCTAGACATTATTTATGATTTGTTATGTACAAAACATGTTTTTGTTTTGTAAGGGCTAAGCATTTCTTAGCCATTATTTATGATATGTTATATACATAAAATGATTATGTTTTAAATGGGCTAGCAACCGCGAATGAAAGCATTATTTATGCTTTGTCATAGTGAAGCTCCAAAAAATAAGTTCCCTCGAATTCGGTTTTTGATCAAATATCATCCCGAACATCTTCTCTTGTCCTTCAATGGTTGCAACAAAGGCCACAATGTGGTGTTAAATTTGATGCTCGTGTAGACATTTTTATCCATAAAATAGTTACAAATATTCACTACTACAAGGGGGGGTCATTTGAGACATTAATTAGAGACAAAAATATATTTTTGTCTCTAATTAATGCACCCCTCCTACTTTTGTCTCAAAAACCCTTAATGTATTTTTTTAATTAAAAAAACTCTCTAATATAATTTGAGGCGCGCGGCTTGCAAAGCGGGCGAACTGCGAAAAATCCTGAGGCGTGGAAAATGGCCAACAAGCTCGGGCGGGAGGGAAACAAGCATGCACTAGATGGTGCGGATTTCAGGCGCAGAGGAGGAGGGCGAGCTGCAGGTATCCGCCGTTTTGCCCTGTTTTGTTTTGTTTTAGTGAGCATTTAAGAGATTTATGCACAGAAATGGCCGCGATGGTTTGGTTTTCGACCTGTCCGGCCCTTACAGGATTCGAGGGTATATTTTGTGGCAGCTTCTAGGGAACATTTCTCAACTGCCATTTTTTAGATCTGTCTGATATTAGATCTTTGCTTAGCATTCGTATTTCAGATGGCAAGGGGTTTCTGATGTATTTTGTAAAATGTAAGATCTTCGGCCGATTCCTAGAAATCTTGGATCACCTCTGCAAGAAAATGGGTACCTCTGCAAGAAACGGGTCAGGCCTTCCATAGGTGTACAGGATTGAAAGTACCACAATCTTGTTGTCTTCTAATTCGAGCACCACCGATATACTTATTAATTAGATTTTGTTTTCTTGGCACAACTTTAATTTTTATAAGAATCATTATATTACCTTGTGCCGTCGATAGTGTGCTCAGCTGGGGTGTGTCGGTGGCTGTATCTTTTTCCCTCTATTTCAATACTGCCGCCGCCTGTGCTCCACTTTATCTGACATGGTATAGTCAAAACAAAACAGTCTTTATTTGCAATGGGTTCTGTAGCAGTTGGAACAGTACTGCTAGGAAAGCTGTTGTTATTATCTCCAAACAATCATACAAGATCTAATTGATAACACTAAACTAGAGTTCCTATATTCTACTAGCTCTGCCCCAACCAATGACAAAGTTAAACTCAATCTCTTTAATCCCCAACAAGCCTATCTGGCTGGATGGTCATCCTTGGGAAATAACTTACTGTACCTAATTATTTCATATCTGGATTCACCTCTTTGCAACAGGATGCATGATCTCAACACACTTAGTTGATCCAAATATTGCTTTTTATTTACCAAAATCTTAGCAAATGCCAAAAATCTGTTTAATATGTCAGGGCTTCCAGTTTAATATGCATTTTTATCATGCATATTAAACTGAAATCTGAGAGCTCGTGCATATTATTATTGTTGTTTACTGAGCTCTGAGAAAGCTGGAGGCTGCAGTCTGAAAACATGTTGTAGGCCTGATCCCCATTATTGTTGTATATGTCTTGCATTGCAGTCGAAGCATGAGCTTGGTCAGACTGATACTGGGAGTGCTTAGATGAATCACTGGTTAAGTCTGAGAATCCATTGACGTGCATATGATCTCCCACAATGCTGGTATTCATTGCTGAGCTGTGATCTGAATCTCTCTGAATGCAGGTGCAGGTGCCTTGCCATAAATTTGATCCAGTTCTGATGTATGAATGTGATGAGTTTCTGCATCATCTGAAAACTGAACACCTACAAATGCTCCTCCCAAGAAATCTTCCAGCTTTGGGTGTTTCTGATCATTGTTGTTCGCATTCATAATTGCTTCAGATTTCATGACTTCTAACTGATTGCTCAATCTCTTCTGATGCCATTCTGCAACAAAATTGTACATGAAAAAACAAATGTTAGGGCCCATTCTGCAAAAATAACTGTGTATGACAACCTTAATGTTAGGGTCCATAGTTTACTGGGTATCACAATGTTTCTGTCAAATCAGTTCAATAAGTTATGTATCGCCATAATCATGTTGGGAGTCATGTACGGAGATACCTGACTTGCACTGGTAATATATGAAAAGCCTAATCTAAACCAGTACATCATTCTAGTAAGGAAGCCCTAATGCATGAATACAATATTTCTTTCATCATCTTAACAGCAACCCATATGAGAAATATAAGAATGACATTCTAAACCGTTTGGACGAGATCATATCCTTGTGTCACAGTGTAGTTACACACATTATAACAGTGTAGCTGATTACAAACTAAAAAAATCACAAACGTTGTATTCTTTGCAGGAAATCAAATCGTTGCCACACCCATTGTAATAAACCCAACACACACTTGATTGCGATGTATCAACATCCTTGATTGCGATGTAAAATAGACCTTTAAACAAATTTTTGTCCTGCTTCAACAAATTGATGCCATTCTGGAACCGGCTGAATGCAGATTCTGTGTCCTTGTCTAAGTGAAAATCCTGTTAAATACCGGAAACAGGTAAGAAAGAAAGTGTACGATGGATGGGTTATTCATATTTTATTTTTCATAAAATGGATTCCCCCCTCATCTCAACTAAGTACATCTTATCAAAGCAACAGGATTTAAAACAAAAAACATTACAGAATTTTAAGGCCACAAATTGCATACCTTTTTGTTAAATAGTGTAAGATTGCTAACAGTAGCATTGAGAACAGAGAGGAGCATATCCTCCTGTTCGCTTCATTCAAAGCTGCCCAGTCCCATCAAAGTCTAAGAGTACATACAAGTACCTGCTGTCCCCCTGGCCATCTCCATTTTCACATGTTGTAATTGTCATCCAGACACCATCAGTGCACCTGCCCCCTGCAACATCCAGAAGAGACTCTGAAAGATGGTTCAACAAATATGACTTTCCGCTGCTCTGCTTTCCCATGGAGGATATAACCTTAATTTCACCCTTCCAGCTGTTGAGAACAGCATCATAGAAGCCAAAGCGTATAGAATTAGCAAGCGATACACTGTCCACGTAGCTAATATCATGGGGTATTTGAAGTCCATCCTAGAGAGCTACCATGGCATTGTTTTCTGCACGAGCTATTTGAACGGGCACGAGGCATACAAGTTTGCGAACCCACATTCCCATTTTCACAGGGGTTTGTTCCTCTGCTGGAACTGATATCAGGTAATTCTCTACATTGTCGGTTAGGAATTGAATCTTCATATTTGTAAAATATTTATCTTTACCTGCCTTCAGTTGTCTAATAAGTACTTCTAAATATTTGATGCATGCCTCTCCATAGCAGGGAGCCGATCTGCTGCTTTCTAATACCACTTTGAACGTAATGCACTTCTTATAATCTGGAAACAATGCAGGAGTTGTAGCGAATTTGTCAAAAATGTGGTATATGTATCCTAAATAGGGGCAGGAACCAACAATTCCTGTTTCTTCTCTTTCCAGTTCACGAGCATTGTTATGACTGACTTGTTGCAACTGCACAACTTCCCTAGCTAAAGTAGTTTTCAACACATGGGAAGAAATAACACCAAGGGCATCTGCAGGACTGTATAGTAAAAGTTGATTTTGTGATCCGAAGCTCGTAAATTTCATGTCGAGCAGATCCAAATCAGATAAATTGCCCGCTTGTCCATTCAAATGAATGGTCTTCAAGTAGCTCATGTTATCACCCAAAACATAAATTTCTAACATGACCCCAGGACTTGAATGTCTTCTTCCGACAAGGTGCTCATCAACATCATTACCTGAACATTGGAATTGCCTGAACACAATGAAGAAATAGCCGTCAGCAGAGATGCATGCTTTAAAAGGAGGCCGCTGCATCGGAAGAGAAATATGCTTTGCCTTCATCATGGATTTCTACTACTCTTGCCCTGTTTCCGACATCAACCAAGAGCAGCTCCATTTTCCATGGAATTAAATGCATCCATGTAATGATCTTGTTCCCCTTATATGATTCAAGATTAACCTCAACACCAGTCCAATAGACCTTCCGAAATGATTCATCAAACTTGTATATTACTATCTTGCTCCTTTCTTTTCCATATAGAGCCATATAGCGTGTAGATTCATCTAGAGCCAGCAAATCGAACCCCCTCCTAAATGTATATATAGGACAACTCGTGTTATTCAAGTTGTAGCCGACCTTGGGACATCGGTATAGATACAGGCAAGAATCTTTGAAGTTGTGAATAAAAACCATCAACTCGCCGGACTTGAGGACTGCGACTTTTAATAACCTTTCCTGTTCAGGATTGATGGCTACTAATTCAAGTGGCTCCCCACATGTTGGGACAATTGGATGCGTCTCAGAGTTGCTGTTCAATTCATTTAGATCCTTCTTCATAGGAGTTAGCTCACACGCTTTCCACATAACGTCGAACTGATGTTCCTCTACAGTTGACACCTTCACCTTCAGCTCCGCTTCAGAATTTGACCACCAGTTCAGCGGATTTAGACGCGACAAACGTTTAGTCGTAATTTCTTCAATAAATCTGGTCACTAGACTTTCATCCGTTACCCCTGACAATTTCTTCTTCGAATCTTGTACAAATCTATCTTCGGGTTCTGTGTATTGCTTCTTCTTCTTGAGCACACTAGAAGACAACTCCTTTACGCTTTCCAAAAACTTGTGTTCTTGTTCCTTGTAGACTTGGCAACACACGATTTTGAGGGTATCATGAGATAAGAGCGCCTCTGGATCTATTGTTGATTGACTGGTAGGATGGACATTACTGAACTCTTGGAACAGACAATGAATCTCGGTCGGCAGGCTTCGTATGTTGCAAGTTGACAAATGCTCTTCCATAAATGTAAGAGCCAAATGCTCGTTATGAATCAACAAAAAGGCAGTGAAAGCAATATTTCTTTCAAGGTTCTTTAACTCGATGGGAATCATGTTTTCTACCCAACTACGTATTGATAAGAGAGCAGCAGTGTTATTAACAAATTGAACAACCCCCTCCACTTGTATTTTCGCATAGTCCCCCCTGTTAATGAGTTCAATTTTAAGTTTCTCACCTGAAAGGGGGAAGCCTGTAGTTCCGTTGGTAGGTCGTTGAAACCACGCTTTTCCATGGATCTTTGCTGAGAAGAAGCACTGACTGGAGCACTGTACATTTACTTCTTGTTCATAACGAATAAATGGCAATGTTTGCTTCCTTTGGAAAGGGCTTTCAACGGTAATCATATGCTCTGCATCGCTACAAGTAAACTTGAGGTCGGATTCAACCACCAAGAATCTGAACCTCGATCCGCATTGCGTAAATCGTCCCCACATAAAATCATTGAAAGCTCTTCATGCAGTTGCTCAAACTTGTCGGCATCGATGTCCATTGCAGAGCATAAACGTCCGTCTTTATTTTCAGTGCTAGCAAAAACTTTCATTGCCTTTATGCTCAACAAGATTAGCGATGCTTGGACAATGTATGCGCTCATACTTCAGACTTACGAAAAAAACATTTTTTCCACTGTACAAAAATAACAAAATTTGTATATTTTCACTGTTCAGGCTCTTATCTTTTGAGTTTGGGAGGTCTACTTGATGTTCCTGAAACAGTTCTCTAACCCCCAATTTTCTTATAGGTGGGAATTCAACAGGGAAGCCTTCTCTGCATGCTCTGTCCTCAACCAAATCTTTCATCGTGTCACTCCATATTTTACTGCTGGAAGATGATTTGTCTCATCTTTTCCTTTTAATGTTTTTGTCTGCAAAGTTTGTACATAAATATGTGCTGCAGTATTGGGAGGGACAAGTTTGCATAGTTTTACATCTCTTCTCCAAGATTTACTCTGTACAGAGCTATAGTATGATTAAAATTTCAGTTTTTATTAGTTACATTATTCTTTGTGTGTGTGAATGTATCATATTCACTTTATGGACTATTGGTTGATCATAGCTAACAACATAAATTTCACTTCTGTTTATAGCACATAAGATTATGCAATGTGGATTAGAGATTGCCTCAATTATGTGGAACATACTAGAGGCATGTCAATGTGATGTAACAACATCCAGGTTCACAAACAATTCTTTATCATCCAAAAACATTTAGATCCACTTGAATACAGACTTGTCAATGTGATGGAAGTTTGCACTAATAAACATTACAATCTTAGATTTCACGGCCATAAACAGCTACGACAGCTCAACATTTGTGTACATTTTGAGCATGTAAACCGCACTGAAACGAAGAGAAGTTGCTCTAGAAGAATCAAGTCACAGTAATGTTTCATAGAGCAGTTACAGAGTCACTTTTTCAAGTGTATGAAATCATTGTCCACTTCCAAATAATGGGAATATATTCAGCTCACTAAAACAGATATTTCCACAAGAATGTTGCCTAAAAACACAATTAACATGGGGGCTTCTAGAAGGAGCATGTAACAAAGACACCAAAGAACATATACAACAATTAAAGATTCTTGCCTACAAACATTAAAAAGATTCTTGCCTACAATAGAAAATATTCTTCCCTGCCATTTTCTCACATGCTTCCTGTTACTCGTGCAAGCTACTTCAAATACGACAGGATAGGGAATCTCTCCAATGAAAGCTACAGAACACATAATGCTGATGTAAACGAATATCCAATGAAAAGAACGCTTTCCTCCTTTTTCCTCAATTTCTTAGCACGTACCCATTACACACCCAGACATACCCGGGAAATATCCGTACCAGTACATAGGTTGTGATTAGATGGTTAACTGATTGTGTAAACCTGTCATTATCATTTGGGTGATTTTTTTCACTGACCGTGGACCTGGTTTGATGTTTAACTCGTGTAAACAGCTGTTTAGACAGCTTGTTATTTGCTAATAGAATGATCAGATTCACTGTTTTGTGCATTCCATCATCCTGTTCTAACAATCTCTACCCTTTAACTATTTTTTAAAAATTTCTATCTTTCACAGTTTGCTACCTAGACTTAAAATCTTAGCTTCTGTGTTGATTACCGAGTTGCTGTAAGTGACATTTGTGTACGGTATTTGGCTGCATCATGGCCTGGCCTATTCAGGGAAAATATTTCCAGCCTTTCCTTATCTACCTCGAGTTTTATTGTTATGTATTCTTCAATGGCATTTAATCTTAATTCATTTTTCCCTGGGTCATGTGTATCAAAATTAGTTTTGAACCTCTTTATGTAGTATGGAGCAAAAAAATTTCACGAGTTTTTGAAAGGATATCTTATGCGGACTGAAATTCAATTACAGCACAAGCTCAAAGCACAAAATTAATTGCAATGGATGTCAATTGTCTGCATCAGTTTGTATCAAAGCCCGGAAAATGTTAAAAACAGAAGTCCATATTGGGTGAGAAGGGGAGTGAGAAGCACATTCCAGAGGACGGAAATGAGGATAAGAGTGTGCAAGATTTGGTAGGAAGAGAGGGTTATAGATTCAATGAAGCAGCCATAACTGAATCTGTGGGCAGGCTTACTGAAGCCATACAAGAACAACAGTATGAAGTTGGTGGTGAATGCATTGAAGAGAGATTTGCATCAACCAAATCCTCAACCAAATCTTTCATCATGTCACTCCATATTTTACTGTTGGAAGATGATTTGTCTCATCTTTTCCTTTTAATGTTTTTGTCTGCAAAGTTTGTACATAAATATGTGCTTTGCAGATTGGGAGGGACAAGTTTGCATAGTTTTACATCTCTTCTCCAAGATTTACTCATGTCAGAGCTATAGTATGATTAAAATTTCAGTTTTTATTAGTTACATTATTCTTTGTGTGTGTGAATGTATCATATTCACTTTATGGATCATTGGTTGATCATAGCTAACAACATAAATTTCACTTCTTTATAGCACATAAGATTATGCAATGTGGATTAGAGATTGCCTCAATTATGTGGAACATACTAGAGGCATGTCAATGTGATGTAATAACATCTAGGTTCACAAACAATTCTTTATCATCCAAAACATTTAGATCCACTTGAATACGAGACTTGTAGAATGCCGCTCCACGTTTGAGCATGCCACTCAAACCTTAGTGCCTTGACTCTTTTTTATAGAAGCCACAGATGCCTACCCAATCTACAAAGGCTTAACCTTGTCACAAGCCTATACTTAGTTGTGCATCACTATTTGTGTCGTACGAAACCTTGGGACCTTGTCTCTTGTTGTGCAACACTTCTATCTTGCATGTTGAAGCCACGAAGCCTTGCATATGTTGCCCAAGCCTTTTTCAATGCCCTGATGTATTCTGGATGTTGCCTAACACTGCTGATGTATTCTAGATGTTGCCTAACTCTTTAGGCTTGATTAATGTTCCTCGTTGTTAGTATAGTTTTAATGTTATAATACATTACAGCTGAGCACACTGTAACTTATTCTCGGGTTTGGAAAATTCTAAGATCAGAAATAAAAGCTATATTCGAAAAGATTAAGTGGAGTAACACAATAATAAAGTAGAATAATCTCTTGTCATTATAATATATAATCACAAGATACATGCTTTGATAAGAGGCTTTTCTGCCCTCCTTTCATTTGAGAAAGGAATTAAAATATTTCATGACTTGTACATTTGGGCAGAGAAGCCTCTTATCAAGGCACATATTTGGTCATTAGATATTATAATGACGGAGCTTGTAGAGTATAAATTGGATTGATACTGGATACTAGACAATGAAAAGCAATCTACTTTATTTGTAATGAAAACAAAGACCTATGATAAGTTCCAAGATTCAAGTTTGCTTCCAAGTTAACCTTGTAACTTATCATAGGTCTTATTGCAGCATGGTTTTGAATATGTGGACCTTCTCATGCTATTTTGTTTTCATTTTTAATAAATTAGATTGCTTTTCCTTGTCTAAGTTCTTCGTCTTTTCTTTTTTTCCAGGTTTCATTGTCTTCTCTTGCTCTAGTTGGTGTGGAGTGGCTTTACTGCAAGAAGGTAAGATAAGATGACATTCTAGTCCTAGATATATTGGTAAATAATTAGAACGTGCAGATACTTTTATTCATTTTTTAAAAATATTTTTCTTTATTATTATGACGAGTGTTACTTTTTTTTGTAGGACACTATTACCTAATTAGCCACTATTCTTGGAAAAAATGGAAAGACAGGTACTTTCATTTTCTGCCACTTGTATTATTTCTTTAATGAATTTAATCTCAATAAAGATTAATATTATCATAGTCATGAGTTTTTTTAATAATACTCAGATCTTAAATAACACTCATAATGGACCCTATTTTAGCTTACAAAAAATGGATTATGAAACGTGGCTTATTTAACAAGCCACGTTAAACAAGCCACGTTTCAGACCCACAGTGAGCGTTTTAGGCATCTCATAGTTCAAACTAATGATGTTTTAGTTTACGAAAACATCATAACAGAATTACCCATTTCCAAACTATAAAAATAAAAGTCTCAAGTTGAGAGGTAGATGCTCATTATTTAAAGTATATGATTTATGCAGGAAAATAGTATATCTTCATCTGAATGTTCAGATGAACATATACCAAGACCTACTCCAGGGACAAATGAATATTTTAATGAAATGATATATTGTACTTGTGAAAAGTGCAAAAATAGAAAATTAAAGAAGCGTCGACTCGTTGGTATCCATAGGTTGAAGTATGGAGTTTATATAGAAGAGGTATACTATAATGAAATTTCAAAAATGCTTGTTATTAAAAAATATAAACTTTTCATATCGCATTGACTATTTTAAATGATATTGTAATGTTTAGCCAATCCAAGTTCATAATAATGTTGAGGAAAGGGCATATGACAATGATGATAGTGGCACTCACAATGAAGAAGAAGACACATATATGGGTGATACCACTTCTCAATTAAATGAAGATGGGGTGAACGAATTTTTACAAGACTTCTACACATATGCTGAAGAAGTTGATGATTCGCCCCTAACTCAACTTGCTAGGACGCCTCTATACCCAAATGCAAATTTGTCTGTATTGGCAACACTTATGTTATTTTTGAACTTGAAAGTTATGCATGGAATGACGAATACATGCTTCACTGATATCTTGAGGTATATTTTAAACTCCTCTAAACTATATCTCTCCATGTCATTCAAGTTTTGAATATTGTGTATAGTGAATAATATAAAGATCTTTTGTTGTTTTATGCAGACTTTTGGCAGATAAGATACTTCCAAAGGAAAATAAGATGCCTCGTTCACAAAAGGAAGTATCTTTAGAATGAAAGACATTGGGATGGAGTACAAAACATATGATGTATGTCCAAATGACCATATCTTATACTATGGTGAAAATGAAAATTTACAACAATGCCCAATATGTTTCACCAATAGATATCGTGAAGATCAAGTGTCCAAGAAAGTTCCTTATAAGGTTCTACGCCACATTCCAATAACACCGAGGTTTGAGAGGATGTTCAAATGTAAAGATTTGGCAAAATTTATGGACTATCATGCACTAAGAAGGAGCCAAGATGGTGTCATGCGTATGGTGGCCGATAAAGCAAAGATTGGAAGGAGCTTGAAGAAAAATGGCCTGATTTAATAAATGAGCCAAGGAATGCAAGACTTTCATTGGCAATGGATGGTGTCAATCCTTTCGAGATCTTAGAACAACATACTCTGTTTGGCCGGTTTTCCTTGTTAACAATAATCTTCCCCCTTGGATGGCAATGAAAAAGAGCATGCTATGCTAACTCTAATAATACCATGTATATGAACTTCTTAGTGTTATGTTCTCTTGAAAATGATGTACATTTACATGAATATATTTAAATTTTAATTCACATTTTCTTCATAGGAAAACACCAGGTGAAAGATATGGACACATACATGGAGCCTCTCATTGATGAGTTATGCAAATTATGGAAGGGTGTCAACATGTATGATGTATCAAGACCTAGCAATGATAGGATCTTCCTTTTTCGTGCAATACTTATGTGGACAATTCACGACGCTCCGGGCTCTCTGTGTGTTGTGGTAATCTATTTATCATATTCATTTGTAATCATTCTATTTATGTTGCTGCCCATTAATTAAATATGGTTTCCATACTAATTTTTCAGGCCTACAAACTAAAGGGAAACATGGTTGTCCATCATGTGGGCCAAACACTGTATCTAGGCAATCAAAGGATCTTAAAAAAACCATGTACGATGAATACAGACACTTCTTACCTCAAAACCATCATTATCGCATGCATGAGAAAAATAAGTTCAATGGAAAGGAAGAGGAAAGGAGGCGGCCAAAAAGGATGAACCCTTTGAGGTGGAAATCAGCATATGACAAAAAGGAAGGGAGAGCTTATCCATTGGGAATGAAAAGACTATCTAAGTTTTATAAGTTAGATTATTACGAGCATCTCCCAATAGCTCATCTATTTGATACAATGCATATTGGAAAAAATGTGGCAGAGTGCTTATGGAAACATCTAAAGGGAACCAACAATGAAGACCAAATAAAATTAAGGAAGGACCTCAAAACCGTCAATATGATGCCAAACATGTGGTTACATGAAAATAACACATATGATCCTGCGCCATGGGTTCTTACAGCAGAGGAGAAACAATATATGTTTGATACTATGCGTGCCATAAGATTTCCAACTAGTTTTGGTGCGACATTAAAAACCGTATTCACAAGAGATGGTTCAGAGTTTTCTGGAATGAAAACACATGATTGGCATAATTGGATAAAGGTAATTCATGATATCTTATATTTCTTGGTAGTATAATTGAAATTTTCAATATATTAGTAATGTAGAAGATAATATATATTTTAAATGTTATTTTTCAATGTTGGTGTAGTATGTGCTTCCTACAACAATACAAAGCACTTTCAACCATGACATCGCACAAACAATTTACAAATTGTCCAAATATTTGAGGTATTATAAACCATCATTTGTTATTCAATAATTAATTTTTTTCCTTCTATAAATATCATTTTCAATGTCTTTATAATTTTTTTAACATATATTTTGCAAATATTATAACTAGTGATATGTTAATGCTTGTTACTAAAATTTATAGGTGGGTATCATCTAAAGAGATACATCCAGATGAGCTGAACTATTGGAAGAGGAATGTTGCTCTTTTGATGTGTGACATTCAAATGTGTTTCCCTCAAATTTCTTCAATTCTCAAGAGCACTACCTTATACACCCGGTAGAAGAGATTGAACAATGTGGGCCCATCCATCTCGGACAATGTGGCTTGTAGAGATATATGAAGGTCCTAAAACATTTTGTGAGGCAAAGAGCTCGACTCAAGGTTCTATGGTTGAAGGGTACATGGTTTTTCAAATCATGGTTCATTTATCTCGAGTACTTGCCTCAATTGCATCCGAGGCTCCAAGATTATGGGGTGATCAACAACCTCAATCCATTGGAGATAGAAAACTAGAGGGTCAAGGAACTTCAAAGAGGATAAAAGGTAATCTTAAATGTTAGTAGTAGTTTTTTAATCCTAAGTATTGTATGATGCATCCTTTAAAGAATGGTTAGATCAATGATTAGTTAAATACTTTTTGTTGTAGATGCTAAGGAGTGGGAGTCATTGCATTTGTATGTTGCATACAACTCTAAATTTATGTTACAATGGATGGAGAAGTATGCTAAACAAAAGAAAATAGAAGATGAAAAGGCATGGGCTGATATATATAATAGACATGGTCAAAACTCTAATAGAGGACTTCCTGCATGCCATAAAAGAAAATGGCCAGATAGATGCTCATGGCATTGGTTAAAGACAAATTTTGAACACGAGGCAACCAAGGGAATGAAAGCAGTGACAAAAAAACAAGTAGATTTCGTTAAAGGATCTATAAATGGGGAGGTAATATACAAATAAAGTATTATGATGAAAATTGTTTAATCTAAAGATTTTTTTATCGTTGAAACTAGTTAGTTAACTTTGTGTCCTTGAATCTAATTGGATAATATGTACATATGCATTTAGGTAACATATTACAAAGCAATGTGGATTAGCGGTCATCATTTTCGAATCAGGAAGATCGATGAGAAGCGGAAAACTTATGATAGTGGAATTTCAACACCATTTGAAGTGGAGTGTCGTTCACATGCATATGACACAAACACAATCACGAGTACACTTCGGTATTATGGAGTGTTGGAGGATATAATAGAGCTTGATTTCACATCTTTTAAAAAAGTTATTTTTGTGTTGAATGGTATAGGCTCATTGAAGTGGGCCTTGACAAAACTATTTTGTTGCATGAGAATGGATTCAATATGATAAATACATCGAGGTTTGAATCTACTTCTAAACCTTATGTGTTTCCAAACCAATGCAGTCAAATATTTCTTGTTCCAAATTTAGAACACCCTGGCTGGTCCTTTGTGATAGATTATGATCCAAGAGGACGAAGAGTCACCTTTTCCGAAGATGTAGAAGGCCATGATGTAATTGAAGAGGTAGAAGATCCACTTGAAGACATAGATGACCAAGTGGAGGATGATGATAACATGACTATTGATGATGAATATGAACAAGATGAAGTTCCAGAAGGACAAGAACAACATTTTGGTGATCAAATACATGAACATGATGAGTTTATTGATCATCATTTACCTATGGCTGAAGGGGATGAAGATCATGAGAACCATGGTATTAATTTATTTGTGGATCTGGGGCCCATTAATTATGGTGTATTCATGCCTCCAGATGAGGAAATTGTAATGTCAGATGAAGATGATTTTATTTAATCATAATGTAAACCTTAAAATCATTGTAAGGACATAACACAATTTGATATATTTTATGAGTGGATTGCTAATGTTTCCTTGTTTCATTAAATGTTTCCTTATTGAAGATTATATGAAGATGCACACCTTTTGGTCCTTTTGAATATATATATTTTTTGATACATGAAATGGCCAACAAAATGTCAAAGCATTCTATTTTGCTTTGCTCTCAACATGCAATGGCCAACAAAATGTCAAAGCATACCTTACCAATTTAGTATTGCATATGTTATTATTCATTTGTTAGTGAAGTTGTTCAATGTTACATGCAACTTTGAAGTTTTTTTTTACTATTAATAATTTTGTTTTATGATATTTTGAAGGATCGGTAGGCCCTCTACATATGCACTAGAAAATCCTAACATGAGAGTGCCGCTGACAAGTAAATCCCGTACCATACTTTCTACATCCAACATTGAAACATTTAGTATTCCAATTCCGTCAAGCATGCCAACACATAATATAGCACCAGAGTTAAGGAGTAACCCTTCATGTGTGGGTTCTCTCCGAATTCACCCTCCAACACCACAACATGCTTCCTTGACAAGTATCATAGAATCACAAGCCAAAATTTTAACGCTCCTACCAGATACTCCTGAATTTTATGAAGTTAGACAGGAAGTAATTAAGCAAATTCATGCATTGGAGTCTACATTGCTGGAAAGTACAGGTCTTGCTGCACCTGAACAGGTATGCTTATGATAATTAATTATGTATAAAATATTCCTAACAGTCCTAATTATCATTCATGTGCTATAAAACAGTCATAACAGCAATTTTTCATATTGCATGGTTTACAATAGTCCTAACAAACATTCATGCTCTATACATACAGGAAGAAAATGGCATGCCCCCTGATGTACCTAATGGGAAGCTACTGTGACCCCTACGACTGCAACAATCTCCACAGTGAACACAAAAGGAAAGAAAGAGGTTACAATCTTGTTAACCTCGGATGGAAATGTCTTAAAAGATGAAATGGGGTCAAATTTTTCCAATTTCTATTTCATCGCGCAGAATGCCTATTTGGAAATACCATACAAGTGGATTGGAGAAAGCAAGCCAATTCTAAGAAAGATGAACTCTTTGAAGATGTCATAAAAGAGTTTGGAAATCCCGGTTTTAACAAGGATTTCATAATGGATTATGCACGGAAATTCATTCATTCTAAAAGAGACAAAATAAGGTCAAAGCTAACAAATGACTTGAGATATCCCCGACCAGCTTGGATCACTAACCAAACAACATGGGATGAGCTTATCAAAGATGCCAAATTCAAGAGAAAGTCCTTCAAAAATCCAAACTACATGCCATCTGCACGAGAAGGAGGTAAAATACGCCTTCGAGATACAACAAAGGCTACCCAAGCTAGGTTGTCAAGTATTGGGTCCCATAAATTGGGGTCGGGTGGGTATAATAGTATTCGTGGGAGCTTGGTAAGTGAATAATTTCATTTAATTTTTTTATATTTTTTCGGTGACTTGAATGTATTGGATGACAAATGATACTTGATAAATTAAAATGTCTTTGTACACTTAGGTTCACCACTTTCGAAAGGAAGCTTCAGATGAAGATCTGAAATATGCACTAATGCATGGTTCCCAAGGGCTCCGGCAACATATGATAGATCGAGGGGAGAAATTGGTCATTGAGCATGAATCTGAGGTAAGTTTATTATAGTATTTGATGACATAATAAAACATTTAAGTATCAATGTTGTGATAATTTAATTAACTAAAGTATGTTGTTTAATAGGATGTGCAACAATCAAACTCCTTAAAGGGTGCAACTGACAGTGAACATGAAGATGCCATAGAAGGATGTGATGATTTTGTTGTTGGACAAAATGAATCAATTGACCTTCTTGCAACTCATCTGAAAACAACCCAGAAATCCAACAGACAAGAGTTCAGGATGATTATCATGTTGCACCATCTATTATAGTTCCTCGTCAAAAGAGGACAAAAAAGAATAGACATTTTTCCTATCTAGCTAAATAGATTTAAATTGACTGTTATTTTATGAATTATTGGCTATTTCATTACCAGTGAACTTATTGGTTGTTTTATGATTTGAATTTTAAGTATACTAGTGAACTTGTAAAAATTTGAATTATACCTTACCAATCAAATCAGTAACTTCTGCGAGGATACATTGTATGTGTCTTCAACATAACTAGTAACTTGTCTATATTGAAGACCTGCATGCACGTGAGTACAAACTGCACTTCTTGGAGATTGCACTTCAAGGCTTGCTAGTATATCTGTTTCTTGAGCTTTTCTTTCTGTCTGAGTTCATTCCTATTCCTTTGATAGCCATGTACAGTAAATGTGGATAAGAAATTTTAATTTCACAGATGTGTGATGAAAATCCATCCCATATTTTAATTTCACAGATGTGTGATGCAAACTCATGCAGGCTTCTTCTAATCAGATTTGTATTATTAAATTTGTAGGCTTCTTCTAATCAGATTTGTATTATTAGCTATGTATTATTATTATTTCCCTGACTTTGGAATCAGTTTCTTACTTGAATTGGCTATGGGAGGGGAAGGAGGAACCCCAACAAAGTCTGGAAAACAATCTTCTACACCACAGGTAGGAGGGGAAGGAGGAACACATGCAAAGATGGAAAATCCATCTTCTACACCACATGTAAGGATTGCTATTTTATTTGGCTAAGAGCCATGTCCACCTTATTTGCATTCAAAGAATAAAAAGATAAATTTAGTATAATTTTTCTATATTTTCAGTGTTTATTCTGAATCTTTAGGAAGTATGTTGTTGAAGCATTCAACTAATATTATGGAGTGGTAAATGTATTGGTCTTAGCCATTATTGTCACCTTATGCGATAGCCCCTCCATGTGCTGTTGTGTATTTTCCTGGAGGAATTTATGGACATCCCTCTGTGCCTCCTGTAAGTTCTATTGCCTTGGATCATGTAATGCATGTCTTTTCTTTCATTGTGTTTTTCTTTCCTAGTAGGTTGATAGTGAAGGAAAGGACCACTCCCTGTGTTACCTATTGTTGAACGAGAATTTTTGGCTATATTTGCAAGGGATTGCATGACTTCTACTTGAGTTCTGAGGGATATGATGTAGTCTACCGCTTCTTGTAATAGACATCAATACCAAGCTCCTTGCAAGTTCATATAGAGAAGGCTTCGTCTTCTTCATGAATGATCTTTTCATTGCTCTCCTCCAACCATGAGTTTCTGCATGTGGGTACCATATCAGCACTCAACATTTTTATTTGTTTTCAATTTCTGCCTGTATCTCACCTTGTTCTTGCCTATAATCTTCTGCAAGAGGGACTTATCCTCGTTAATCTTAGAGATTTTTTATATCAGGGCATGGCTCCAAAGGCTCCCATTGGATGTGAGGGCCAGTGATATGTCTTAGGTGCAGAGCTTGATATGTCTCCCGTCTTGCAATGACCCGAGCGTTCGGAGACTTTTGTTTGAAGGAATTTGGTGTTATTGCTATCCCTGAAGTAGCACACAGGCGGCTAACAAATAGAGATCAGTTTATTGTGCTTGCAACCGACGGGGTAAATCTTCTGCCTTGAAATACTTTATGATCTATGAAAGAGGAAGACTAGTTTTGTAATGTAAGTTTTGTGTTCCAATGCTTGAAATATGCTTTCTAAATCAATAGTCTTTATTGTTCTAGGTATGGGATGTTCTCAGCAATCTGGAAGTTGTAAATATTGTTTCGTCAGCATCCACTAGAGCTGTTGCAGCTAAAATGGTAGTTGAGTCTGCAGTCCGTGCATGGCGGCGTAAATTCCCAACTTCTAAGACTGATGACTGTGTTGTATGTTTAAGACTTGTAGGAGTCCATATCATTTGGCATGATGATTTAAGAATTATGTTTCTTCTATGTTTAAGACTTGGATATGAGTCCATATCATTTGGCATTTTTAATAAAGAATTGTTGTTTAAAGATTTGGCAAGATGGTTTATTAATTTTTGTGGGTGTATATCAGGTGATGGCTAACGATAGTAAAGAATTTAAGTGTCGAGGTATAAAACTCGGCACAGGTTTTACGGTTATGCCTTGTGAGCTCTCTCTTTCCTGTGGTGTTTACCTTGTGATACTTTGCAAGTGTTTCATTAGTGTTGTCTACAAACAAAGTGGCATATCCCACATAACTTCAGGAGTCCATTCCACTATAATGCTCTCTATATTATTGTAGTTATTTTTGGCTTGCAGAGTTTTTCAATGATGGAAATTCAGCAGAGTTAGGAATAAATTAGTTTTATTGATGATTGACATTTTTTTCACCACCTACACCTCTCTTTCAGCAGCTTATCTTTGACATTGTGTTCTATCAGGGTAAGGACCTTGTGATTGCACACGTTGGTGATTCTCGGGCTATTATGGGAACAATTTCTCCCAATGGCAGTTTGTCAGCCATTCAGTTGACAATTGATATGAAGGCAAACTTGCCTGGTAGGCCTTCTATCTCTTTCAAACAAATTAATCAGACTTATTTATGTCTAATATATGTTTTATGGCATTCTGTTGCCTTAAATTTTCATCTACCTAACTATAAGAATGTCTAATATTTGTTTTTAGAATTAATATGTATCATTCTATTATCAAAATCATCTTGAGGATGTAGGTATAACAGTTGGGACAGTGATACTTGTTTTTGTTGCAGTGTCGTTGTTTATATAAACATAATATGTTCAGGGTATTGAAACAAGAATAGCAAACCCATAAGATAGAAAATTTGTTGCAAATGGGTAATGACTGAATAGAAATCATATGTTACTGATTGAATACGGAGCCTATGTTAATGTATAGCACATAATTGCACACCATAGTACATAAAATATACAATACATTTTTGCATTGCACCCATCTTAGTGTCCATCTTGTTAAATCCATATGCTACTCTAAGACAACATGGAAACTTGTATGTCGTATCTCTTGGTTTACATAACTATTGGAATCACTTGGGAATGGTAGTGTCAATTTGAAGCCTTTATAGCATGTCAAACATTGTGATATAGAATTGCTAACTACTCTACAATTTCTACTTTTCGGATATCATTCTAATTCCAGTCTTCTTTCTATTTCTGAGGATAATCCCTAACTTAGCTGCTTCAACACCAAAAATGAAAGTAACATTGTTTTCTTCCTTAACTAGAGGTCTGTGAATTGATTTAATGTTTTGTAAACACCAATTATGTATACATGGACATCTGAGACAGTTTCTTTTATGCTCCAAAATTCAGAGGATGTTGAAAGCATAAAGCAGTGTAAGGGTCGATTTGAAGCCTTTTTAGCATGTCAAACATTGTGATATAGAATTTCTAACCACTGTACAAGTTCCATTTCAAATCTTGCCGCAGGTATGGTTTCTCCTTTTGTAATCATGATCTCCTTCATGACCCACCACATTACGACATTCCTCCACTTCAGCTAGGCCTATTTCAAGAGAACAATATGTGCAGTTCTTTATACATGCATGATTTCCCATGCAGGAGTGATCAGAGGAATGGCCTTTCTGTAGAATGCATCGCCAGAAACAGACAAAGCACTTGCAACCACAGACAGAGAGACCCTGTTTGAGCTCTGCTAGGGTTGCAACTGCCTCTAATTGCAACTTCTGTACATCAGTAAATTCTGTTGTGTTACTGCAGAGCCACTTTTGAACACGATCACACCGTCTCTCTATCAAAGCCCCTAAGAAACTCTGAAACACAGAGTGCCATTGGTCACCATTTACACCTTTTCTTTTGAAAATTGTGCCTAGCCTTGATCTTAGATCGGACAAGACTTTATCATTTGAAATGGATTCTTCTGTAGGTGCAAGCTCCAGCCCACTATCCTGCACTTCAATCAAGAGATCTCCAAGCTCTATTGGAACATCATGTATTTCTTCTTGAGTGTCAAAATTCACAAGCACCCTGCTGGCTCCTGACATAGAGAGCTGTCCTTCCCTCACAGCAGACTCCAAATTTTTATGAAGGATATTCACTTTCATGGCAACACGCTTCAAATCAACAGGGGTCCAGTCCTTGGTTGCTATCTGGGCAGTAACAAGCTTCAAATCTCTCAAGAAGGAACGTCCATTCTGATAGGTATGGTCTAAATCTTCTTCCACAGTTAAAGCCATTTCAGACAGACTTTCTTGATAATATTCTTTTCGGGTGAAAGAAGGCATTGCAGCAAGTTCAACCATTCCTCCATACATCTTTGTTAGAAAGTTTTCATGGGATCTTTTACGAATTTGTAACAGCTTTACAGGAAACTCATCTTATACTTATAGCCTTCCCTGATTCACGTTTTCTACAGTGCTTTTTCCGGAGCCACTCCTACCAACCATGGCTACAGTTTTCCCCGCCGGAATGTTGAGCGAAAACCCACTGAGAATGGACATTTCGGGTCTGGATGGGTACGAAAAACTCACGTTTCGTAGCTCCACTTGACCAGTGACTGTGGACGGTGTAGCTCCAGTAGAATAATTTCTGTCAATTTTAGGCCTGTGCTCTATGGTTTGGAAGATATTCACTGTAGCAGATTTTGCCTTGGCAAATGCCGTCAGACTGGGAGCCGATTGCCCCAGTGCCCTGCAATTCACACACAGAAAATTACTACCCTTTCAAACACGGCCTAAAAATTTAGAGATAAAAGGTAACCATGCCACATACAATCCACCAATGACGACAGAAAACGTTGTAGCTATTGCCGATCCTCCCTTAGTATCATGATGCCTCACGAGCAATCCTCCATACCATAGCAGCAACGCATAACAGCAAAATATGATGCAATAAGTCGATCCCATTCCGATTCCCTTCACCACTCCGCTTCTGTAACCGATCTTCTGAGCGACCTTCAACGCCGCAGAATAAGCTTGCATAGTTTTCTCCTCGCCAACGAACGAGAAAACCGTGCGAATTTGAGCCAATGCCTGCGAAATGCCATTCCAATTGTCTCAGAAACGAAATAAAAATCTAAACCCAGTTCAATTCATGAATCCAGGCATTAAAATAGAAGACTTATATATACCTGCTCTGCAATGTTGCCGGCCTCTGCATAAGCGTCCTGGCTCTTGGATGAAAGCTTTGTAAATATTATGGTGTGAACGGCTCCAACCACAGCAATAAGTGGCACCACCGCAACCGTCAGCAAAGCAAGCTGCCACACTGTAGTGAATCCCACCACAAATCCAGCTACAAACGTTGCCATATAATGGATGAAATTTCCCATCTGCAGATATTATTGCAGAATTTCAGTAAAATACCCACTGTTATTAGATTGATACACGTTTTCTGTCTCCTTGTCAAGATGAAAGTCCTGAGATGTAACATATCAGATTTCCAGTTAATCTCAAGTATCTACACTAGTTTAAAAGGTAACAAAGCCAAGTAAAACATGCAAATCAAAGCAGAAAATGAAGAGAAGATACATAATGACTTCCGGCCTACCTTTTTATTGAAGTTCGTTAGATTACTGATAGCTGCATTAAGGACAGAGAGAAGCATGTCCTCTTGCTCTGTCCTCTCAAAGCTCCCCAGTCCTTCAAAGTCCATAAGTACATAAAGGCATTTTGCATCCAATCGAATTGTCATCCATACCCCATCTGTACATATGCCCCCAGCTACATCGAGAAGAGATCCAGATAGATGATTTAATAGGTATGACTTACCATTACTTTGTAAATATGACTTCACATTAAGCTTAACAATGTTCTTGTACTGTTAAACAGATAATATACTTTGTGTCTTATTCCTGTGATTTCCTATATGCATTACTATTGTATCATTAATTAGGTTCATGAAGAATATCTTGAAGCTGGTGCCGAAGTCTTAATAACAACATCGTACCAGGGCTGTGCTTATGATATGCATTATTCATACATTCTTATATGTTTGTTCACTTTTTTTGCCTTCATCTTGGCACCTCTTCATTCATGTGATATTTATGGGGATTTGATTGTTTACAGGTAACAATTCATGGGATTTGATTGCTGTCGATGGAGAGACAATTGCTCAAAAAGGAAGTTGCTCAAAATCGAAGTTAAGAAAAATAACTTCAAAGTAGCACTAGGGAATCATATGGATCACTTGAAGTTTGGTGGAGAGAAGGTGCTAATATTGTATATCAAGGGTTAACGGAATTCAGACACCCTTTTGTATCTTATCTTATTTGATATTAATAAAATATTTGTGGACCCATTATTGGGCACAATATTTAAATCAAATTGTTGTTAATTTATAATATTAATTACCAGACCACTTCGATATCATAGATGATATGTAACTTCGTTGATATTTGGTTATTATGTAGTTTTAAAATTCATATTTTTCATTCTTTAAATTCATATCGTCTCTAGAGAGACAATAAAAATTGAAATTAGTATTGTCTCCAGAGAGACAAAATGTTAGTATTCGGTATTGTCTCTAAGGAGACAATAATGATATTGTCTCTAGAGAGACGAAAATGATATTGTCTCTCAAGAGACAAAATATGTATCAATCATTATTGTCTCTTGAGAGACAATAATTAGAGACAATATTAGAGACACCCGCTTTGAGACAATAATAGAGACGATATGCAACTTTTTTATTGTCTCTATTTGAGACAATTTAGTCAAATTTTGTCTCTATTAATGTCTCAAATGACCCCAGTAGTAGTGATTTGAAATAACCGTCACATATGACTTGCATATTTTAGATATGACCATCAATTTTTATAGATTATTTATATATTAATTATATTAAAAAATATTTAAAAATAATTAAGTATATATAGTATAATTTTATATTTATTTTATGAACAATGTAAAAAAATACTATTTTACAAATTTTCAAGGGCAAGTTTTTCTGATAATTCACCACAGAAGTTATTCAATCATATTGTCATCTTATAATCAGTGAAAATATAAATCCACCCAACTTATATTTTGACAATCTCATCATAATATAATAGAGTTACACAATACTTTCATAATAACATATGTATGTATATATTATTGACAATGTTAAGCAGTACCATCATAACAACATTCTGAAAAAGATAAATAGTTATTTAGCATTTTCTTGCTCCAAGTATTTGATGCCCTCTACCACATTCAATTCCTGAGACACTATTTGTGATATTTTTTTGTACAAATCAGCCATCAACCATTTATCTTTTGTACAATATTTGTGTCTGATTTTCATACCCACCATAAAAATTTTAGGAGGGTTTCCCTTTGCACCTAATGTAATACACAAAGTGTTTTTCAAACTGTATGAAAAATTGTTTCTACTCCAAACCTTTTCTAGGTCTCTTATTGTTATTCCCTCGACTATATTACAATGTTCATTTCCCCAAGTGATTCTTGGATTCAATACGATCGATATTTTTTTATTGAATCCCGTTGATATATTTTTAACATCAACATAAATGAGATTGTCGGACCAAAATCCTAGTTCATAGTATGGTGATAATAATTTTATAAATTCGACAAGCCACCTCGCAGGTTGACAACTTTCATACCGAACTTGAATGGCATCTTCCTATTGTATGTTTTGTTTATCCCATATGAAAGTTATCCATATCTAAAATAAGTAAATAACTCTTATCGCTATTTGCAAGAAAGTAAACAAATTTTATTTTCATCGGCCGCATATCAATTACAACAAATTAAAATAAAAAATATTTTATCTTATGGCTAACAATTACCGATTGAGATTGTGGCTTGGATTACACCGCCTTTACACACTTTGTTGGATCTATTGATGCAAGAGTTATTTCAAATAAACAATCATCAATTCATAATATATTTATTCCTATTGAAAATGCGAGCATAATGTATTTGAAATAAACATTAATCAATTCATAATCAATTTCATGTTGTGGCAAACTTAAATGGATAAACATAGTGTTTTCTAAGGTGATATGGTCCCATGATCTTTTATTAGTTTCCCAACAAGTACTTTTTGAGATATTATAGGATCCCATTAGATATTTATGGTTATTTATAGGAAAATAAAATGATATTTCTCTCTAAAATCACCAAAAATAATGGCGGGAATGCACATTAGATTATATCAACCCTAAAGTGTAGGGGAACTCCCAAAGACCCCCTCTCTAGCCACCTCTCAAGTTTGGAACGTCTGATCTTGCCGGTGCGTTCAAGTTTTAGCTGACTTATCCTGCGGGTCCCACAAAGCGGTCAACAGATTTCAGTTACCTTTTTCCCTTAACGTCTTCATTTACATTTTCGTTGCATAAGTTGCATTTGGCACTGCGTCTGCCGGAAAGGAAATAAAAACCAAAAAAAAATTAGCGAGAGTACATGTGGGATAAAATACATGTTTTCAGGTTTTAATTTCACGGTGGTTTTTAATTGTATTTAAAAACTACATCATTTCTCATTAATTGCCTTGCCGGATACAAAAATTTGAAAAGGATTCTAATTTCTAACCCGCTCTCTTGATAACATTTTTATCAAAGTGGAAATTATATTTTTATCCCATAGACTATTATACTAATTATTTTAAATAATGATATTGATTTTATGTGTAAGGTTTGTATATCATCTTTTCATTGATACATTAAATATATTCACACTGATCGTAAGAAATATTTTAATAAATAGAATTATCATAATTTTGATAGTCTTTGAAATTGACATAAGCTATTTTTGTGATTTTAACCATCTATTACCAAGAAAAATTAGATAGCCACAAATATTTGATATGGTGAAAATTTAGAAAATTAAATAATTCTCTATAAATGTGTGCATGTGTGCAAGAAAATATACAACTTATTCGTATTTATGTGAAGAAATCATACAAATAAATATAGAAAAATAGAATTTATAACCACCTAAAGGAGCTAGGTCATCAACAAATTATGATTTGACCGAGAGACGATAATTCAACATTTCACACCTATCTCTTATTATAATTTTGAATGAAGTAAATTTGAAGTTAACATACATATATTAAGGTATTATATTTACCGGAACATAGCTATTAGATTTAATCATAATTACAATTCTTTTGGCAAGACTTTAGTTGGACACTTGGAGTGTAAAAAATAAAATCTACTTATCATTCATATGTGCAATGGTTAGACGAGGCTGATTATTTTTGTATCGCTTGTTTTCTTGTAATACTAAATCTTGCAACTGAAATGGGGGTCAAAAGTGTTAAAACAAGTCAATATTGTGGTTGGGGTTCAAACTTGGAACCTATTGGATTTTTTATTTTTTATTTCAGCCCCTTTAAGTATAAATTGCAGTCATGTGAACAATATGAATGAGATCGCGATGATAAAGTGGCACACCTATATAATATATATTATTTGGGTAGGAAGAATCTGAATTGTGGAATAGGTGTGGGACATGGAGGTATTTAATTCCCACCTTTTTCTTTTCAACTTTCCATTCATGTCTTCGTCTTATCAAACAAATAAAACATCGTCCAATTGAAAACCTTAATATCGTAAAGAATAAAATTTCAAAAAAAAAACGTATCGTCTTTCTCAAAAAGAAAATTGTTTCTTTTAGTTATATAATGGACATGGACCAATTGTTGGCACCTTACAATAAACAAACAAGTTCACGGTGTTGATTGAGTGAACGCTCCATATTACTTTAAAAAACTATAAGTACAACACTATTTTTATGATCGATACTATTTTTTATTAAGTGAACTCATGTTGCTCGATACTTATTTCATTGTATCATATTCACCCCCTAAAAGATTCTCCCTTTTTTTCTCTTTAATACGGAAAATATTTGAATCAAACCTTATATATATATATCAAAATACCTTCCCTAATTTGTTACCAATCAAAAATAGAAAATTTATAAAATTAAACTAGCCCATCTATGTTAGAATATTAAATGTGTCATTGTTCTACCTACATTGGAAATAACTAACCATTTGTAAACAATGGAGAGGCCATCCTATCCATCCACATATAAATAATTTTTCTTTTGAATAAAAATCTAGCTTTGGGTATTCATTTTCAATTAAGAAAATGAAAATTTATGTTGTCCTAAGCTTACTCAACAAAGGATTTCATGCCAAGCAGACATGTTTAACTCCAATGTAAAAAATGGTGAACACAAATGAATACATGGTATAATAATAATAATTTTTGACACATATTCTAAGAGTCATGTATCAAAATTGCCTCTATGTTTCGTATATTAGGAAAAGTTACTAGAAAGAAAATTATGCTAAGCCACTTCCTTGTTGACAAAAGATTGTAAACAAGGTACTCAAAATGAAAAAGCTTCTTCACAAGGTTGAACCTTAGAGTTTCCAACACACATTGGGATATCCTTATCATACTTTCATGTGAAAAACATTGGGTGGTAAGTGGTGCAATGTGGAAAACGATAGAGATGGGTTTTACTTCAACATGTGAAAGTTGAAATTAGGGACCATTTCATGATATGATTAGTTGTGTCTCCTACTTTTTGGTGATTGGGTTCTTACTTATGCATTCTAGTGGGAATTTTGGTGATTGATTTAGTATTCTCTCATTTTTTTAGGAACACCGACTCAAGGGCATGTACATCCTCAGCTCCAATGACAATGTTGATTGATTTTGTTGATGCTTTATTGTATCTTAATGGAGAAGATAATGTGGATAATCTAGATTATAGGTTCAATGTCTTGAGTGTTTCCCCCTTATGTATGGGTCAAAACGGTCCCTTGATAGCCTACAAAGAGCTTAGATTTAGAATCGGGTAAGTCATTTCGATTGTCTTGCCTCCTCTACTAGGCATGTGCATTGTGTGAATAATTATGCTTTCCAATGGGAATGTTTGAGATCCCACTCAAAACATCCCAAGGATTTATTTGAGGTCATCTAGTTATCTTATGACATAACATTCCTCTTTTTTATATCATTGTTGGAAAAGAGAATTTTCATTAATATCCCTACACTACCCATGTTGAAAACCACATCAAAATATTCAGGAATGAAAGTGTCAAGGTTCCCAGGCTTACACTTCCACATATCTTCCGGGTAGGCTAGTGTGCATACTACAATTATGCATTGCATTGCACCATCGTCGATGTTGAGAGTGCATGCTTTACCCCTCCTGCTTGAACAATACTATGTATCCACATGGGATTTTTCCATGAGCTCCTATAACAATACATGCTCTCTCATCTCAAATATGTGAAGCAATTTAATTATTTATTCTATTTTAATAGCAAGTTGTGGAAGAAATTTTTGAATTCCAGATCAAGAAAATTTACAATAACACTTGTCAAAAAGATTCAAAAATGGAAATCTACAATATTTCCTATCTGCGAGGGGAGTGGTGAAGGAATTTCTATGATTGCATCCATTTGGTCCCCTTATGTCGTGAGCTTACCTCTCCACCCAAGACACCAATGTGGCTAATGGAATGTTCTTGGTCTCTCCACCATTCACATTTGGGTTTTACTTCATTATATGCATGTTTTTCCTTCTAAATATTTTGGTGATGTTGAATATTTAATTTTGTAATTATTACTTTCGATTCTATCTTCCTTAATAGCTAGAGAATATTTTTTTATTAATGGTGTGTCAAGAGTTAATGTTCCCTACATTCCAACGTACAAAGGTGGTATAATATTAGTAATATTTTAATTTAGATCAAATTTATGTTTGAATATGATGATTAATGGTGGTCCATATGGACACAAAAATATATCAAATGGTTGATTTGTAGAAGGTGGTAGGTATAATACCTTCTTGATGAAAGAAGAGGAAATTAAACTCTAATTCTCATCATAAGGTCTCACATAGGGGAGAACTTCCCTGCTCCTTCATTTGTGCTCCCAATGTTCAGTTCTCATTGTGTCAACAAATACCTCACCCTATTTTACTTTTAAGTTCGCTAAGAAGGTGTCGCAGGGGCGAGAACTCCCCCACTACCTCCTTTATGAAACTCTTCAATTCTTGCATAAGAAAACAAATTTACACATCATATTTACCTCCTATGAGATCTCACTTTAACAAAAAAATCCATCTTTCCTTTCCTCTTCTTGTGGGTCTCCTAGCCTCATAGAAGTGAGATCTCCCCCATATCCCCCTTGATTCCTTTAAGAAGGTTGCATCCAAAATAGACAAAACCAAACCTACAAGTGATTATAGTGGCTTCATGTTATTGTTTTTAGTCTTATCTTGACTTTTTGGGTGACGATGAAAATGGAAAAAATAAAACCTATGGTCAATTATAGTGTTTGCATTTGATTCATCTTTTTTTATGATAATAAAACCTATTGTGTTTATCTTTTTGAAGGAATTCTCTTTATCACCCTCTAATCTACAAATACTTATTATAAGGATTTGCGGAACTAATGAAATTGGAGATGAAGAATGACATATGTCTTACATTGAAAATTTTCTCAAGAGTATGAAGTCACAATCATCTATATATATCATCAAATTGCTCATTGAAAAGGTAGTCCAAGATGTCTCACATGGCCTCCTTCCACCTCCAGAAAAAATAGGAGCAATCACCTCCTCGGTCTGCATCCCTTTTGTGCTTCTCCAATATTTTATGAATCCAAGTTGTTGCTTCCTCCTTTTACCTTCACATAATAGAAATTTATCTTTTTCATGTACTTCAACAATTGCTTCTTTCTCTAAGTTTAACAATTAATATTCCCTCATTTTCAAAATAATGTTACATTGCACTCCCTTCTATATATTCACCTTTATACGCTAAAGGTTCCATTCCCATCAAACATTTGGCTATAATATCCTTATGTGCATAGGAAACAATTAGTTTTGTTATATCTATAAGAATTTGCATTGCACCCCTTTGGTGCGATTGCTAGTTATGTAATTGAGAAAATAATTAATTAGGCTATTGTCGTGATTATTTTTCTGTTTATGTTATTTAGGGGACATCTTATGTTATTTGGTGGAAAAGGTTCTATTGAAACCTACAAATGAGGAAAATAATCCACCGTAGAGGAATAACATGTTTAGAGTGATTTGTAAGCCAAGAGGCATGATTCTTGTAAGTTAATCATAGATAGAAATTTTGGAAAAAATGAGTTTTAGGAGAATAATGCATATTGATCCATATAAGTTATCTTGGTTGCTAAAGGGTCATTAGATTTTGGGGAATGAACAATTTTTATATAATTTCTAAATTGATGTGTATAGATATGAAGTTATGTGTGATATTAATCGTTCAATCTTTACAAGATGAGTACATATGCTTGTTTCCTTAGCATTACATTCTCCTCCTATGCACTTTCATAATAAAACAAATTTTGTTCAAATGTCTCTAACTACAAGTCTTACTAGTCTAAATGACTAGATATTCTTTTTAGTGCATCTTGGAGTTTCTTCTACAACTCTAATATTGTCATTCATTGAAAGACTTAATCACATGTTGACAAGTAGGCTTAATCTATATTAATATATAAACCTAATATACCATTATATGTTAATGGAGGTGATGCATAAGTGTCACTAGGACTAACATTGTGTGAATAACTATAAGGATCACATTTAAATTTGCCTTTAGAATTCTCCAATCTTCATTTATTTAGAAATTAAATACACCATTCATTAGTAGTCTTGGTATGTGGCTATATATTAACCCTATATACCACTACAATTGAAATCATCATTCAAGATCATGTCCATGGAGGTGATGCTTGCAAATTTTGTGTATCTTTTGTATTGCTCTTAAATGAGGTTAAGATAATGATAGAACCAATTGTATGCAAGTAGAGATGGCAGTGTCATTTTTTTGTATCCTACTCTTAAATGAGGCTAAATTTATGATTCAACCATTGGAATATTGAGCACTAAATTCATGGTGAAGCATTGAGACAAGCTTCAACATAACACATTTCATTAAAATTCATGTAGTGTCGACCAAACTTTAAGTTTGATGGATTCTTACACATTTTGTTTGTTTTTTATACATAAAATATTTGTATAAAATTTAGATAACCATCTCTTTCATCTTGCAAACTTAACATATGCCTGTCATTTTCATACACATGCATATAAATATTATATTGATATATAAATAATACTAACCTTTTATTTTATATATACAATACTACAATTATACACAATTTGAAGACCAATAGTACAAAATTGACATCACTTAATTCTTTTTTAGTGGCCATCAAATTTAAACCTCAAAATGTTGGCCTTAAATATAAAAACTAATCATTAAACGCAAAAGAAAAGCTCTCTACATCAAGAAAATATGAAATTATTAAATACTCATAATCAATAAATTAATATGGAATGAATTTACAACCTCTTTTCAATCCATAAGTACTCTTGGAAAATTAATAATTGTTTTTCCAAAATACTAATCTAGATTGATAAACTGTAGAAATAAATTATTTTCAATAAACGATTCTATAGTTTTTCATATATCATAATAAACAACGCAAAACCAAAATGCCACATTTATTTATTTATGTAATCAAGAGATGAAAAATGCACCTACAATGATCAAGGTGCTAGAGTGACATTAATAATTAAAATTTGGAAAATTCTGAAAGCTTGATCCGTGAAGGGCAAGAAGTGGTGTGTTCCATTAGGACTAGGAAGGTAAAGAGGTATCCTTTTCCAGCCATTTCCACGAGGGGTAAGAAGAAATACGTTTGCAAATTGATGTCCTTTCCCTTGTTTTTTCTTCGCCAAATACTTTATTATGGCTTACGACTCTTTCCCCATTCAAACTACATTGAAATACATTCGAATGAGCAAAACATTACACTCAAACCAGCAGGGTACGGTTGTTTTTGTACCAAATGAGTTGATATCGCCATCCTGGATGACTGGTAAATCCCCAATGGCTGCATCAACAATATTTCAAATGTTAAAAGAAATAGACAAACATTCATAAAGCAATTACTGGAAGAGGATATGGTTGGGGTTACTTACATTGAGAGCGAGGAAAGATGCAGGTTTTTACTGAGAGCCATTGGTAGTTTGTGCAGACGATAAAAGAATACAAAGGAAAATAAAAGAGCACCTATAGAGGAACGTCCAAAGAGGGAAGTGTGTATTGATGGAAGAGATTAAAAGAGTCTTATCTAATATCTTAATCTCTATTTCGTTTCCCATTTGTGCTCAAGAATGTCTCCCATGTCAGCGGCTCTTGAGAAGCTCCAATACCATTTGCACACTACTTTTAGCAAATGTTCTTCATCCTTCTGCATTTCTCTTTCAAAAGAGTCTTTAACAGATTTTGTATGTTGTCTGCAGTGCCAATGCCACCTGCAGAGGCTCACAACAAAACTAATTAACCGCTGGTCCGCTTCTGCATTTCTCTAAGAATGTTGGGCACGTCGCTAATGCTGCCTTTGGTTCTACATCTCCGTTCCGTCTAGACGCCGAGCATTACGTGTGCTTGAAATAATATCCCATGTCTCTGAGAATAGTCATGTCTGTTTTCTCATAGATTTGATTGATTACACAGAGCCATGAATGTGCACTTCCAGAACAGAGCCATCACCAAAACATACAGACACAAAGGAGGCATTCAAAAGTGGGCCGTAATCTTGCCAAGTCCTTGGTGCTGCCAACTCTGCCGCTGCCATTGCCGCTCCTGCCATTCAAAAAACTAGGAAAATACAAATAAAAAAAGTTTAATATTTGAAGTGACAGCAATCTTTTAGAGTGTGCGGGATTGTAGTTATATTTGAATTTTGAATTTCCAATAAATGCCGCCCATTTTTTTGAATTTTGAAGTCAGTGAGCACCATCGGAAAAAACTTTATAGATTGAATCTTAACGGAAGAGGTTTGAGAGACGGAAGTTAGAGGGCCATGCTGGTGGTCAACCCGGTACGTACCATACGCTCAGCACTCAAGTTTAGGGGGCTAAAAGGGGAGATCCTATTTTTAAGCCTAGATTCTACTATTCCCTGTCGTTGGCTTTAAAAATAAGCATAGGACCTGCGGCTGCACGAAAATAGGAGCCCAAGCCCCTCCATGGAACCATGCCCTAACAATTCATGGCTTCCAGACAATCAATCAACCTTTGCCTGTCGCCGCCGTTCTCTTCAACACTGCGTATGAGTCCACAGGAACCCACAATATCTATTCTTGTACTTTTCTTCAGCTTTTCCACTACCTTGGGGAAATTGTTGATCTGCTCACAGAATCTCACTCTCAGCTCCTTGAGCATTCTCATGCTTCCCTCCTCCAAATCTGGCAACTCTTTTAGCCCTTTCAGCTTTTCCAGTCTCAACTCCTCCAGAGCTGGAAATGCTCCTCCTTACCAAATTCCGCTGGCAATTATGTCAATTGGTAGCAGTTCTCGATCTCCAACAGGCGCAAAAGAGGCAGAGTTTCAAAATGGCAGGTGGAAGAGCCTTCACGGTTAGGTACTCCAACGTTATTCTTCTCAGAGAATGCAAACTCGACAGCCACCCAGGCATCTGCACTAAGCCTTCCAATCTGCTCAGTCGAAGATCTTCTAACATTTTCATTTCCTGTATGTCCTCTGGAAGGTTCTGTGACAGCACTCTGCATAGCTCCAGCCTCTCCATTCTCTCAAAGTTCCGGAGCAGATCGTAGGGAATTCCTTCCTTGGCATACACAAATGAAAGGTACCTTAAATGCATGAGCGATTTTATATCCTCCAACCGTGAATACTGCAAAGTTTTTTCCGGGGAGAAGTTTGAAGCTTCCACTGTAAATCGTTGCAGCCATCCATAATCAGACTCTGAAGCGAAATGATTTGTGTGACCTGGATCGGAAGGAACCCCAATTTAGCACAACGCCTCAAATTCAGGTAACGCAAACATTCCTGCTTGTTCATCTCAAGCAGAAAACATTCCAGCTCTTTACACTCGAACAGGTTCAGTGATTTGAGCCTGTGGAAACAGGTGACGGCTAACGGCAAGCATTTGAGCTTAGCCCGCGAGAGATTAAGATATTCCAGTCTCTTCAGGCGTCCCAGAGTGACCGGCAGGGATTCGATCCCCGTCATACTCAGGTCAAGTGTTTTCAATTTAGTTATGTTACAGTCATCACAGTTTCCCATATATTTGACCCTCATATGTAATTGCCTGCCAATTATGCAAAGGATTGTTCACCACATATTTGAGGTCCATATTGTTGAAATAGAAAATAAAAAACCAAATAAAAATAGTGTAGAAATTAATAATAAATTATGATCCAATAAACGATATGGTGTGAGAGGAAACTGAAAATGAGACTAAAGAATTTTGCAAAAAGAATTGACAATAAGAAGCTAAGAACGACATGGTTTGGAAGTCTATTCAGAACAAGAATTTTGGTATGTGTTTCTGACACAATATCCATGTCAATAACAAGAACAATCCTACAAGGAAGAAAAAGTGGAAATGGAAAAATATTAGTAATACTAAAGAGGGAGAAAAACACATTAGTAATGGAAAAAGGTGAGAGACGTACAATTCATGTTTGAACATTTTGTAGAGGGTTTTTCACAAACGGACAATGGTGCCTTCTTTCAACATTTTGTCTAAATCTTGGCTTGCAGATTTTGAGAGTCGTAATGTTGTTTGAAAGTGCATTACATGTGGAAGGTCCACACGATGTTGGATCTCGGTGTTCGACATAGATTGAAGGCAATAAAAATTTAGAAGTTAAAATGTTGGTTTGGTATGGGAATAACCCTCAATCAAGCGAGTGATGCCCCCAAATGTCAAAGTTGTGTCCATGAAAGGAATAAAATGTGAAAAACCTTGGAGTTTTGCAGAATAACATCAATCACATATTTATGAAGCAATTGCAAACAAGAAAAGAAAAATGCATGCCAAGCTACGTTCACAATTATCTAGGGGGAACTATAACTACAATGTTAAGTTGCATTTTTTGTTGTCGCAACAAAGTAAATCATGTAAAGAAATTCATCACAAGCACAATTTTGACCAAATAGTTTTCTTTAGACGTATATAAACACAAAGGCATAAATAACCAAAGCGCAAAGGAACCGAAATGTTCCAAGGGAATAAAGCAGCTATAAAATACACAAGTATATGCCCAAGCGAAATAATTTATAAGCACCTAAATTATTTTTTATATTATGAGGCACCTAATGTTTTATTTCATGACAATGTAAGTAAAGCATTCAAATTAAGACTTTGCGTGTGAAAGAACAAAATAATTAAGAGGGTCATCTTTGTTTTAGTAATGCCATGTCTAGATAAATACTTGTGCATCTACGTAAAGGGAAACAAAATACACTTTTACGGTCTTGAAACACCCAAAAATAACTTGTTTCGATCTATAACCACAATAATCTGTTAAACAATTAAAACCATTTTTTCAAATTAAGAGGTGTTAAACATTAACTTTAAACGAAAACGTGTTCAAAAGCTTTCACGCTTTTTTATTATTCTCGTAGTAGTCTTCACTATGCAAACTATGCACTATAAAATAGGGCTTATACAAATCATGCTAAGAAAAACTACCTAATTTGAGCACTTTTTCTTGTTGAAAGTTCAAACTAAACGTTTCTTGATTTAGTATACTTTGATAGTATTTTATCACAATAGTTTTTTTAAATGTGAACTCATAAGTAAATAGTTTTTGTAAATTTTCTTTTTCTAAATTTAGATGCACAAAACAACAATAACAAAATATGAACATTGAGTCACTAATTTTTTTTTCAAAATATGTCATATTTCCTACAGCCACATAAAGAGGAATGTACAAAAAAAAAAAAGTTTCATAATTCAATCTAAATACAACATCTAAAAATATTGCAGTGAGAAACATTTCACAACTTCATACTTTACAACATTGTATAACTACACATTTGTGTGCACAATAGATAAGTAATAAAAACCAACACATTATTTGAGTCTATTGTTAAAAATACTTAGAATGGTCGATGGTGACATCCCTTACATGAGAGATATTAATGAAGCAATGGAGACATCAAAAGAGGCAATCGAAGAATCATTTGGTGGAGATACTTGTATATTGGAATGGAATTATTTATGAGATATGATAGATGAGAGGTGGTATATGTTGAACTCTCCCTTATGTTCAGCAACATGTTACTTGAATCCCCGCTTATTTGAGATGAAGAATGAAAGTGATGAGGAGACTATGGATGGCGTGTATGAGTATCAATGCATGGGAAAAATGTTCTTACATCTTGATATACAAAGCAAGTTGATAGCAAAAAAAAAGATTTGTGAAATTACGAATAATTCGGATATCACTTTGGTGCAATGGGTATACCATTTGACCATCCTAAGTATTGAGTCGACCATTCGACCATGCCAATATTTATGAGGTTTCATATCTTTTTTACGCGGAAAGGCATGTTCTCTGGTAGGAACTTGCCCCTCCTCTGACAACTGTCAGACAAATCAACGCACACTATGAATTGGTCGACGATGTACGCCCGGTTATCAACCGTTCACGTGGCGGGCAAGAAATATGAAATGTGCGCTGGACCAATGTACAGGTGCCCTCTCTTCCATCGACCATCATGCAGGACAGGAAAATGTATGGTCGCCCCTGCTCTGTATGGTCGCCTCTGCTTTGTGAATGGTACACGGCATTTTGATTTGATCTGCGAAATGACACTATCCGATCTTTGATCAAAGTAGGTCGATGTCTTTAATACCTGTGTTGGAGCGGATCATGGATGAGCCCATTATTTCAAACAGACCGAAGATGTAAACCTTGTGGAATGTTATCTGTGATGGAGCAGATGAGCGCGTGAGCCCATGAGTAGATCTGTCATGATGTTTCCAGTTAGTAATGCGACTCTGAATTTCATTGAGATTTTGATCTTGGTTGAGGATGAATGTGCAAAGTGTGCAAATCAGATTGGAAGTGATGTTTCCAGTTGCAAACAGGTGAGTAGCATGTAAGAATTTTCCCTTGGAAGTGAAAATAATCACCGGAATTGGTTGCCTAAACCCCATTGGGTGAATACCTCAAGGAGGTACGCTGAGTAGCAAAGGGGAGGAATCTGCCCAAAGGGGGTATCACCTTTGATTAAGTAGTTGGTGAGGCTATGGTTAATCCAACTTAAGAAATGAAAAAGCCAACATTTCACAAGTGTAGAGTAGATGGATTCAACTGAAAGGACCGATGAACCGATTTATGTTAATGCCAACTTCAAATGCACATTTTTCATTGGAAATGTAATAATTTTAACGATACAGTGGTTTGAGATGTACTTTAAATTGTTGTTGTTGCATACTTCTTTTATCATAGAAGGACGGGGGCTCCAATTTTCTTTGAGTCACTTTAGTAGAAAATATTTCATGAAATGACACAGTAGGATAACTTGTTATCGAGCTTCATGTCATTAACGGTGCTAGTAATTCCTACAAGTATAGATCAAATCTGCACCATATTGATGTGACATAAAATGGCATCCTATCTGCTACTTCAAACATTATATGAATGTGCTTGTGCCACAGAGCATTCTGAAACCTGGCAAAATATGTCTGGCATATAGATGGTGGTCTAACGCAGAATTCATTACAAAACCAACAGAGGTACTTGGAATATTCTTGCCATCCTTATTTGCTGTAGATTGTTGGTTTCCTTCATTGTTTGCATTGAACTTTATTTCTATTCTCTATCACTTTCTAGACCAGTTCATATGTCATGCTAGCTAATTTCTGTTGGCTTTAAGCTCTGTACATGCGTCAGTAATACTAGCTTTACTAATATACACGTGAACAGGTTGGAAGTTAATAAAAAATGTAAAGTGTTTTACTTATTCCCTTCCAAACAACCAAAGGGCACATCCCCTCAATAAATGTCAGAAGGTGATTGTGATATGAGGTGGAATGATTTCCAAAGTTTCCATGCATAAACAGGATATGGAAAGCCAAGGGTTTTTCATTAATCCTCAGTACGAAGAAATGAATCTAATCTGCTAGCTGAAGTGCATATCTGGCCTAGTATGACATATCTCTTATCCTTCATGGAACTTATTTGAATTTGGTCTCGAGTCATTTATTTATTCCTCAGAATTGGTCCTGATTTGTTAAGGTGGGACTAATCCATCTTTTTTTATGAGAAATATGTCTGGTTTTTCAACAACTTATCAAGCTCCTTTACTTATTACATCGTGTGCAGAACACCTGCATTAACTCAAGATCCACTAAATCATTATCCTCGATAAGGTTATTGAAATGAATTGTTATTCTCTTAACGATTTGGGTATCTTGTTTTTTCCTTTGGCAGTTCTGACTTAGATTGAGTATTCCCTCGTAATCAAGAGTTTGTACATGAATAATGCTTCTTTGCTAATTATTTTAGGGCCTGTGTACATTTGGATCAAAAAGGACAATTCTAGGAGTTCCAATTTGCCTCCAGGTTCCAAGGGATGGCCTATAATAGGTCACACTATCGGATGGTATATAAGTGTATCGGGCTCACACCCTCCATCATTTGTTGAAAACTCTGTGAAAATGTTGGATATAATTCAAACTGCAATGAAGAGTTTCATATTTAGCATATCATGTTCTCAGCGCTTTCTAGTGTTGGGCACTTTCATATATGTCTTAAATTTTGCAGGTATGGAAAGATCTTCTCCTGCAGGCTATTTGGAAGGCCTACTGTCATGTCTGCAAATCCAAGCTTCAATAGATATATCTTACAAAATGAAGGAGACTTGGTAGGGAAGAAAGGTTTGATTGCCATTCATAGAGACCTTCATAGGAAACTTCATGGTATTGTTGTAAATCTAATGACTTCAGAGAAGGTGAAAAACAATTTCATCACAGATATTCAGATCATTCTACAAAAGACAATGAGTACATGGAAAGATAGGCGGATGTTCTTTGAGGTTGAGTGTAGAAAGCCAAGAAAACTACATTTAATTTTCCTTCTTCCCATTTTATGGACATAAGAATAGGAAGGGAATCATAATAACTTTACAATCTAGAGTTTTATAGTTGCAACAAGTCCTTTCTGTATTTGTAATTTTGTTCGATTAGCTGGTGACACTAATCATGTAGACACCATGCAGCTAGAAATCAGCTTGTTGGCAAATCAACTTCTGGGTATTTCAACAGAAGATGAAACAAATGAAACGGCTCCCATATTATGTGCTTTCATTGTAAGGAATTTTATCCGTACCAATAAAGATACCAGGGTTTGCATATTTAAAAGCAATGAAGGTTATAACTCTTCTCACATTCTTCTAATTGAACTCGAAGGCCTCTATTATAGAATTCACTATCACCTATTTTCTTTAACTAATATTGTGTTATCCTATTGGATTATTAGGCAAGGAGGGATTTGATAGGAAAGATATGTGAAATAATTTGCAAGAGGAGATGCAGTCCTGATGGAGTAAAACATAATGGTTTGTTGGAAAGGCTTCTTGATGGAGACAATCTTTCACAAGAAATTGTTTCCATTTTCATTATTTCTCTATTGTTTACTAGTCATGAAACTACAGCCAAGACCATGTATTTTGCCATATATTTTCTTACACAATGTCCTGAAGCTGTGGAGTAGTTCAGGGTAAGCAACCAATTTTCCTTCTCAGAGTATTCAGTCAAGTCACTACAAATGATAGACAATGATATTACATAAACCTGCACTAGCAGGTGTATTCATTTGAATGGGCCCTGGCTATTGCACTCTAGGAGCGAACTCATGAGCTTGCGCATTAAGCTTGATGAATGATGAGTTCTTTTCACACAAACATGAGGATGACAATGCCTCTCCTTTTATTGCTATGCATCATCACCAAGCATGCAAGCATTGAAGTCTTCATATGATCCTGCGACACATATATGCATTGGACCAACATCGGTGTTTGCATTTTCATTATATGGACGCATCCAAGCTATCATTGGTTTCCTTACCTATCACCTCGAATTCTGTGTAAAATCAATTCATGTCCTCGCCAACATGTCCCACATAAATCTTGATTCAAATCTATTATTTCTCATATCAGGTTGGTGCCTCCATATAAGCTATAACAGTTGGAGCCATATTTTGTTGGTACCATTCTTGGATTTTCTATTTCTACACACTTGCATTGTATGTGTTCATCTCAACATCAATTAATCAACCCATGTAAGAGGTCATAGTTGTAATATACAAGTCCATTCATTGTGACTCATTTTCATTCTAAATCTTTGTCAAAACATTATTTGTGATTTTTAATATGTTTTAGTTTCACGTAAATTGGTGGTTGAATTAGAGTTTAGTTTTAGTCTTATTTTTATAGCTTGATAAACTCAAATAGGCGATCTTAGTTTTATTGATATTTTACCATCTTCTTAGTGTAAAAATATATATTTGTGTGTCAAATTTATTATTTAATAATAAATTATAGTTATATTAGATAAGTTTCTCACATTTTTATTGAGTCAAAGTCAATGCGTGTCTTATAAAGTTTAAATGTTAAATATAGAGTCGTCAATGTTGATATTTCGTCAACCAGCAAGTCATGCATTCCGTAAATTTGTGGCTTGAAAGATGTCTTGTAAATGGTGTTATTTTCTCTATCGTCGACATTGTGGACGACAATTTGTTATGTCTACCTAGTTTGCCTTTATTTATCATTGTCAAATTTGAGCGGTACATGGGGCACCCATTCGGATTCCAACAACCCTTCCTGTGTTCCAATTCCACCAAATTCTAGAGGGAGAGTTCTCTCCTTTTCTGCCCTTCAGATTTCACCCCTTTTTTCATTCACCCACTATGCAAAGAAGTCCTCAACACCTCTTCTGCAATTACGCATACAAGAGAAATCCAGACTTCATTACCTATCCTTAACACTCCCCCAGGTCCCCAATGACCCTTCCCTTTCAAACTACTCCACTTCTTCTACATTCCAGATATTTTCTACTGCTCCAGTTTTCAACATTTCGTAGTTTTTCTTTTTCTTGCTTGAAATATCATAATGCTTTGTTGTCTTTTTCAATTTCCTTTTCCGCTCTCCAACATTTCATTTTTGGCGTTAACATCGCACACCTCACGTGCGATTGCTAGTAGTTTTTTTTTTTGATTTGACGTGCGTAACCTCTCATCTTTGAAAACCATCAAAAACTTTACGTAAAATACGTTATGCCAACTCTCTAACCGAGCAAGTGTAGAAAATAATCTTATGGGTAAACATTAGTTATGTGATATGTCAATGTGACGGTCGATTCGAAATACATCCAAATTCCAATTAATTCCTGGTGACTCGAACTAAATCATCATCTTATGAGTGCCACAATGCCGTTCCAACTTCTTATTCCTCTTGTAAGTTGTCACTGGCACTTCCAATTAAATTCAGCAGCAGGAAGTAGTCAATTACTTCTCTCGAATTGTAAGTTTGCAAAGATCTGAATTAATATTCTTAAAACTCTGACAATAAGATCTTCATCTACCTAACTTTTCATTTACTTTTCTTCTTTGTCGAAGTTATATTATTTCACATTTGATTGTTTCCCAAAAAGATGGAGTGTTTCTCAATTCATCTACAATCAAATTTGATTAAAAACTGCATTTTATTTCTTCCATGGATTCAGATCATGTAAATATTTCAATAACTCGTTATCGGTGTAAATTTAAAATAACAATCAATGAACAAAACCATCACTAACAAAAAAAACTTGGTGTAAAATTCTTTCATAGAATTAAGCTTCACTCCTTTAGATTCAAATCTGCACATAATTTCTTCGAATAAAATAACAGTTGATTCATATATGCGCATTATTTCTTAACATAGACTACTAGATGAATTCCAGTCATTTAAGTATTTCAATTCCGTATGTAAATTAACAATGGTGGTGAATGTACAAAACCATCATCACTAATAGTAATTGATGGTGCAACATTGATCTCAATAATTACTGAGAGAATCCATACATATATAGCAGTTAAATAATAGAAAGGTAGCCATAATTAGTGTAGTCTTATACTAAGGTCAACAAACAACATCAGAAAACACATTTAAAACCAAATTTATGAACACAAAGATATAACTCTAATAGATTCTCTTACCAATACGAATCTATAAAAGGTAAAGCTTAACAATATTTACTGAAGTGGAAGATCTACAAAAACCCATACGTTTAAAATTTTAATGCCCAAACCAAGAACTGGCATAAGCCTAACTAAGAGTATGATATACTTGTACATGAATAAGGATTCACCATCAATGCTATACTAAGGTCTGGAACAGAACAAATTACTAAATTTGACAACCATGAGTAAGTAAAAGTGAATATAAGCCCTCAAACATGTACATGAAGAAGCATCTAAACTTTGAGCAATTTTATCATGCCAATAACACCATTTGCCCGGTGCATACATTAATAAAATAGTAAAGAGAAATGGCTTTAAAATTGGTTCAACTATATCAAGGTCGATATAAAAATAGATTTCAAAACCAGCAAAAGACTTAATCTCTGCAAAAATGAGGAGAAATTCTGACGCTGACATTTAGATTTGAACTCACCTGCTCTGCTCTTAGGCTCCCAGCGTTTTCCTTCAGGCTCTTAGAATGACTTAATTCCACAATTTAAGAGAGGAAAAAAAAAAACCAGAACAATAAAGACGTGAAACAGAGTAACAAACAAAAAAGAATAAAAAACAGAGGCATAGCCATGCTCCACAGAAATCAAACCACCACAACTCAGACATGAAATGAACATAAAGAAACAGTCAAAATACAAATAGCAATGATGATCACAAGCGGTACAGACAACATTGGAAAAGCATAGTAAACAAATATCTAAACCATACAGGGAAACAACCACCCATGTGTCAGAACATTAACCCTGCCTGGTCATTTAGTACTTTAAAAACATCTTATGTTAACTGTAAATAACTATTTAAACATTAAATGTAGTCTAAAAACCTTCATCTATAAAGATCGTACAAATCACTCTTTACTATGTGCATTTATTTCAAGGTCTATATAAAAGCAGATAACAGATAAACAACATATCTGCACATTATTTCTTCAAATTAAATAACCGGTGGATGCATATCTGCACATCATTTCTTCAAATAAACTAATAGATGGATTGAGACCATCAAGTATTTCAATACTCTATTGTCAATGTAAATTAACTATAGTGATCAATGACAAAATATTTGTTGCAAATTCTTTTATATAATAGCTTCACTTTTACTGATAGTAATTCTTGTACAGCGTTAACCTCACTAGTTAATAGAAGAATATATACTTGTATATTAAGGTCTACAAACAACATCAGATAACACATTCAAACCCAATATCTCAAACAGAAAATGTATGTTTGCAGTGCTGCCCATTTTCATCTGCCCCGACCGCAAACATTCCTGCTAGAACACAAACCATTAACTTGAACCCAAATATGAGATCTTAAACATGGCGGGCATTACACAATCACATTTAAAATATATGCATAACTCTTAAAAATTTACCCAAGGAAGATCTAGACTGCTCTGCTCCTTGGCTGATCTGATCTGATATGCTCCTCTCCTTCTGTTTTTTTCCGTCAGGGAGAAAATTAAAAAGCAAATACAAAGCTCAAAAACAGAAAGAGAACCAATCAAAAGAACATACATACAAACCCAGGTGAGTTGAAGTAGACAGTGATTATAAAGTCAAAAAAATCCACTAATTTCCTTTAAAATACTTGCAGGGGATTGTGAGAGTTAGAGGGTAGTTACCTGATTTGGTGGGTTGATGCATAACAACTATTGTTCTATTGGATGGGTTTGCCACTGTTGGCAAATAACATAATTTCCTGTATCTAAAAACCAAATTAGATTATTAAAAAACTAATTCCAGTAGCATTAAACAAATTAGGCTGCAAGGCATACCTTATCTGCAGAAATGTCATAATAGATGTTCACCATTGCCCCATAGAAAATCGTCAGCTGGGCACTCCTGGATTTCTTCTATGTAATGGAATAGCCATATGGCCTTCAAAAATACAAACAATAATACCAATTAATCCTTAAATTCCAACTAAACAACCCAAAATTTTATTTTTAACTGGGTTTTTTTTGTTCTGTTTTCGTTGAAAAAATTGCGCCTTAATAAAAAAGGTATACCACTTTAATTCATGGGGAAGATGAAGAAAAGAGATGGAGGTAGATTAATTATAGTTAAGTGTTAACTTTTCCGCTGGAAGGCTTCCTCCAATCACGTAGGCTCCGCCTTCAACAAAAATGAACTATCTTTGCAGATTTAATTGTGAAGAAAAATTAGTTATTTAAAGAATTTTAATTTATTTGAAAAGAATTTAAATGGTGAAACAGAGGAACTGGAACTCTTGGCATTAATAGTAAACTTTTCGTTTGGTCCATGTAGATCATTTGATTTTTTTCACAAAGTAAAAAAACCAAACAAAGCACAACGAATGAAAAATTACACCAAACTAAATAAGCCATGTTAGCCCTCCATGCCCGACTGCGTTCTTCAACAGAACCCATTTATAAAGCGAAAATAGCATTAAAAATAGGTCTATTTATAACAACCATGGTTGGGTTTATTCACATAAATCCAAGTGTAAAATCAATGCGAAAGCCTCCCATGATCTCTACAGAGAACTCGAAAACCAAAGCTCATGCTTAAAAATGAACAAACGATGCTCAGGAACCAACGAGCTCATGGTTTGTAATGGCGGTCGGGCACCAAAAGCACAAAACAAAGCAACAATGGCACATAATATAGGAAATGTGGGTGAAGGAAAATGTCAATCGAAGGATTTGCAAATATTAATATCAAGGAGGATGCAAAAAAATTACCCTTTTCTTTAAATGTCAATGTATTGTTGGATGGCTTGCTCCAGTAACACAGTCTCCAATTTCAACAACAGTCACCAGGAAAATAGGAAGAGGGACTTCTCTGCTGGAATGATCAAGAGCCACAGGCAAGAACAAAGATCAGGGGATGTAACAACACGCACATTATAATGTGTAACCCTTTTCGAGGCCCTAAACGTAACACAAAATGAAACATAAGACAAACTTAATTGAAAAAATGGAAACAAGAGGGCATCCATGTAACCACAAAGAAGCCTACTTGTAGATGGGGTTTCGGGATTGTTTTTCATGTCCTTCATAATGGCGATGGAAGAGATCGGGTTGCTTTTACCGGGACTATCAAACATGTCACTGTTTCTCCATTCCGCATGACCTTCCCACCATTTCTCGTCCCAAAGAAAACTTATTTAATGCCTTTATTATTTTTGTATGGAAGAAAAATCCTCCCTAATACTGTTCATAACAAAGTGTGTCATGTGTGGCCGTGAGGTTGAAAGAGCTCTTAACTTAGGTAGAAGAACTCTTCCATGCCTCGTTTATTATAACCCCTATTTCAAAAGTAGCGCACAATGTGACCGTTCACCGCCGCCTCCAACACCTAGTCACTTGAATGGGTTCCTCTCTTCACCGCTACATCTACCAATTTCTGCGGTAACTTAGCCGAGTGAAGAGGGTTCTCTGGAAGAACCGCTTGCTTATCCGGATTTTGTTGAAGGCAATCAAACTGCAGAGCTTATTTGAAAATAGTCATGGATGCGGCATCCATTTTGGGGATAGACAAGGATATTTCGGATCATGCGATACGGTATTTGGAGACCGTGATCACGACATATCTGTAGGAATCGAGATCCGTCGGCCGTACCTTCTATCTTATTTGAACCGTTTAGATGGTCAACGATGCAAAGTATGTGCACCGTTGGATGTTGTCAGAGCCCCCTGGGCTTTCTAACATAGAACACACCTTTCGGCGTAATTACACAAACATGAATAGTGAGATCAAGACCAAGACTATTCAATGAAATGTGTATAGCATATATTATTTAGATAGGAACACTTTGAGTGAAAAATGTGTGGGAAATGTAGGTATTTATTTTCCACCTTATTATTTGTAACATTTCATTCATGTCTTCGTTTTACCTACCACAAATTTACAAATGAAAAGGAAGGCTACAATGTGCCATAAGAAGAAAGCATTGTGATTGGGTTTCAAACTTGGAACTTATTAGATTTTTCGCATTTTTAATTTTGGCCCCTTTTAAAACAAATTGTACACACGTGAATAATACTAGTGAGATCAAGACTACAAAATGGAGCACATATAGAAAATGTTGAACTTGGGCAAGAACAATTTGATCATGGAATAGAATCGAGACCGAGACTATAAAACGGAGTGCATATTACATAATTATTTGGAAAAGAACAATCGAGCCATGGAAAATTTATGGGAAATGCAGTATTTAATTTCCACATTTTTATTTCCAACTTTCCATTCATGTCTTCATCTTATCTACCATGAACCTATAATTGAAAAGGAAGGTTACAAAGTGCCACAAGAAGAAAACATTCTGGTTAGGTTTCGAACCTGGAACCTATTAGATTTTCCCCATTTTTTATTTAGGCCCCTTTTAGCACAAATTGCACACACGTGAATAGTGTGATCGAAATCGAGACTAGAACGTGGCGCACACACACGAGAAATTTTGTTTGGGTAGAAATAATATGAGTTGTGGAATAGGTGTGGGACATGCAAATATTTAATTTCCACCTTCTTGTTTCCAACTTCTCATTCATGCCTTCATCTTATCTAACAAATTAACCATTGTCCCAATCAATAACATTGATGCCAAAATAAAATAAAATAAAAAATAGCAAAACCTATTTTACGTTGGTTTCACAAACCTTAACATCATAATATAATATAAAATAACAATAAGCAAAGCCAATTTTAAGTTGGTGGTCATTGACGGACGACGCCATTAAAACTATTGACAAAGAAATCCTAATTGTTACATTGATAGCTAGAGGGAAACCTTCATCGCAAATGTGCATGTAATCACTACCCTGGGATGCCAAGTCCACTCCGGACATCCTTGTCTCTTAAGTGTCTCATGAGATGTGAAAGTGAATTCTCCTTACATTTACCTATGATCTAACTATTGTAAAATCATAAGGGTTGAAATTGCAAAAAAACAACTATTAGCATTGGCGGTATTAATCAATCATTTCTTTCATTTTGAGATATCTCCAAAATATGTTTCCTTAAAGACTTGCACATGCCACACCCCCTTTCACCTTCAAACAATTGAAAAAAAAGGTGTGTGGTTGTAGGAAAGTAGATTTTTGCATTGGTTCTCTACAATATTTTCCCCACCCTTCAAATTCTCCTCCCTCAAACCCCATATTCATTGTCCATCTTCCTCTCTTGCTACTTTTCTTCTTCCATTTAACTTTCTTTGATGCATCTCTATCAATATTTCCATCGGATATTTCGTGTGTGGTTGTTTAGTGTTTGGCCAAGTAATTCATAGTTTTATTAAAAACCGCCTTTTTTATCGTCATTATCACCTCCAATATTTTATTTTATTAAAATTTGATAATATCAAAGGTATACTAGTTGATGTGTAAGGAATGAAATTCAACTACTTCATCTCCTATGAACCTTTCTCCTCATTAGACATAAAAAAAAAAGAAGATTTAATCGGTATTTGTTATTCCTCTGCCTCTGCTTGCATTATAAGCCTTGTCCATGACATGCTTTGCATGATTAAAAGAACTCTCATTAGCTATCCACAAATTGACGACATCTTCTCTTGGCATTTGTACATTGTACAAAATTGTCTCGTACTTTGGAAAATCTCCATCTTCGATGCATAGTTGTGCAACTTTGTGTTATCATTATAGAGGCGGTGTATAAACTTGTTATCCAATGCAAAACCATGCCTATCCCACCAAAATTCGCCATAACTATTAGGAAAATACTAGATAGGTGTGTGAGGTGCATTAATCATGTTATATAACTCTATGCGCAATTGGCATTGATTCTTTGAATAAATAAAAATGAAAAATCATTTTCAACTAAATCTAGAAATTAAATAGGAATCCATCCAACTAGAACGAAAATGAATTGAAACACAAACAAGAAGAATCATCATTTCAATAGAAAATTTAGACATGATCTTGACAATGAAAACTATTACACAAAATGTGACCACGGCCGCCACTCTTGCATTGAACGGTGTCCTCGTTAACATGTATTTAGCCCGTGAAAACCCAAGCCACATTACATGATTTCATTAAATCTCTCTCAATCCCATGTATGGCATTTATTTTTAGAGTTGTTATTCTTAGAAAGGATTATAGGAATCGGTGACTCGGACTATTCCGATAGAATTTTCCATTGAAAAGAGCTCAATGTAAAAGGAGCTCGAAATCCAAAATTGATAATAACAAAACTAGCCTCAACATAGTCAACCACAACCAACTTGGCTTCTTAAGGCCGGAATCCCATGCGGGGGCAAGTCAATGGATGTTTAGCAAGTGTTGTAGAGTATTTTAAGTAAAATTTGTTATGATTGTGGAGTTGAAATGTTTCACAAATAGCATGATTTACACCTTGCTAGTTTATACAGTAATTAGCACGTCGGGTCAGGGTAACCGACATCGGTTACCTATCGTGAAAGTTTATATTTAACTCACCGGAATTAGATCTAACTTTTTTATAAAGGTTATTTAAAGGATGTAATCGCATGGCTATTGTGCCCCAAGTTTGTATAGACTTATATAAGGGTAAGTGCACTAAGTTGGGGGGGCAAAAGGGGGTCTTAAGTGGACACATTTTTCTGAAAAATAAAAACTTTAACTTATACAAGATTTTCGAAATAGTTACACTCAAAATTGGAAGATGTTATAGACATATGAATTGTATAATTTTGAGTCTAGTTTCCAAGATACTAAATTTTATTGAAAACAGATAAGTTTAAGTGGGTCAAATAACTAAAATACCAACAAGTGCTCTGTTTTGTTAAAAAACATAATAGAGTGACTTTCGTGCCCCCACCATTTTTTTAGCACCATTTAGTATTTTTGAAAACCCTTTGGTAGAAAGATAGCTAGGAGCATCTAGTTTGTGTTAGATTTTTTTAGATTTTTTTAGCGAGTATTTTTTTATGATTTTTCTAGTACATAAATTTTATGTTTTGAAAAATAACAGAGCTTTGACCGTGCCCCCCCTAACTACCTCAAAAATATCAAAAATTAGTTTTTTTAATATGTATAGAATTACTCCTAGTTTGTGCCTAAATTTTTTTATTCAATTTCGATGAGTCAAAAAAAGATACATGACAAAAGATAGACATGTTTAAACTTCAAAAAATAGCTATAAAAAGGCATAGTTAGAAAATAAATAATATGGAAACCTTATATTTGTTAGAAAAATTGGAAAATAATATTTATACAAAGAAGAAACTTTGTTTTACATCGTGGTATAATTTTTTTAAACGAATCGATCATTTGATGTTGATTTATCATGGCGGAAGTTAGATTTTTGCATTTTTCGCAAAAACACGCGGTTTGTTGTGTTTGTGTAGGTCCATGCCTTGGGCTTGGGGATCCAAATTGGATCTCAAGCCTTGAGGCATGTGCTGTAAAAGGGAAAAACATAACGCATACGCGTTATGCTTTGTTTATATATTGTGGTCCCCCAACGTTCCTTTCATCTCTTTCACGGGATTTCTTCATACATTATATTTGGTCTACAATTTTCTCATAATCTTGCATGAGTTTTTAGTAGTTCATTTGTCCCATACCCCACTAGTTGATTTTTTCTAATCATGGGAGATAAAATTCAAACTAAGGACAAGAGGAAAGTCAATAATAAGACACCGGAGCAATTGGAAGAGATGATAATAAAGAAATTAAAGAGAATGCAAAACTTCATGCAGGGTAAGGTACATCTGCTATATCAAATGTAGTTAATGTATTAGAAAATGGGGATGAAATACATAATGAAAATGTAGAGAATAATGATTTTGCAATGAATAATGATATTGAATTGAATATTATTGTTGGTATGGATGACGAAATTGATATGAATCCAATTGTTGAACCTTTACATGAAAATACAAATGTTAACCCCAAATTTGTATGAAAACACTTTGAATGAAGAAAGTAACATTGTAAACAAATATTCACCTCTAAGAACACCTCCTTGCATTTTGCGAAGAAAAACAATTCACTTAATTGAAATTGATGAAAATATTATAAAACCAATGCCTAACAAAATGTCTAAAAGAAATGTGAGAAAAAAAGCTAGTGGAATTTGAGATAATTACTTTGAGAATTTGAATGACACACAAAGATGTCAATTATTTGTTACATTGATTAAATTAATTAAGATGAGACCTATAATGAAGACCTTGGTGTAACATCTGCTAAAACACCCACATGAGACCCAAGAACAAACTAGGGTTAACTAGAAAGAAAATTATGGAATAATTTTTTTTGAAAAGCATGCCCAAAAAAGTTTTCGAAAGTGACAATTGCCACAATCAGGTCTCTAAGGTGATGACCCAAATGAAAATGATATTCCATGATAACACAATATTTAAAATCTACATTAAACTTTAATACACTGATTTGATTAGGCAGGTTAAATCTCCCTAAGGATTATTTAAATAATAAACTAATTCCTACTAAAGTTGAACACTCCCCATGGGGTGTCAAGGGTAAAAGTGGCCAATGAAATTAAATACTAAGGTTATTTAATTTCTACCATGTTGAAACAATTAGCAAGGTCCTATATTAAAATATTGGGTTAGGATAATGAGCACTCCCCTACCCCACAAAGTAACCCCTTAAAAGTCAACCCATAATTTGGAATTAAAACATTTAAATTAAAAGGGTAATTTCTATTCACCCACTCCCCACCTACTTTTTGTAGGGATGAATCCCATCCCTTGGATGGATTCAATTTGGTCCCTTGATGTGGAAAAAGGGTAACCAACCCTAAAACATCCTTTAGAAGTCTCCTTTCTCATTTCATTTGTCTTATTGTTTCTACTTTGTTTTGCAGGTTAAAGGAGAAGGAAGAGAAGCCATTGGAGGCCATTCTGAAGCTTTTGGAGGGATTAACATGTCCCATTATTTTCATTTTATTTATACCCTCCTTAGAGTTTTTAAATGTATTTATATATTTTATTGGCTTATTCCTCTTGTATTTGCCCAATGGGCTTGTGGGTTTTGCCCATTTCATTTGTAAAACTATATTTAGTATGCATTTTCATTTTGTTTAAGGTATATATACAACCTATGTGTATATACACATTTAATCCATTTTGTATTTAATTTAATGGAAATGTATATGTATGTATTTACTTATTTATTTTTCCTTATTTTTATTTTCCCTTTTTTTTACTACCATGAATTTGAACCCGAAATAGGCATAGATGTAAAATGTGTGTGTGTGTGTGTGTAGGCCGTAGTATGCTTTGAAAATGCGTAGGTTTTGCTTGAGGTTTGATTGGTGCTAAAGTGGCATGGTAACTCGGTTGGGTACCACCCATTTTTCCTTGGGGTTTAAAAAAATTTAAAGACTTTTGAGATTGTGGTCACCTACCCCACCCACCCCCTTTATTTCCAAACTTCTACGAGATGGGGGCTGCATTTTCTATACAAACCTATACCCATTTTTTTTCTTTTCTTTGAAAATTTAAACTTTCATTAAACTTTACTCCATTTAATCTACATAGTTTTATATAAACTTTATTCTATTTACTATGTGTAGTTTTACACCAGGGTTCATTTTAAGACACCTCCTAAAAATTGGAGGTGGAAAATACCTGGCGAATATCCCCGAACCGGTTTCAGCGAAAGGTGAATTTGACAGTTTTCCAGAACCGAATTTTTGCTAGGTTTTTTGAGCCAGAGAGACTACAAATTTTCAGACACTCATGACTCGTTGACGCCAGCGTCAAAAGAGCTTGCTAATGTTGTGTTGACGCGCATCAACACAATGTCGGCGAGTTCTTGTTGACGCCAAGGCGTCATGGCACTGTTGATGCGCGTCAACACTCCTCTTGACGCACATCAACAAGGGTCATTGACGCACATCAACAAGGGTTGTTGACATGTGTCAATGGCCCTTGTTGATGCATGTCAATGGTCCTTGTTGACTCGCGCGCAAACAGATTCGTTGACACGCGTCAACAAGGGCCACTAACGAGCGTCAACAAGATCCATTGGCGCACATCAATGATCCTTGTTGACGCGCGTCAATAGCCCTTGTTGATGCGCGTCAACGAATCTGTTAGCACACATTAATGTCCCTTGTTGACGTGCGTCGATAAATGTCATTGACCCTAGATTTTTCCTATAAATACCCTCCCATCGGTCATTTTCACGTTTACACTTTCTCGGCTCTCGATTTTTTTTGTATACAGGAATCCATCATTCTCAAAGACTCAAGCACAACTACAATGGCGACTACAAGTGCATCCCAACTGCAAGCTCAAGACAAAAATCAAGAGGAAAATCTAGTCCTATCCATGGGCAAGATCATCTACAGGAATCCTTTGTGCCCCCACATCCAGACTATTTTACAGATGACTTCGAATACAAAGATTTGATCGATGCATGTGAGTTTAGTGGGCTCATTAAGATGCCCCATTTCGAAACAAACCCAAATATTTTGAACTACCTTCTCTCATCTTACAATACAGAGGATGGCTTGTTTTATGTTACTATGAACGACGGCCGATTGTTTCAATTTGGTATCGATGCAACTGACATCCATTGGTTTACGGGCCTTCCATTCAGAAATTTACCCTTTGTTATAATGAAGGCAACACTCATCGAAGACGATAAGAAATATCTCGAATCGATGTTCGGTTTCCATGTTGATTGTAAGTATAATTCATTTTCATTCGTCATTTTTTATTCAGTTTTTGATTGTGATACAATTTAATGTTATATTAATTCCCACTATTTTTTGGCATTTGCAGCTCATGTCAATAAATCTAGGCGTGGTGTGGATATGCAAGCAATTGCACACCACTTTCTTACTGCAATGATTTCCTTTTTCAATCTAGAATAGTTTTGCAGGGTCGGAAAACAGATATACCAAATTGGGCCATTACATACATTGTTGCAACTATCACAAAACAAAAATTTGATTGGTGCACCTTTTTATCAAAAAAATAAGAACTGACATAACAAATGCAAAGCTTTCAGAAAAACCTGTCATTTACTCCATAAACTATCTCCTTGGCCTTTATTACGAGGCTCTTTTAAATTTAAAAGACAAACCAATTCCCACTTGCACTGACGAGGTGTTGATGAAGTTGTCAATTCCATTTGAAGAACAACAGGTATAAACTATTAAGTTTGTATTTCGACATTACACTGTGCACATGTATTAACAATTTACTATTTGCAGAGAAGATTTATGGAAGCCCTTCCCCAAAAAAGGCGTTATCAAGAGGAAGAGGCCAACAACACGCTGAGGCTTCGGGAGATTCCCAATCTGAAATGGAAGCTCACTCCTCTCCGAACCCCCAACAGTTTGAATTCGTTAAACGCCAGAGAAGTAATACCTTTTCATGTATTATTTACAAATTCCAAATTTGTATTTTCATTTTCCAATTTAAATTTTACCCAATTGAATTGACATACAATTCAATGTTGATGACATTGCAGGGACTTTGGACCATACGCGTGTTTCGAAACTCAACCATCTTCCCCAACTCACTCAGTATAGTCGCATGCATTTGTATCTTCTCAACAACCACCAATTACTACTCCAACACAGCCACCCTTAGCACCGCGACAAGCTACCCCTCAACAACAAGGTACAAGTTTTGAATACTACTTCATTTAATTTCAAATCTTTTGCATTGTTTTCTAGTTTTTCATATGTTTTTTCTTAAACTTTTCAACACATTGCAGTCCTCCTTCTGTTCAAACAATGGCACCGACCCCCTCAACCAATAATATTTAAAATGCCAACCAAAGGATCAAGAAAAAAGAACATTGGTAAACGCATGCCAATTTCTATGACCCCTAGTGAGACACTAAACATTTCCTCCTCCTTTCGAATTCCAACCCTCTCACTTGGTGGCTTGCCTAGTGCAACAAGCATATCGGTTTTGAATAATATAAATTTAGATGAATATTACTTGGGCATTGATAGCAATGACCCAACTATATTTTTTAGTACCCGTGAGATGATTCAAGGCTAGCAGGTATACTTCAATTTCAACATACTTTACCATATTGAATTACATTTCACTTTAGATTTATTTGTCTGAATCTTGATTAATTTTATCACAAACAGGATCAAGCCACCCAAAGGCAGAAACAAGTAGCAGTTGATCAACCCAAAATCCCCCATACCTCTCCAGTGAGATCATCTTCATCAGATACAGATGGTGAATAGTTGTTACCTTTTCCTTTGGAGAACTTAATTGGTTATGATTGTCAATCCCATGTCGGTGAGTTTATTCTACCTCATATCAGTCAACTCATAGAATGGGAGAGAAGGGCTAAAGTACTTATCAATGAGATTATTAGTTGTTATGAAAATTATTGGCAAAGGGATAGTTTATACGCTGCAGTCTAGAATCAACCTGCGAAGATGGATTCCTTACTTACCCAAGTAAGAAGTGGGACTGTCACATATAACAAAAACTATAAAGATGACATTTTGGATAAGACATTAAACAAATTAGAAAATATTAGTGCTGAGGCCCATGCATATTTTAACAAATGGTCTAAGGACAAGGATCTGGTAGCAGTTGCAAATGCCAAGAGAGATAGAGCGTTCGTAAGTATTATCACTTTCAAACAATAATTTTTGTTAATTTAAAGTTTTCTTATTTTAGTAATATGTTGAATTGACATTAATTTTTTTGTGCAGTTGAAATATGAAAATTTGAAGAGTCAAGCAAAGGTTTTCCAAGTTCACTTGGAAACAATGAAGAATAGTTTATCCACAATGAAGAATTTGAAGGAAAATATTGTTTTGGTTAACAAACAAAACAATACACTGAAGTGGATAATTAAAGAGCACGGCTTCGACCCTGAAATATTATTCAAAGCTAAGGCAGCAGCTGATCCAAATTTGTTGTCCCATGGAGATGCAACAAAGCAAGAAGAAAGAATTTTAAAAATCGGACAGTGTTGTGGAAGATCTCATAAGTTCTGGGGTTATTTCTATCGTTGGGGAAAGGGGTACAACCACAGGTGAAGAAACCATTGGGGAAAGGAGCACAGGAGTTGAAATGGATACAAAAAAATAGGGTTGAAATTTTTATTATTGAGTGTGGAAACTTGAAATATTGAGTCTATATTTGAAAATTTGAAACATTGAATGTTGTGGTCATGGCATTTGAATTTTATTATCTGGATTTGATAGCCTTTGAAAATTTGAAATACTATATAATCTTTAATTTTATAACTTCCTATATATTATGTATAGAATTTCTAGATTGTATATGGAGTTTATGTTTTTTGGTTTACTTGTAATGATGATTGCATTAGATAAGGATGATGACGTGTGTTTGATTGTTTACTTGGATTATCATGAATTGTATGTGGACGTAGATTTAGCTTGGATGATGATCAATTTAAAGCACAATAATTCTTCTTCTCTAGACATTTAAACTTGTTTTAAGATAATTCTTCTTCTTTATACTTGTAATGATATGATCATGATGACATTAGAATGGATATAGATGATGATGAATGATGATAATGGATAATTATTTTAAAAATGGAATGTGTTAGAGATATACATTTCTTTAAATTTAAAATAGATAAATAATTCTTTTAATAATAATAATGTAGTGTCGGGATTATGATAATGATATGATGATGATATATATGGATGATGATGAATTTTATGTTGACATAGATTTAGCTTGAAGCATGATAATTTTTCTTTTCTATACATTTGGGAAATTTAGTTGTGTTACTTGTTTTAAGATAATTCTTCTTCTACTATACTTGTAATGATATGATCATGATGACATTAGAATGGATATAGATGATGATGAATGATGATAATGTATAATTGTTCAAAAAAAGATGGAATGTGTTAGCCTTACAGAGACATTTCTTTAAATTTAAAATAGATAAATAATTGTTTTAATAATAATTGTAGTGTCAAGATTATGATAATGATATGATATATATGGATGATGATGAATTTTATGTAGACGTAGATTTAGCTTCTAGCACGATCGTGGATGACGAATTATATAATGGATCATGGATTATGAATTGTATAATATGGAAAAATCTTCCTCTGTAAAATTTGATTGTGTCATTTTATCCCAAAAAGTTTAAAAAATATATCAAAGCATTTTACAAATAAAAAAAAATTAAACATAATTGTAAGAAATCAAGAAAGATGATATGATAGGGTTTAACTTACCTCTAGTGTTTTAGATGGCTATGAAATCATCACTAGTAATGTGCTAGATCTTTGTTTTAAGAAAACTCAACACAAGAAATGGATTAGTAGATATATGGGTGAGTTGCCTGACATTGTCAGTCTCGAGAAGTACCAGCTTCCTCGGATGGATGTCAACCCACATTTTCAAAAAAATAAAAAATTGTATTTAAATAAATGTAAATATATATACCTGTAACATCTTTAATGATAACAAGAGCTGAAAAAAATTTAAAGTGACAAACAATAAGATTAAGGTGAAGAAGATACCTATTTAAAGTTGAAACAATCCATTATCGTGCTTCTTCAAACTCGATGTTCTCTTCTGTAGAGTGTGACGATGCGCCAATTCCACTCTCAACGTTGGGAATAGTTGTACTTGTAGCTGTATTATTCACACCTCTTCTTTCGTAAAGGGAATTCCAATGCACAATTTCTCTGTCGAAAGGAAAGGTTTCCATGGAGTATCGAGATACATAACACCTCATGCAACTTTCCGATTTTTATCTAACTTGTTTCTCAATTTTGATTTTATAAATGCTAATGCATTGAAAACCCTTTCATCCTCCACAGACCCCAAAATCATTATTTAGCATAACTCATATAATCTGAAATATTCACTGATATCTTCTTGTAAGATAGAACTTTGATAGATTCCTCGCCACAACCTTGTAATAGCACCACTTTCAGAAGGTTCATCTAAATTTTTATATTGGTTCCTCATTGTTGTTACAAAATTTGTTGATTGAAATTTTAATAAATCAGCATTCAGTATACCTTTGATTTCCATACCCTTGAACTCTGAAGTCTTTGCGAAATGTTCCATTATTGTACCCATGGATTTATGGAAATGCTTTCTTACAAAGTCAACACGACCACCTTCAGTATTCCAAAAATTAGGATTCATCACACCCATGGCTTCAAGAATTTTATCTTTGGAGAAATGTTCTCTAATTTCTGATGATAAGGATTCTGAAATTTTTTTAAGCTTTATTCTTGTTTCAACTATAATAGACTCAAAGAGATTACGTGTCACGGGAACATCTTCTCGTTCCGATCCTATAATATCTTGACATTTTTGCAAAATGTGCAGTGGTATGTCCCTCCCATTAACAGTGATGCAGAGGTGATCGTGGATATTAAATCTCAAATAGTTACTGGGATTTTTAAGATCTAATAAAGCTTTCCAATTCTCAAAAACAAGTGTATCAAAACTATCTTGGGAATAGTACAAGATATCAAGACTTTGACATACCATTTTTCTCATCCGTATAAAATCCACAATATAGATTAATCTCCCCTATGCATGCTTCATCAGTGTATTGATCTCCTGTAACATTGGAAGAATACCAACCAATGTAAGCAATGTCTCCAAATCAATTAAACAAAACAACAAGTCCCTCGCCCTATCAACTTCATGACAATATTTGTGCATGAAACCAACCAATGAAGGATACTCCTCACGAACTCTGCATGCAGGTTCATACAAAGAGATCCATCTAGTCTCAACATCTTTAAAAAAAAATTGCCATCTGTAATTCCAATTGTAAATTTCTAGAACTCAAGAAATCACTTTGGGCTGCTTTCCATATAGGCATGAAGTTCTCTTATAAGGTCTTCTAATTTAGCAACATTTTTGTGGTTGCTTACCATTTTATACGCTAAATTCATTCTGTGAGCCATATAGTGAATTGGTAGCATATATGGGGCAATTGTTGTTTGTAATCTAACACACAACCCTGTTTGGTGACCCTGCATGACATGATGCACCATCTACTCTAATGCATACCAACTTCGTAGCAATTTCATAATCATTCATTCCAGCAATATCTTTCAAATGAGAAACAACTATTTTATGTAGGTTTTCGGCATTACAGTTTTCAACCATTTTCATAACACCCAATAGATGAGGTGTCCTTATATGATTTTCTAAAGTATAGATGTGGATACATACCCATGCAGTGTTGTTGACTGTTGTCACTTCATCAATTGAAAGAGAGATAAACTTTGATTTTTTTACATTCTCTTTCAAATCTTCCTTCTCTATCATCGAAAGGCATTTTGCCATTTCCCATCCACTACTTTCAGACCAATGAGACTGAGGTACATTCAACATTCCATTATATTGATACAAAACTTTGAAATTGAGGAAATCTGAAATCGGTCTTCCTTTCTTTAGTATGTGAAATAAAGTAGAGAATTATATGAGTTTTGCATGTAGATTTGTTTGATTCATCTTACCATTTTGCGATGTGATCGTTGCTCCCTTTTCTACGAGATGTCTCCATTTTTTCTACTCCGCCTCATAATCCACTGCATATCTAACATGCATGCATTCTTTTTCAATTTTCCACCTGTGTCTTTTGATTTTTGGCCATCCGCCCCGCCACTGATCAAATATTGTTTTCCATGATGTTTTTCTATAGTGTCTAGCTTCATTTGCATTTTTGTTGCTTTCCCAATTTCCACGTACATATTGTACATGTACATTCAGATGGGATCTCTTCATAATTAGATGATTGTACAAGTTTGATAAATAGAAATTTAGTTGCCCAATCAAACTTGTATGTCCTACCAATGGTCCACATATTCTTGTTCGTTTTCAATGTTTTACTTTTTTGAGTAGAATTTTGAGCAATATCACAATCACCTGGTTTCCTCTTTCGTGAACCGGAATTTGAATTTGATTTTTGTGTTCCATTTTGCTGAGTATTTGTATGTGTGATATCTTGATGCACTTCTGGTTGCACCCCAACAGGAATAATATCTTCAAGATTTGGCATATTATCGTAGGTGTCATTTGTTTGATACTGTGCAAAATGCATGTCCACCTCAATAATACCTTCCACACAGTCAGTATTCTGATTCTTTCTGGTGGTATCTATATGGTTGTTGGTATTTTCAATATCTATATCAGTAGAGTTTCCAAAATACTTGAACAACGATTTTTGAGATTTCTTAGTTACTTTTAGGGTCTTCGCATTCTTAGGACTAACACCTTCCATTATTCTAAATAGAGTCTTGCGTCAGCAAAAGAACCAAGTAGCGACTCAGATTTAAAATTACTATCACGCATAAACTATGGTAATCCTTGTCGCGTGCCAACAACTAACCCTTTGTCACACGTCAATAGCGCGTCAACTATCCCTATCACGCATCAACAAGGCGTCAAATGTCTCTGTCACACATCACCAAGGCATAACTCTCTCACGTCGTGCGTCAACTCTTGCCCCTGCCACACGTGTCACCGTTTATGCCATTGTGCGTGCGCCAACTCTATCTGTCACGCATCAAAAAGGCATCACTGTCTCTGTCGTGCGTCAACTCTATTCCTCTCATGCATCAATCAATTACCCCTTGCGCATCATCGTAATATCTCCTTATCGTACGCTGCAAGACCTCTTTGTTGATTTTTCGCGCATCATATATCATGTCGCGTCAACAACTAACCCTAACAAGCTAACAACAATCTCTGGTGCTTAAGAGTATGCGAGTTCAAACTTCACGGTATTGGTAATTTGGTAAGCTACTTGTGGTAGTACCGTAGTATACTACCCGATGAATCACCTAGGTTTTTATAGGAGATGTTTTCAAATGAAGGTGAAGCCGACCCCAAAAAATATATACTGTAAATTTTAGGAGAATAACACCAACCCGTTCCGAAAAAATCAGCTTTTCAAATTTTCCTAAAATGAAATTTTCGTCATGTTACGAATATTTGCCACTAAAATTATCCCTGTTTTACACACACACAGATATATATATATATATATATTAATTAATAGTATATTGATATTATTGTATTTTATATTAATAAAAATCCTCTAATATTCAACTATTTTATTATTAATAATAGTTAAAACATTGATATTGCTATCAAAGCTGGGAAAGAAATTTTAGCTAGTAATATCGATAAGTTAATTACATGCACTATCATTTTGTTATCTTAATATTTTGATAAATAATGTAGAAGGTAAGAGGGAGTAAATTTCCTTTCCATTAGTAATTTTGTAATAACTTGCAATAAGTTTCAAATGAGAATTACATGCTAGAATTTAGTTATTAGACTACTTTATTGACCAAATTAAAAGCAATTGTAATTTAAGTTCCTTTCTATCAACAAATAAGAGACTAACTTTTACAATACATGCTTTCAAGTAACACCATGAAATGTATTATTTCTTAATATAAGTTTCCAACATTTCACAAGAGAGTGTTTACAACAACATTTCCAATAATAAATTTAGAACAAGAACAATATATTTTTGTGGGAACAAATTAACTTCAATGGAATGAAATATTTCCTCTATAAAAGTTTCCTTTCCACATACATCACAACTTTCAAACAAGGATACTAAACTTTCTTTCCCATTTCAAAATTAATTCTCACAAATCTTTCTTCTTTCCTTTCAATATATAATACACTTCCATAGCCACAATGAAATGTAATATGTTTCTTCACAAGGTCAATACAATAACAATAACAACTATTGGATTACAACTTTCCTTTACAAAGTCATTACAAGGTTCTCCACTTGAAGTGGGAGATCATACAAGGATGTAAATACAAGAAGGAATACATTATTACAATTTCTCCACTCTAAGTGGGTAAAATACAAGGTAGTTTCACATGATCACCAACAAGACTCCAAACTCCAAACACCAACAAGGTAGCTCCTCCAAGAATTTTCTTGATTCACAACAAAATAGGGGGAGAGGCAATGCTCTCCACCCAACCAAGATATCCAATGGAGAGGAGAAGCCATCCTCTCCATTGGCCCCGAGCCCCGGCCCCCAACCACATTACAATGGGAGAAGATTTCAACTCATGGCAACTAATAGCTTCCACAATACTTAACAAAATAGTTTCACATTCATTCCATTTACATACAAACACAACAACAACTCAACAAGAAGAAATCAATCAAAACAACAATATAACAAGGCTTATCAAGAAAGCCAAAGGAGTAAGACCTATGGGGAGGCCACTTATGCCTCCCAATGGGAATGGGTGCCCACCTAAAATCCTCCAATGCAAAACACAATTTCCCTACCAACTCTTATGCCTCCCTCAAGTACCCCTTATACCTCCATACACTCTTATGCCTCCCTCAAAACTCTTATGTCTCCCTCATAATAAGAACAAGAAGAAATGCAAGCATTCCTCATAATAGGTGGGGCACCCAACCCAAACTCCTCCCTAAAAAGTGATCTCTTATGCCTCCCTACAAGAAAAACTCCCCATAGTCTCCTCCCACTCCCAACTTAGGAAATCTACCCACACCCAACAAGCATTCCAAAGATACAACAACACTCAACACAACATAAAAACACATACAATAAAACAAATAACATAATTTAAACTAAGGTGAAGCTCCTACCTCTCCATGGTAGAGCTTGTTCCAAGTATGAAGTTCCAAGCTTCTCCAAAGACCAAGCAAGCATCCACAAAGCTCCAAAAATCCACAACTCTCTCAAAATCCTCTCACTCTCCAAAATTTCAAGAGACTAAAAATGATCATCCAACCCCAAAACAAGCAACAAGAATTCAATAAATAGAGAAAGGAGAGGGAGGGATGATGTGGCTCCAAGTAGGATGCCACCTCATTTCCTCTCCACTCCACATCACTTGGTCAACCTCATATTCTAATGCACAATTAATAAGTGGTTGGAGGAATGACAAGAACCTTACACACTCCATCTAAGCCCACTCCCCCAAAGGACAAAATTAAATATTTGAAAGAAAGTGCAATTAACATTTCACCTTTTTAACTTCCCAAAACACCTAAAAGAGCCTAAATTTGACCCCCCAACCCATAGGTAGGGTTGGCATGGGCATTTAAGAGGTGTGGGACAAGTTTGACTTGTCCCACAAGCTTCCAAATTTGGCCTCTAAGGCCAAATTCGAGTTTCCCATGAGGGTAGAGTGTGCTACACTCAAAACTCAAACACACATCACTCAACACAAAATCCAAGAGTAAATCAAGTCTAATAAATGAACTCTTTTTTTGTCATAGCTTTAATAAATAGAAAGAAGGAGGAGGATTAGTTTAGGACAAATTTAAATTAGCTTAATTAAGACACTACAACCCATGAATAATAAAGGGGTAAACACAAATCCAAAAATCTAAATAATAAAACAAGTAAATTTCATTACTAAAGGAAAAACACATACTAACATACTAAAAGGGGAAAAAAATTAAAACAAAACAACACATGACCCCTAGGTCACAATTTTCTCCTAACCAATAATTCTAACACACACACAATTACATGTTGCCATGGTGACCCTAGTTGAATTCTTCTTGAATTCCGATGTGGTTGGTCTCCAATCCCCAATGTTGTTGTGAATATAATATACCCGTAAAATAGAGAATACCTTTTCGGCCTTTTATAATGGCCGCATTAAAACATTCATGCCAAAATATGTGATAAAATCTAAAATCAACTATATGCGAATTAATATCATCTATGAAAATAAAATATCACTTACAATTTCTAGCACATTTCTATTCCACATTTCATCCATGTCAAAACGATCACAACATTAATCCAATTATCAAAGGTCTACTCAATATGACTAAATATAACACATGTCAGAAATACAGATAAATAACCATGTCAACAGTATATCAATATCAACATCAAATGTCTCTAATGGTCCATATGCATCATATACGAATCAAATCAATAACAATTTAGTATCTTCTGATATCTACTAACATGCTAAATCAAAAGTTATAATATATCCATAAGTGCAGTCGATAGTATCAAAACCAATAATAAAAAGGTGTTAAAGGGAAGTGGGCACTACATCCCCCTCCCCTTAGACTCAACTTCCTCCAGAAGTCACTAGAACAGGTGTGGAAATACACTCGTAGTAGAGTAGCATCCTCCCAAGTAGCTGCAGTCTCATCATATCTCTATCCCACTAGACCCAAACCTAGTCAATCTCTCTCCATGAAGGCCTGGGGTCCTGCGTTCTAAATGCATACGGGCTCCACCATCACCTTCCCCTGATCCTACACCTGCAATGTGGTCCAATCTAGTACGTGAGAAGGATCATAAATATATCTCCTAAGCACAAAAATGTGAAACACATCATGGATGCGAGACAAGCTAGGTGGCAATGCTAGATAGGATAGGCCAAGGGACCGATGCACTCCAAGATCTCAAAGGGACCCACAAACCTAGGAGCAAGCTTAGAACCTTTTCCATAATGGATAAGGCTCTTATGCAGTCTAACATGAAGAAACACATTTGTGCCCACCTCAAAACTATGATCAGTCCTATGCTGGTCCACATATTTCTTTTGTTTGTCCTACGCCTCCTGTAATCTCTGTCCCGATCAAAATAACCTGCTGCTCCATATCCTGTAATAATGTTGGCCCAAGAAACCTTGTCCTCTAACCTATCCCAACTAAGAGGTGTCATGCACTCTCTACCATATAATGCCTAAAAGGAGCCATGCCTATCGAACTCTAAAACTATTATTGTAGGCAAACTCCACCAAATACAGATACTCCTCCCATCTCAACTAGTGATCCATAACGTACATCCTAAGCATGTCCTCCAAGATCTGATTCACCCACTCAGTCTGTCCATTTGTCTCAGGGTGATATGTTGTGCTGAAATTGATCCTCGTCCCGAGAGCATGTTGCATGGTGGTCTAGAAATGGGAAGTGTACAAAGGATCGTAGTCACAAATGATCTTCTGCATGGAATCCCATGCAATCTGACAATCTCATCAAGATATACACTTGTGCCACAACACTAGTTGTATAGGTGGTCTTCACGGAGAAAAATGAGCTACTTTCATCAATTTATCCACCGTGACCATGATGGCATCATGGTGGTATCTCAACGTCGGTAACCCAACGATGAAGTCCATGGAAATGGTGTCCCACTTCCACTCTGGTATGGCATGAGGAAAAAGAAGGCCAGCTGGATGTTGATGCTCAGCCTTCACCCTCTGCACTCTAAGTAGCATGACACAAACAAGGCCACATCTCTCCGAAGTCCTCTCTAAAAATACAACTATCTCAAGGTGGCGTGCATCTTCTTCACCCCAGGATGGGCTGAATAAGGTGCACGATGAGCCTCTGTCAAAATGTCTTGCCTCAAGCCTCCATCTCTAGGAACATATATCTGACCTCTGTGTTTGAGAAGGCCATCTTCCTCTAATTAAAATCCATCAAATCTCCCCTCAAGGGGTCTCTAGACTCAATCTCTGCTTTGGCTGCCAGGTGAAAACTATCTTGAGGAAGTTGCTATAAAATCCTGCTCCATGCAAATCTGTGCCCACTAAAGTGGCCATAACCACATGTCTCCATCTACTCAAGGCATCTACAACCACATTCTCCTTCCCCTTCACATGCTCTATCTCCATGTCATACTCACAAAGAAACTCCATCCAATGCCGCTTGATGAGTGTTGAGATTGGGCTGCGTGAAGAGGTGGCGAAGACTCAAGTGATCAATCCTAAGTGTAAATCTCAACCAAGAAGAAAATGTCTCCACCACACTAAGGCATGCACAAACTGCTGCAAGCTCAAGATCATGAGTCGGATAATTGAGCTCATAATATTTGAGTTTGCGAGACTCAAAAGCAACTACTCTTCCCTCCTACATCAACACACCTCCAAGTCCTGCCAAAGAAGCATCTGTGTAAATATAGAACTCACCTTGAGGATCTGGTACTGCAAGAATAGGTGTTGTCGTGAGGCACTTCCTTCGTGTATTGAAGGCTTGCTCACATCTATCTGACCATACAAACTTCTTCCCTTTCCGTTGAAGGGAAGTGATGGGGTGTATAATCCGAAAAGTCCTGAACAAATATCCTGTAATATCCTGCTAAACCCATGAAGTTGCACACCTCGGTCACACTAGTGGGTGCTGGCCAATCCATGATGGCTCGAATCTTAGAAGGATCGACTATGATACCTTCCCCAGAAATGATGTGGCCCAAATACTGCACCTTTGTCTAAAAGAACACACACTTCTCCAAGTTCTCGTAAAGGTGTTGCTCGTGAAGACATTGAAGAACCTGAGTGAAGGTGCTCCTTGTGCTCCTCACGCGTACATGAGTAAATCAGAATGTCATCAAGGAAGATGAGCACAAAGCGATCTAGGAAAGTCTTGAATACCCCATTCATCAAAATCATAAACACTGGGGGCATTTGTCAAACCAAAGGTACCACTGTGAACTCATAGTGGCCATATCTCATACGGAATGTGGTCTTATGAATATCCACCTCCATAATCCTGAGTTGATGGTACCTTGACTTAAGATCTATCTTGGAGAAAACTATAGCCCCCTTCATCTGATCAAATAAGTCATCAATGCGTGGAAGGGGTAACGATTCTTGATCGTTACCTTGTTCAGCTGATGGTAATCAATACACAACCGAAGAGATCCATCCTTCTTCTTCACAAAGATCACTTGCACCCCAAGGGGATACACTAGGATGGATTAGGCCCTTCTCTAGAAGGCCCTCGAGCTGCAACTTGAGCTCACATAGCTCAGGAGTAGTCATCCGATAGGGTGCTCGTGAGATAGGCTCTATGCGCCCTAACTAGATCTATATGGAAATCTATCTCACATGGGGGAGGTAACCCCGGTAGCTCCCCTAGAAACACATCAACAAACTCTCTCAAGATGGGATGGTCATCAAGGGATGGTCCACTAGACTCATCCTAACCCTAATAATAGCATACAACTAATAACCCCATCGCGCACACCACTTAAGCTACATAATGGAGATGGTGCGAATGGAAACGAGCCTCCTAACTCCTGATATCACTGACTCCACCCCAAGATCATCTATGCAAGTAATAGTCTTATGGTAATAGTCCACTCTAGCTCTGTGAGCAGACAACCAGTCCATGCCCAATATGACACCATAAGATCCTAATGGAAGGATTCAAAGATCCGAGGTAGTGGTGAAGGGTCCCAAATCCACTACACACTCCTTAACTAAGGAGTCTATAAAATTTTGGCTCCAGAAGCCATCTCAACATCCCAACTATGACCCTACCTAATTGCCTAAGCTGCAATGCTCTACTAAGGATGGTGTAATAAAAGAATCAAAAGAACCAGAATCAAATAATATAGAGGTGGAAACACCACCAATACTACCTGTCGTCTCAATCACGATACTTTGGTGCTCATCCTAGCAATTCTCAACCACTGCATAGATCCGATGGCTCCGTGCCATATCACCAATAGTAGGCTCTGAGATTTACGTCTTACCCTTGTTAGGGTTATGTGGGCAATCTCTCCAATGATGTCCAACAACACCACAACCATAACAGCTACCTAGTCCTCTCCAGTGGGATGCAGCTCTAGCCGGTACTCTAGATGTCTGAGCTGTGGATCTGACGATCTAGCTATGGACTACTGAGGTCTCTGCTGATGAGATCCTACTGACTAAGCTCTCGGCACACCCTGTGTCTTGATGGGACCCTAGGAGGAGGCCCCATACTCCATCCTCTCTACGCATCAAATCTCTAGGAGGTCTGTAAGGTGGGCGTGGTCTGTCTGTTGCCGCTGCTAGGGTGGCTACTTTGTGGTGGCCTGAATGAATCATGTCTTGAACTCTGTCCACCACCATGGAGGAGGAACTGACCCCTTCGATCTACCATCCTACATCTGCTGGATACGGCTCTGAACTCTTTCTCTAGCCTGTTCTTCCCCATGTCTCCTCTGTAATATAGGCCTTCTCCACGGCCTCTGCTAATGTCTGTGGGTAGTGAATGCACCGCGCCACCCAAATCCAAGTTTAGGCCCCGGATGAACTCAGTGAATCCATACCTACTCATCCTACATATAGTCGATGTACTGGAGTAGGTCCAAAATCGACTCTCATACTCAGCTACAGTCATCGATGCCTGATGGAGGTCGTGAAACTCATCTATCCGCTACTATATAAACCTCTTGGGTAAATACCTACTCTTGAAACACTCCTCAAATAGCTCCTAGGTGATTGTCTCTGAATCAACATGGAGCTTCTGCTCCTCGGTCCTCCACCACTCACTCCGCTCATCCCTCGAAGATGGATCACAACACGAGCTTTCGTGTTCTTGCTAGTAAAAGGACAGAGCTTGAAGCATCTTCTCAAGCTCACCAACCAGGCCTCTGCCTGAAAACCTCTTGTATCACCCAAATAGTGAGATGGTCGTAGCTTCAGATTTCCCGATATGTTCTGCAGACCGACGTCCCGATGACCCTAGGCCTCTCTCTGTATGCTCCTCCCTCTGCCTGCAGGGCTCCTGACCTACCTCCTATGTCCCGAAATCCTATCCCCATGTCCTCTCCGTGGTGACTCTACCCTAGCTGACTCTGCACGGAAATTATCTCGCCCTATACTCCTCGTTGTGTCGAGAAGATACATGGACCTCTATAGATGGCTCCTTTCATGTCTAGCAAATCATCCTCCCAAGGGCTCTCCACGTATGGTGGCATTGACATCCTGAAGCGTCTATAAAATCTGAGGTAGAATGGCCGCTACATCCTACTCTGGCGGTGGTATATCTAGGTCTATGTGAAAAGACCCCTTGCCTGATCCGCACCCTCTCTACATGATTAAGGTGAGATTTAGTTCATTGTTCTAGGTCTTGTTTCCAAGTTTTTTTCTAAGTTTTCTATTTTATACAATTATCAAGACATTGTGGTTTTCTAGATTTAAAGAATCAACTTTACACTAGGTTAAATGTTCATGTTTCATGTTTTCTAGGTGTGCCCAAGGGTCCAAGCTTTGAACCCACGGCTCTGATACCAAGTGTAACGCCCACTAAAATTCCCACATGAGACCCAAGAACAAACTAGGGTTAACTAGGAAGAAAATTATGGAATATTTTTTTTGAAAAGTGTGCCCAAAAATTTTTGAAAATGAAAATTCATAATAAGGTCTCTAAGGAATGACCCAAATAAAAATGATATTCCATGATAACACAATATTTAAAATCTACATTAAACTTTAATACATTGATTTGATTAGGCAAGTTAAATCTCCCTAAGGATTATTTAAATAATAAACTAATTCCTACTAAAGTTGAACACTCCCCATGGGGTGTCAAGGGTAAAAGTGGCCAATGAAATTAAATACTAAGGTTATTTAATTTCTACCATGTTAAAACAATTAGCAAGGTCCTATATTAAAATATTGGGTTAGGATAATGAGCACTTCCCTACCCCACAAAGTAACCCCTTAAAAGTCAACCCATAATTTGGAATTAAAACATTTAAATTAAAAGGGCAATTTCTATTCACCCACTCCCCACCTACTTTTTGTAGGGATGAATCTCATCCCTTGGATGGATTCAATTTGGTCCCTTGATGTGGAAAAAGGGTAACCAACCCTAAAACATCCTTAAGAAGTCTCCTTTCTCATTTCATTTGTCTCATTGTTTCTATTTTGTTTTGCAGGTTAGAGGAGAAGGAAGGGAAGCCATTGGAGGCCATTACAAGCTTTTGGAGGGATTAACATGTCCCATTTATTTTCATTTTATTTATACCCTCCTTAGGGTTTTAAATGTATTTATGTATTTTATTAGCTTATTTCCCTTGTATTTTCCCAAATGGGCTTGTGGGTTTTGCCCATTTCATTTGTAAAACTATATTTAGTATGCATTTTCATTTTGTTTAAGGTATATATACAACCTATGTGTATATACATTTAAATCCATTTTGTATTTATTTAATGGAAATGTATATGTATGTATTTATTTATTTATTTTACTACCATGAATTTGAACCCGAAATAGGCATAGATGTTGTGTGTGTGTGTGTGCAAGCCGCAGTATGTTGAAAATGTGCAGGTTTTGCTTGAGGTTTGATTGGTGCCAAAGTGGCATGGTACCGATTTGGGTACCCCCTTTTTCCTTGGGGTTTAAAAAAAATTTAAAGACTTTCGGGAATGGGGTCACCCACCCCACCCACCCCCTTTATTTCCAAACTTCGCACGAGATGGGGTCGCGACCTATACAAACCTACACACAGCTTTTTTATTTTCTTTGAAAATTTAAACTTTCATTAAACTTTACTCCATTTAATCTACATAGTTTTATATAAACTTTATTCTATTTACTATGTTATTTTCGTGCATATAACATTCATGCACTCTCTAGAAAGCACTAAGCAAGATTGAAAAATATTAAGTGAGGATCATTTCTACATCAGTGATGATTGGACACATTCTACAGAGAATATGTACAAGGGTGTTTCAGTGTTTTATATGAACTTGAATGAGAGGAACATTAGTTTCAATCAACATTACATTTGGTCGGACAACTGCACATCACAATTCAAGAATGCACAGATGTTTTATTGGCAAGCAAGGATGCACAAAGAAACAAATATACAACATATCTGGAGTTTTACTTGAGACAGGGCCTGAAAAGGATAGCATGATGGTGCAAGATCATGTGTGAAAAGAGCACTTGCAAGAGAAGAGTTAAAGTTCAAAGATGGTGCTAAATTAACACATGCAAAAAACATTGTTGATTGGTGTGTAAAGAATATGGGCCATGAATCTCAAGAGAGATCAACGATTCGTAGATAATTTTTGGTTGATAGAGGAACAACATCCGGAAAACTTTGAAGATTATATGATAGTTGCATGATCAAGTGATATGCACTCATTCCATAGTTCGATGCAAATGCTTGGACTATTTATACTATGTGCATGGCATGTTTTTGTATATCATGTATTGATTTTGTGTGGAATGAATGTGAGTCACAAGTGGGGGTGGATGAATGGACTTATAGACCTCTAATTCCACTTGACACACATCAAGTTCCATGATCATTACAACTTGCGGGGGTCTTTAGATCAAATGACAACATCACTGACTTTAACCAAGTCTCGATTTAGTGCAACAAGGTACATACATATATGTACATGCCATGTTTTACATTTATAAATTATTAAATGTTTAACTTCTAATGTATTTTAAATTCAAATTCAGTTTTACTTTATGATGTAGGGCATGTTTTTGCAGCTTATTGTGATGAAATTAACGAAGAGGGAATAAACTACTTCTTGTCTCGTTGTGTAGAGGGGAAAAAATTGACTTCCACAAACGGTGATGGTGAAGACCTTGAGGATCTCACTGGGTCAGTGGTAGTCACGAAATTGGCTTCAACGACATCCTATCAAAAATCAAACATTTGGTTGCTTGAATACTAAGAAGTACATCGAAAGATACTTCACTATTCACATTTGGTTCTTGTAACAAATATTAAATTGATCAAATATCGAGGTTGGCCATTAAACAAGAATCTATGGAATGTTCGTGAATCGGATCATGGAGCAATTCTTGCTCTTCATCGTCAAGAGTAGTGTTGATCCTTGTGGTTCATTGGATTGAATTTGCAAAGGTATGTTCTTCATGAATTTAATTTTAATATTTACTTTAATGATTTTGTTTAAATTATGTATGATTTAAAATTCTAGTCAATTGCTTACTAACATGTTTATGTAGCTTAGTGGTGCCAAAAAAGCTTCAACCTTCACGTGGTTGGCACTGTAAGTAGAGAATTTATTATTCTCGAAGTCAAGTGAAGCTAAGAGAAATTAAATATTAGAAAGGAACAACAAACAGAAATCCTCATTTCGCCACCTATATTGTAAAAATATCTTGTTGGTACCCAGATTTAACCTCCTTCAGAGACCGAGCAACATCATGGATTTGACAGACACTCGTGAGTCGATAGACAATCATGTATGTCATTTTGTAGCAGGGAAGCAGTCTATTTGACTTGTTGGCATTCAGGCTCTGAAGGGAGCGGGTAGCACATGCAAAAGGATGTGATCTGATCCTAACTAGTTTAGGTTGTGCCTTTCAACCAAGGTCAGAGAACCTACTTTGTAACCTCTGTTGTTTGAAAGGGGATACAAGTGCCTTTCTTTTGCATAAGTTTCATGGAGAAGGCCTTGGGAAAATATGATCAACACTCCAAATCTAACTCTTACGAGTTGTCACTTCCAAATTGTGGAGATATTCTCACAAAGAAGGCAAAGGTTACTAAAGACATTTGAGACCTGCTTGCTTCTACATGTTTAGGTGATGAGGATTGTTCATTGGCATACACACATGAAAAACAAGGGTAGGATGGGTAGGATTAGTTGTTGTTAAATGGATTTTTGGTGGGAGGGGAGACAGGATGAACTTGACTCACCAGATCCTTGAGAGCTTATGCAAAATGGAAAGATTCAATCAACAAAATGCCACAAAAAGTTAAATTGTTTCCTCAACTAGAATATGTGCTTCAATGGAGGCCCAGATTAGCACTCTTTCACACAACCTATGGGATTCTATCATGAAGGCTCGAGTTAGAGAACCCAATAAAGCACCAAGATTTAAACCAAGTCACGCTTGAGGTACACCTAGAGGCTTACAGAGAATCTCTATCAACAAAATGAAAGAAAAGTGATTTTAAACCGTTTATCCCACTCCTAGATGAAGGCTCTTCTGAGAGATGAAATTACAGATGCCACTAAACTATCACAAGGATTGAGACCTATGTGATTGGACCATATTTTGGTACAAGATTGCAATAGAAACAAGAAAAACTACTCGTATGCATTCAGAGATGAAATAAATACACTTTACTCAAGATTAACATAGAATAACTCAAATTTTGATCAAATTTATCAGCAAGGGAAAGTTTCCAAAACAATCTCAAAGCTTTTCAATGGTTGTACACTTGCAACCACCTTGACACGATTAAATTTGACACAAAGAGAGATATACGGGCTTCTCTAGATGGCTTCTCAAAATGGATGGTGTCTCACAAGTTTTTTCTGTTGGAGAGAATCAGGCCTGACCTTTCCAAAAACTCCCAACACCTTTGCACAAAAAAAATTGTGCCATTTATAACATTTCCAACCGAGCCCCTTCCTCCCAAAAGAAAAAAACTTTAAATGCACCAGTGCTGCCGCCATGATTCTTCGTGATTTGCGAATTAGATCTGCAAAGTCTCCAGTGCTCGAGGGAAAATCTCTTCAATTTCTTCCCGCATTTAATTCCTTACCTTGGTGGATTGCTCATCCTTCAATTTGCCAACCACTTCTACCCCAAATCTCTCAAATCTAGTCCCTTGCGTGCTCTGGGGAATAAAATGGAAAATCAGATCGGGCCCGAGAGTCAAACTGCTTTTAATGGCGAAAGACATCTCTAGATCTCTCCCACCAACTCTAGATATCAAAATTAACTTGCTCCTCTGTTTGGCATGCATAAAATAATAAGAAATCATGAAGATTCGCACACCCAGGTGTTTTATAGAGAAAATGGGGGGAAAATCAAATTTGGACACTCAACAGCCGTTTGATCCTTCATTTGAATGTAGGCCATCCACGTGGAAGATGCAAAAACAAGCTCGGGGCTTCCTTTGACCTTTTCTGACCCTTTTGAAAAAATGGAAAAAATTCCCATTTTTCTCCGCACCTCCGCTTCTGAAACATGGGCCTGACATGTGTCCTGAGGTAGGTCCCAAAGGAACCGCGGAAAAATTCTGCCATTTGACTTTCTTTTGGAAAAAGGAAAATTTTTTTGAGTTTCCCCTCCACTCTACCCCTCCACTTCAAGTCTCTAATGTGGGTCCCAGTGGAACTACGCTTCCCCTTTTACTTTTAACTCTTTTTTCTCAAAAGGAAATTTTTCCAATTTTCCTCCGCGGTCCGCACCTCCACCGTTGACCGGGAAAAACATTGACTATTTCCTATCGGGCTCACGGGCCATTTTTGTTGTTTTAACCTTTATGAAGCAAAGAGGTGAAAATTTTTAATTTCCTCCGATGGTCCGCCTCCCCGCCCCTTATGACTTTTCAAATTTCCACATGTCACCACGGTGCACCTTGAGGTGGTCCCAAAATTTGATATCTTGAACGAGCGTAGGGTCACCACGTGTCTTGCTCTAACGAAATTTGTTTGAAGGCTTGAAGCTCAATGGAAGGCGCCACTTGTCAAGCTCCGAGGTAGTCTCCCTTGCCCATTGAAAAGTCCAAGCAAATATGCAAAGTGAGTGGAGTGCCCCATGTGTCATCATGGCACTTCTTTAAGATGGTGCCCAAAGCGGAGACTCTAAATGAGCGTGGGCTTGCCACGTGTCCCTATTGTGCCAAAATGCTCCAACTACCTAAAATTTGTCCAAGTCCAAGCCAAGCAGCGGAAACCTCCACGTGTCCTTCCGGCACTACTCCAAGGCAAAGCCCAAAAGCAGATCTTCAAATGAGTGTCGTTCCTCCACCTCGTCTCCGGAATTCCCCGATAACCTTTTGAAATTTGTCTAAGTATGGGAAACCCAGTGGAAGCCTCCATGTGTCTCTTTCCTGCCAACCCTCCATGTGTCATCCCAGTGCTATTTCAAAGCCAAACCAAAAGTTGATTCTCAAACGAGCACCGTTCCTCCACGTGGACACATTTTTAAAATGAGGATTTTCATGGAATTTTTGAAGTATTTAGCTGATCCGCGTCCAACCAAGAGGTGCCACGCTCCTGTCAATTAAATGATGCAAATTTGACCGGAGAAATGCCCACAAATCGTAAAATATAGAGAAACATCCATTCAAGCCTCGAAAATGAAATTTTCTTCAAGGATAGATTTTAAAAATGTTGCAAGCCTCAAACATGACCCTTAGGGACACATCAACTCATTTATCCTCGAGTATTAAGGAAAAAAATGACAAGGACAACAGATCTTGACTGTGGAAAATGGAGAAAATGGGAAAATGCAAGATCCAAGGAACAGAGCACGGAGATTAAAAATACAAAGATTTTCCGAGGAACAAATGAACCATGAGACAAATATGGACCCACACATGATCTTCAACCCAGGATCGATTAAAAATGGAAAAAAGAACTACCAAGCACAATGCGGGGAAGGATATGACAGAGGCCATGAATTAATAAACTTTCAAGGGTACAAATGGGGCGAGACAATTTTGAGAACCAACAGGCTCCGACTTGGGGATGGGCACTCCCTACGAGTGCCATAAGAACAAAATTAGACCAAGTACCAAAATATCCATTGGGAAATGGAGTCAACTTTGTAGGGTAGAGAAATAGAGCCATCTTCAAAAATAAACAGAGAAACCAACAAAAACAGGTCACCGAGGACTAGAACGAGCAAAAATAGAAAAAATAGGGAACAAACAACAAATACTATACATGTAAAAAAGTTAAGCCTTGATTCAAGGAATCAATCCAAGAAATGCTTTAAATTCCTGCCATTAACAGGAAGTTTGAGTAATTCACCATCCAAGTCCTTGAGGAAGAAAGTATGCTCCCTAATTCTGATGTCAATCGAGTAAGGGCCCATCCATAATGAGTCAAACTTGCCATGCTTTCCCTTATCCTCATGCATGTTATCCCTTAGTAACACAAGATATCCAATGTTGAAGGCTCTGGGAGTGACCTTCTTGTCAAATAACTTCTTCAGTTTATCTTTGAATTTTACATGCCTCTGGTGGGATGCCCTCCTCTCTTCTTCAAGCTCAATGATCTGGTTAATGCGAGCATCATAAGGTTCTACCTCTTGATCTTCCAGCTACTGCATAAACTTATATGAAGATAGTTACATATGAAGAGGTAGCATGGTCTAAGTCTCGTCTGACAAGAACTCAAACAAACTCTTTCTCGGTGACCCTCTTGACAAATGATTCTATTTGCCCAAACAACAAACTTCAACCGCTCACCCCACCTTCTTTTGTTCTCGCTCCAATGTTCTTCTAATGATCTTCATAAAAAAATTATTACTAAATTTAGCTTGTCCATTTCCTTGAGGATTATAATTGGAGGTATATATCAAGTTGATCCCATATTTTTTTACACATTGCCACCAAAGGTTTAGATCTAAATCTCATGGCATTGTCACTATAATCTTGACTATTACTCCAAACTCAAATAATATTGTTTAGCACAAAATCCATGACAACCTCGGTGTGTAGCTTTCTTGGTGGGGATTGCTTCCACCCACATAGTAAAGTAATCGGTGGGCTACAAGAATCCACTTATGGCCAACACTTGAAGGGTCTGAAATTTCACCAATGAAGTCCATTCCCCATTGCTTGAATGGTCAGTGCGAAGGCAAAGTGAGCTTGAAGCTTTCACCTTCCATAAAAACACCGACAACTTTCACATATTTTGACCAACATGGTTGCATCCTTGAAAAGAGTTTGCCACCAATAACCAGCCCTTAGGATCTTATGTGTTGTGACTCTTGCAGCAAAATTCCCCCCACAAACTCCTCCATGGAAACCAGCAATTATTTTGGGGGCTTCATCTTCAATGATGCATCTTAAGAGGACTCCCACTGGGTTCTTCCATGCCAACCCAAAATTAGTAACAACATATTTCTGGGAAGCCAACTTAAGAGATCTCTTTTGGTTCTTATTCAAATGCTCAGTGGCAGTTTAAACTTCTTAGATAGAACATCACATCCCCTTACCACTCATAACTCATCAATCTTTCAAAAACAACGCTCGTTCTTCCTCAATCTCATTTACCTCAATGATCTACAAGTTGCTCTCACCATGAGCTTAGCTAACCCCAAACCTCTCACCAACTTCATGGTTTGATGTCCATACCATACTCCCCGCAGCTTGTGTTAGAATGTGGTCCTTCATGTGAGCATGCTTTTCCAAAGCCCGAGATTTCCACTTTATCTCATGATGTTCTTCTAGAAGATTCCATCGCAGGCATGCTCCTTCTTGTCCAACCTATCGCCAAGCTGGCATCTTATCCACACAAACCTCGACCATACTTTTCACATGTTCTGATCCGGTCACTCAAATCAACTAAGTCCCAAACCTCTTTTCACGTGACACGCGTGCTATGGGCTTCCTTAAACCTTTCTCTTACGCACTTTTGCCTTACATGCCATTCCATAACTAGGGTCCTGCGTGCCTACGCGCCTTCATATTTGGTCAATATTCCAGGGGTCCAACATCACCCCACACTATGCCTATTCTCCATCCTCGGAAACAATTTACTTAACCAAGATGCATGCTGCCTTAGGGAACCAATGTATACAATTACATTTTGCAAAAGAATAAGGAATGAAAGAATTGGGGAAAGCATGAATAATGGGGGGAGCATCAATTCAATAAGCTAGGAAAATCCTTCTTAAGTCTCGCTCTACTTTGTTCCATGCTTTGACCTCGCCTGTGCCTTCTCGACAGAGGTCGCCACTGTGGTGCTTACTTCCAAAACTTAGGCCAATTCCCCCGGGTGCCTAGGGTGTCCACAATCTGCTCCATTTCTTTTCCCGTGTCCTTGAGCTTGTCCATCCTCCTGGTAATCGAGGGTATAGTTCCTTTAGCTAGGCCTTAATCGAACTCCTTAAGGCTTTAATTGCCTCCGATTTTCTCTCTCTACTTCCGAACCTTGTCTCTCTCCACCTGTTCCCCTTGTTCTTTTCTTGGAACTCTTTTAGCTCCACTTCAAGTGTGGTGACCAAGGAGCTTGCCACCTTATCTTTGTCTGTGCAAGTATCATACGTGGCCTCCGCAGATTGGGCAATGAACTTAACCTCTGCAAGCACTTGGCTATACTCCGCAATGAGTGCTACCACCTTCAATTTATCCTCCTCCTTCAAGCGTGCGGCCACTTCCTCCAGACTCTAGGGCTAAAGGTCACCTTTCCATAGTGAGTATGCTTGTTAGATCCTCTAAACACTCTAGAGAGGATGCGTACTTCGCATGGGTGGCGCTAAGTCTAGGTGCTTTAGAATGATGGCACTGTTGATAGCCTCCACCTTTTTGTATACCTCTTGCACCTTTGTCTTCTCATCCTTCAACTCGCGCCTTAATTGTGTGTTGATCAATTCTTCTAGTTTCAAGCTATTGGCCTTCTCTCACGCTCTCCTCTTCTTTCTTCCCTAGCTTTCCCTCTAGTGCTCTTATACTATCATTGCACGCGAAGAGCCTAGCTTCTATCTCGACCATGACCTTGTTGAGTGTGTTGCACAGAGACTTGCTCATCCGAGAGTTCCTGAGCATTCACCAAGGGATTGTCTCCCTTAGATTCTGGTAATGTCATGATCACTTTCTCGGTAGACTTCAAGTCCGGCTCATCAATGTGGGAATCGAACGCCTAAGAGAGAATCTTTTTGGTTTTGGGGTACGCACCATCCTTTTCAAATGACCCCATGGCTAAAATCATTTATGTGGGTACAAAGATTTGAAACCACGTGCGTAGTACCTTCTTCATGTCATCAACGTAGCCCATTACTTGCCTTTGTTCCATATCAAGAGTCCTCCTACCTAAGCACGCACCTTTGCAGAAACTTAATGTTAGTGTGGGACCTCCTCCCATGTTTTCATGCTCTTTTCCGATGTTCTCTTCCTTCCCTTTCTTCAAAGACTATGTCCGTGTTGCGCTCCAACTCTTGGTCTACCAAGGCTTCAAGCATTTTCTTTGCTTCTCTTTTTTCCACCTCGCTTATATACTCCTTTGTGAAGCTTATTGGCCCCTCGCTTCTCTTCGCTAATTTCCTCACTCTTTCCCACATCCCGGTGCATTCCTCATCTTGAGTGCCCGTCATCACCAATCTGTCACTATGATAATTCTCCACCTGGGAACTCTCGTGCTATGATTATTTACTAATGCACAACCTTTAGTTTGGTGGATGTAATCTGAAAACACAACAACAAACATAACACAAGAATACCATAGACTATGATACGAAGGAATGATGACAAATCTGAAATATAAGTGTAAATTATAATATCAACATGAAATTGTTACAATCTCACCCATGAGGTACTTCAAGTGTTACTAACTTCACTTGCCTTCCAATAATAACTATGGGAGAAACTTCACAATGGATTCTTTAACACACCTTCTAAATGATGGCTTCCTTTACACACTTACTCATACAATATTTCTCACTACTTCTCTCTATGCTAAATGAGGGGGGTGGCCTCTTTATTTATAGGAATTCAAGCTTATCCACCCTATCTCTAAAATAGGATAGAAAATCTCTTCCGGCCAATCATATTCCATGCCTAAACTCTTACCTTTACATGTAGGCTTATCTTCTAAGATAAGATAAACTTTATCATCTCACATGGGTTCCACCTTTTTAGACTTTTCCACAAATAAAATACACAAAATATTTATGACATCACTCTTTGTCCTTATTAAAAATATAATATTTGTAATTCCTAATCATGTAGACCCTACTTCTCTACTTACCCCAACTTTGACATTTTAACATTACCGAACCACTTACGACAAATATTTACTTTTTACCACAACATTCCTATTGTATTTTGATTGTTACCGTACTCTTTTATTGGCGGAACTTCATAGATGGCACCGTTATCTTCTATCAGACGCCACTACTAATCATACTTAACAACATCTTATTCCTAATACATACATAATAAAATAGAAATTATGGAGGAAAATTTTAATGTCGACATTTTCCCCCTTCCTAGCTTCTACTCCGTCCTCGGAGTAGACTATTCTGGTGCTTGGAAAATATTTAACTTGTCATGGTTGACCCATTTCGTAATGGGAGTGCCATCCAATTCCTCCAGTTGATATGTACCATTTTCATGCACAACTGCTATTTTGTAGGGCCCCATCCATTTGGGAAGAAATTTTCTTCGCTTCTTTTTTGTATATCTGAATCATATACTAGAACCAAGTCATTCACATGAAATGGAGACCAATGGATCTTTTGATCAAATATTTCCTTCTGCTTCATTTTCTTCTTATAGCTTGTATCCTTCGCTATTTCCCTCATTTCCTCTAGCAAATGAAGATGCACCAACCTTTCTTTTACTAAATCACTATCCTTTCCTTTTTCATAACTCTCACAAAGGGGGAATATCAAACTCAATAGAAAGAACTGGATCAATGCCATAAGCCAACCGAAATGGGGAGTATCATATTGCTGACTTTGATGTTTCCCTATATGCCCACAATGTTGCATGAATCCTTTTATCCCACTTATGTGCTGCAAGGCTACATCTTTTACTAAAATGTGACACAACACAAAATTTGTTTGTTCCACTGTCTATTTGTTCTTGTCTGTATGTCGTTGCCTTCCCGTGCTTAATAGAAAACTTGTTGACTAGGGCTTCTACAACCTCATTAATGAAGTGGCTTCCTTGATTTGTTACAATTTCTAATGGGCAACCAAATCTGGTGACAATGCATTCATATATGAACCTTGTCAATTCATCCATGGAAGTTGTTTTCAATGGCCTAGCTTCAACCCACTTAGTTAAATAATCTATGGCAACTACAATATACTTATTTTGGCGTGGGGTAGTTGGAAGTAGACCTACAATATCTATTCCCCATTTTTCAAAGGGACCAAGTGGAAGAATAGGGCATAATGGAGCTGATGAAGTCTTATGGTTACCATGTGTTTGAAAAATATCACATGTCTTACAATAATTATAACAATCTCTAAAAAGAGTGGGCCAGTGATAACTTGCATCCAAGATCTTTCTTGCTGTAAGTTGTCCAGAGAAGTGTCCTCCACATGTACCATTGTGGAATTCTTCTATCAGCTCCTTCCCTTGATCACGTCCAACTTCCCTCTTGTACTATCCATCAGGTCCTATTTGAAATAATACTCCATGCATAATAGAATATGGACGATTGGCTTGAGTAATCTTCTTCTTAGTCTTTACATTGGAACCATCAGGAAACTTGAATTCATTCAGATAATTCTAAATATCTATGTATTCACTAGGGATTGTGTCAAAGGATAACAATGTTGCATCTGAAAATCATCATCATCACAAGATGAACCTAAACCATCATAGGCTCGAGAGAGTGCATCTGCATTGACATGCTTCTTTCCTAGCCTATCTATAATATCAAATTCAAATTCTTGTAGAAAAATTATCCATCTTGTTATCCTCCCTGATGGGTTAGGCTTATTTACAATATATTTTAGAGCATGATGATTTATTACAACTATAAATTTCTGCCCTAGCAAGTAATTTCTAAACTTCTTTACAACAAAAATGATAGCTAGAGCCTCTTTTTCAGATTACAAAGATATTTTACCTCAAAGATTGCTCATTTGATCGCTCCCAAAGTAAACTGGATGATCATTCCCATTTTCATGTTTTTGGCTCAAAGTAATTCCTAGTGCTGCATCTGAGGCATCAGTATACATAATGAATGGCTTGCTCCAATCTGGATTCTCTAAAACAGTGAAGACACCAAAGCTTCTTTTAGTTGTTCAAAAGCTTCATGCACCTTATTTCCTAGTTCATAAGTAACATCCTTCTTCAAGAACTAGGTTAGTGGCTGTGTAATCTTTGAGAAATTCTTGATGAACCTTCTATAGTAACCCACATGGCCTAAAAATGATCTCAACTTACTTCTATTCATAGGAAATGGTAACTCTTTGATTTTTGAAACTTTATCAGGATCAATACCAATACCATCTCTGATGCAACATACCCTAACAAAACACCTTTAGAACATCCAAAGACACACTTTGTAGGGTTTAGTGAGGCTTGTGCTTCATCTAACCTTTGGAATGTTGTCTCCATCTGGTGTAGGTGGTCCATCTTGCTCCCATAGATGTAAAAATCATCCAGAAATACTCTGATGAAGTTTCCAATGTAGGGTTCAAACACCCTATTCATCAAGCATTGGAACATTGCTGGAGCATTACACAACCCAAAAGGCATAACTCTATAAGCAAACGTTCCCCAAGGAGTGGTGAACATGGTCTTTAGCTGATATTTCTCTACTATATGAACTTGGTTGTATCCGCTATATCCATCAAAGAAAACTATAACACTCTAGCTAACTACTTCATCCAAGATCTGATCTGAGAATGGAAGAGGGTAATGATCCTTCTTTGTTTCCTTGTTAAGATTCCTATAATCAACACAAATGTGTAGTTTCCCATTATTTTTTATTGATATCACAATGGGAGAAATCCATTCTGAATTCTCCACAAAGAAATATGAATCCTACATCAAGCAACTTATCTATTTCTTCTTTTACAATCTTGGAAAATTAGGATTCATTCTATATGGCATTTGTTTTATGGGCTTAACACCATCTACCAGCTCAATATAATGTTCTACCCAACTTACTTGACGAAGTTCCTTATAATCAAAAGTGAATAGGTGTATGTACCTTAGAAAGAGCTAGAGGTAGGATTCCTTCTCACTCTCCATCACAGCATCACCAATCTTTATTTGTTGGAGACGATCAACAATTTATTCTTTAGATAATCTTATGGGTTCATGAGTCGGTGTGACTGGAAGGATATCCATGACCGAAACATCAACCTCACTTTCTTCATCTTCTATGTCCACTTCACTAGTACTAGAGTAATCAGAGGATGTCCAATCATCAGTTTCATCACTTGAATCCATAGGTTCTGCCTTATGATGCCGAGGGATCACGTTTATCTTCACCCTCTCTTTGCCACGTCCAAGTTTCATGAAGCCTTCATTCTAGTAGTTTCTTGCATGAAATCTCCTTAGCCATGGCCTTCCCAACAACATTGGGTACGCAATAGTACCATTTTTCATCACCTAAAAGTATACCACACATACAACACCCATAACAGATATTTCCACATTTGAAATAACACCTTCTAGTTTAGTTTTTCCCTTATTTAATGACCTTAACATAAGTGTTGAGGGGTGATCAGTTTTTAAACCCAACATATTCATTACAGACTCGATCATTACATTAACTGCAACACCTCCATCAACTAAGACAACATGAATTGAAATACCATTGCATAATACTTCATCTTATGGAGTGTAGGGATCCGCCTCTGCCTCCAAAATAGGTACCTCAACCTCCTTACTTCGTCGAGCATTGAGTCCACTTCGCAGCTCCCGCCTCTTCTTAGAAGACTTAGCCAGAAGTTGACCATATGTAATATTTGCAGGCCTTTTAGACAGATCTTCTAAGATGGAGTATGGTCCTTGTCCCTGTGAAATTAGAAAATCTTGCACACCCAACTTTATTCTCCTATGTTTCTTACTAGTTTATCCTTTCATCTTCTTAGGATCATTTCCATCTTGGTTATCTTTTTCTTTCTTTCTTTTTGTTACAAACACATCTGCTTCATTATTTATGCTCCTATCTATTACATCAAAAGAATTCACAGTGTGTTTTTTTCCTTTGTCTTGTACTGATGTAGAAGCTCTATCTGGACAATTATACTTATAATGACCATTTTTATGACAACCATAACATACAACTTCAGCTTATATTTCTTTTGGACCTCTATCTCCTCCCTGAGAACTAAATTCCTTTCCTTGAAGAAGATTAATATTTAACTGACCCATCTTATTGAACATATCTTCATACTCAGTAGATGTACTAGGGAAAAGATTTGTGCTCACCGAGAGTGGTTGTGGATTTTGGACCAAAGGTGTTGGTGTAGGCTCTACCTTAGCAACATTTTTTTGGGCTCCTCTTCCATGCTTTCTTCTTACCTTCTTAATCTCATTTGTTTGTTCAATGGTAGCCGGGTGGTCATACTTCACTCATTGTTCGATCTCTCGCTTCATCTCAATAATGAAGTGTTTATAGAGGAGATTATCCATGCCATTCATCAACCCATCCGCTAATCCTTCCTTCCGGATCTGGGCATTGAGCTTCCTCCTTAGCTCTAGAACACGAGCATAATAATCCCTTATCTTCTCCTTCTCTCCTTGGGATAGCTTTGTGATATCAATCATGAGATCTGCATATTTTTGTTGTTCACCAAATTCTTCAAGAAAACTTTCAGTTAATAAATCCCATGAATTTTTCACATTATCACCTAGTGTTTCAAACCACCTAAGGGCTGAACCATCCAAAAAGGTAGGAAAAAATTTAGTCCATTATTCCCTTCTTATGAGGCCATTACAAATGCAATATCGTTTAAACTCTTGAATGAAAGAGGAAGCATCTTCATTAGATTGGGCTAAAAAAGGAATCTTCCCCATTTTTAAAAGTAACCACAGTGAAATACCAACCCACAAGTACAATCAACAAGACTTATGTGCACAAATAATTGGAATCACTATAATAGAAAGTGACTTTACACCTTTCTACAAATAAATGGAAATGACCACGGTAACTATGGTAAAACTTGACTTATTGCGGTAAAAAATGACTTTACTGTGGTAAACACTATTCACGATAAAAAGTGAAGTTACTACGGTAAATACTATTCACGGTAAAAAGTGACTTTACTACGGTAAATACTATTCACGGTAAAAAGTGACTTTACCATGGTAACTACTATGCATAGTAAAAACAAGGTTACCCTCTAAATGTTTTCTGACTAAGTGGGAATATCTCTCCGAAAATCCACCAACGAGGAATGGTCCCGACAACGGAACCAAAATGTCATCACCAATCCAGCACGATGATAATTCTCCACCGAGAAATCCTCGTGCTATGATTATTTACTAATGCACAACCTTTAGTTTGGTGGATGTAATCTGAAAATACAACAACAAACATAACACAAGAATACCATAGACTATGATACGAAGGAATGATGACAAATCTGAAATATAAGTGTAAATTATAATATCAACATGAAATTGTTACAATCTCACCCATGAGGTACTGCAAGTGTTACTGACTTCACTTGCCTTCCAACAATAACTATGGGAGAAAATTCACAATGGATTCTTTAACACACCTTCTAAATGATGGCTTCCTTTACACACTTACTCATACAATATTTCTCACTACTTCTCTTTATGCTAAATGAGGGGGGTGGCCTCTTTATTTATAGGAATTCAGGCTTATCCACCCTATCTCTATAATAGAATAGAAAATCTCTTCCGCCAATCATATTCCATGCCTAAACTCTTGCCTTTACATATAGGCTTATCTTCTAAGATAAGATAAACTTTATCATCTCACATGGGTTCCATCTTTTCAGACTTTTCCACAAATAAAATACACAAAATATTTATGACATCACTCTTTGTCCTTATTACAAATATAGTATTTCTAATTCCTAATCACGTAGACCCTACTTCTCTACTTATCCCAACTTTGACATTTTAACATTACCGACCACTTACGACAAATATTTAATTTTTACCACAACATTCCTATTGTACTTTGACTTTTACCATACTCTACTTTATTGGTGGCACCGTACTGATGGTGCCATTATCTTCTATCAGACGCCACTACTAATCATACTTAACAACATCCTATTCCTAATACATACATAATAAAATAGAAATTACAGAGGAAAATTTTAATGTCGACATGCCCTTGCGCCATGCGAATACAAACTATTGTTTTTCTTCTCCACTCTCCCCTTCTAAGTCGTAGACACCAAGACTTGTGGCTCTGGTCTTTCTCGGCTCATCTTCCTCGCCATCATCTTCTTCGCTCTCGTCTCCTCTTCCACCCATGTACTTCTCCAAGCTGTTGGTCTCCTCCGAGTCAGCTTCCTCATCCACCCTCTACTTTTTCTTGAGAGGTGGCTCTGAACAGAGGATTCGGCCTTTTCCTCCTTTTCTAGTGACTTTTCCTTGTTGAGCGGTTGCCTGGGTGCCTCCACTTCTAGCATCTTCTCCTTCACCGGGGACTTCTTTCTTTGTATGTAAGTACTGGGCTTGGAGCTCGTGGTTGGCATGCTCATTGTCGAGCAGTCCCGCACACTTGGTGCTTCTTCTTCTCCTCTCCCTCTCTTTTGGACGCGGGCCTCTTCCTACTCATGGAATCTTCGGTATGGAGACATCATTGTCTGGTATGCACCCTTCTCAAATTTTGGCCTTATACGAGGTATGCGCGTGGCTTTGTGGATCCTCCAAAGTGATGGGTAGTGTCATTAGCTTTGTCATCTGGACCTCATGCAACACATACCTTTCCACGTATGCGTGCTTTTTGCCAGTAATTCAACTTCTTTCTCATCTCTCTGGGCTCCCGATCCAGACTACCTAGCTCCAGCTTTTAACTTCTTTGATTCCTTAAATCTATTTACTCCCGCCTTTAGAAGTATTGAGTAGTGAACGTGAAGGGAAGTTTGCACCAAGGGCTCCATGATTCATCTATCAGCCTGAACCTACCCGCATGCAAATGTTGATAAACAATGAATTCAACTTCCCCCTCAGTGGCTAGCTGGGAGTTATTCAGGATTCTCCACTCTACCTTGAACGCGTTCCTTAGGCGCGTATACCATTTCTCCAGTCATGCCTTGTGGGGTGTTGTCATTGTATCACAGGCATACTTCTCGAACCTCTTCGCGGGTGAAGGATCCTCGGCGGGGTACTCCCATACAAACTTGTCAGTGCGTCAGGAACTCCAATCTCTAAAAATACAATGGTGAGTAAGATGTTTCCGAAGAGGATTTTGTCACCTTCCTTCGCGCACTTAACAATTTCTTCTATAATGTATGCAGATAAGTTATATATAGTGCCTTCGCAATTTTCCTGTAGACATGTAACCAAGGTTTGTTGACCTGGGTCCACCTCTCCTAGCCATTCAACTTAGTCACTAGATGCGCGGCCATTTTCATCATGAGGTCCTTGATGTCTGAAATGTCATAATATTTTGACCCCTTCTTGCAGGCATATTCAGTAATGGTCTCCTGAATAGCCTCCTTATCACCTAGGTCATCCTCCAAGCTATCTCCCTCACATATTAGGCCTGTGAACTATGAGATATCTTTGGGAAGTAACGCGCATCTTACGCCTGCGAAGTGGAAGTAATCTTCATGTACCTGCGACATTAACCATTGGTAAAGGCGTTCTGGTTTCCCAAAATAGGGCAACTCATAGAGTTGCAACAGCCCTGCCTTCTCCATTTTGACCTTAACGTCATCATTGTATATTGGCAAGCCCTCTGGTGTTCATTTACTTGTGGGGCGCACTAATTCCAGTGCCATTTCCTTCTCTATCATGTTTTTTCGGTGATTATAGTCACTTATAGGTACATTTCTCAAGTGGGATTCCCACTCCTTACCCATCATCACCCCATCTGGGTATTAAATCTCCGCATACCATTCTTCATTTGTGTTCACGTTGGGTTCTTTTTGTTTGGCTTTGCCCTTGCCCTTTCCTTTCTTGGGTGTCATTGTCGAGGTCCTCTTATCACTCTACTTCCTCCTTGTTACTCATCCTACTTCTTCCAACCTCATTTTGCAAATATATGATATAAATCTCTTGAACCCGTGCCCTAGTTTGTCGAACCCGAGCTGGGATAAAATATTCACAAGACAACGCCTCTTCACAACTCTTTTCATGCCCATGTAACCCCTTCCTTCTGGTTTGCAAACTCAAACTGGTTTCTCACACTTCAATCTCACAGATCTTTCTTCACTCGATCAAATCTGGAAACCCTAGTTTATAAAACTCGCTTCTTTCTCTATTTCGCAAAGTAAAAATGAAAGTGCCCCGACCCTTTACTTATAGTTTTTCTCTTTTTAAACATTAAATGCTACTTCACCTACCACCGTACTTTGTTCATTTAATGCATATTTTTCAAACAAATCCTATCTTCAACGCTTTCACTCACGCACCCAACCTACATAAAAACTCCTCCAACCTTATGGTGCGCAACCAATCCAACATGACAAGAGACTCTTGCACAGTAACCCGTGCCGAAGGCACTTCTTCTATTTTGATTCTTGCTCTCGCCTACCTCATGTTGCTTAAATGCGCTTTTTCCTCCTTAGTATGTGGGATCTACAAGTAGCTTTATCCTGGCACCAACCATTCTTCTTCCATCTTTTATCTTCATATACCTCTTCTACCTGGGCCATTCAACAAGGCTTTTCAACACAACTTCCTTGGTACTTAAATCATGCGCTCCTTCGCATTTCTCCACCCCACACTTAAAATGATGTGCGGTCCTCCATGCACTCACAAATTCTCAAAATAGCAATAAGGTTACCGACGCCTAAGGTGTAAAAAAACAACAACACATAAGGGAAATACAAAAACGAGAAAGCATAAAGGAAACTTCTAAACTAACTGGAAAAACTGCCTTATTTACAAACACTAAGAAGACTTATTTATAGTAGGGCTTCAGCCTACTACCATTGAAGTGTCCAAGAAACTTCATCCCATCCAACACTTGTAACTGGCACACGTCCGAATCAAGGATGTACGAGATTGTGTAAGGACCCAACCAATGGACTTTCAACTTCCCAAGATGGTGCAAAAACTTAGAATCATATAGTAAAACCATCTGCCCAACCTCAAACTTCTTGTTTCTAATGTGGCGATCATGCCAAGCCTTTTGCTTTGCTTTTTCTATTGTTTGGCTCCACCTGGTGAGTGATCATCTCTCATCCAGTTTCATTAACTTATAAATCCTTTCTTCCAGTAGCTTTGTTCATCAGGCCTCACCCTCCCGCACGCTATATTCATAGAGAAGGTAACATGAATTCAATTGGCGGGAAAGATTTTGCGCTAAACACCAACCGGAATGGTGTGGCTTTATTCAACCTTTTATAATTTTTCCTAAACACCCATAATACTACGATACCTTGTCATCCCAATCTTTTCTACCGACATCACAAATTTTAGTCAAGGTATGACTCAAGTATCTTGTTGAATGCTTCCACAATTCCATTTGCTTGTGGGTGATAGGGCATAGTCTTGTGTTGAGCCACCATAAACTCGATAACATGATCCTCATGGTCTCATTCAAGAAATGTGTACCCTATCATTGTTCGACTCAACGGGCATCCATACCTTGTGATACTATTCTCCCACAAGAATCTTGCCACTATGGCTATTGTGCGATTTTTAGTCAGGGCTACCTCTGCCCACCTTGTGAGATAATCCGTGTAAGTGATGACATAACGTGACCCGAGCCCCTATGCGTTGCTGGTGCAATAGGTCCTACAAAGTCTATTGCCCATTTCTCAAAAGGTTACGCACTAGGAATAAGGTGCAAAGACATTTCATCTCTTCTTCCTGGTTTTCTCATGCACCGACAATGCTCACACCCTTTACAATAATCTCTATAATATTTTTAAAGGTTTCCCACCATAATCCTACCATTATTATCTTATGCGCGGTGGCATCCTCTGCATAATGCCCACCCGCACTTCCTCTGTGTGCTTCCTCCATGATGGCCAGGTGCTCATGCTCTAAGACACACCTATGCAAAACTTCATCACGTCCCAACTTGTATAAGTCTCCACTGATTAACATGTAGAAAACGACACGTATGACTAATCGCTTATTTTCCAATGTCTTCATTCCTTTCGACGCCACACCTTCCTTTAAGAATACTACAATCTCTTCCAAATCTAAGGGCGTGCGCTGCAACCTAAAGAGTTACACATCTAGCATTGTTTTCTCAATACTCTGCGTATCTTCCCCTGAATCAATCCTTGATAGATGATCAGGCCCACAATTTATTTTTTCAGGCTTCACTACAATGGTGAATTCAAACTCTTGAAACAACAACACCCATCGACATATGTGCCCTTGTAGTACAAATTTGTTCACTAAATACTTTAATGCTATGTGTGGTTAGTGTAAAACACAAAGGGTGTTGCCAGCAGATACTATCTAAACTTGAAGAGCACGTAGATTATTGAAAATGTGTAACGCTCGGTTGTGGTATAGTTTTCTCTTCTAGTGTTAGCTTCCCTTGCAAAACATAGAGGATGATCAACAATCCCTTCACCTAGTACAAAAGTGTGCTGCACTAGCCCAATGGTGGTCCCCAAGCATCTACATGGACATGGAAGGGCTTGTTCCAAGAGGGAAAGCGTAACATAGGTGTGGTAATAAGCCTATCTTTTAATGTCTCAAATGCCCTCTGTTCATGACTCTCCCCAATGGAAGGCACTTTTATGTCTAAGTAGCTCCTCCAAAGGCACGACAATCTTGGCATACCCCTTAATGAATTTCCTGTAATAGCCCGTATGCCCAAGGAATTTGTGCACTTTGCGCTCTAGCTAGTAGGTTCCCTTAACCCCACAATAACTGCAACTTTAGCGGGATCTACCACCAAGCTCTCCTTGCATATGATATGCCCTAATAGAGTCCCAAAGTGTGTGGAAAACTCACACTTCTTAATGATGAGGGATATCCTCAACTACCTACACCTCTCAAACATTAATCTCAAGTTGTCACAATGGTCCTTAACTAGACCATGCACTATCCAATCATCCAAGTAGACCTGAAGAAACTTATGTATGAAATCCTGGAACACTTGCACCACTATGCACGAAAAAATAGCAGGCGCATTCTTCAACCCAAATGGCATGACCATATATGCAAAACTTCCCCACTCGGTGGCAAAAGTTGTCTTCTCCTGGTCTTCCTTTGCAATCCAGACTTGGTGGTACCCTAAAAATCCTTCCGTAAAGGAATAGATTTCGCGCCCTGACTCCTTCCAAAATTTCTTTAGTGAAGGGGGTTGAAAAGGATCAATGACACAAACCGCGCTTCAATTCCCTATAATCCACACAAATCCTAATCCACCCATCCTTCTTGATGTTGATTACCATCAGAATTATCCACTCCGATTCTTCCACTGCCTCAATGATCCTAGAAGCTATCATTTTGTCTATCTCCTCCTTGACCTTCACGTGCAAATTGGGATTCATCCAGTAGGGCCTTTTCCTAACCGGAGCGCACTGCCTTCGGCTTTTATCTTTATCTCCCCCAAGGAATGGTGAATGTCTTTGAGCTCATGGTACCCGCGTGTGAATAAATCCTCAAATTCGCGCAGCAGATCAATGATCTTAGATACTTCCTTCTCCATCCAGTAATCTCCAATAATGGCTTCCTTAGGTTCTTCTCTTGAACCGATGTTAACTTTTTTTGTTTTTAAAGGCTCATTGTAGGCACGCGCGTGAGTATTTTCACTATCCACTACCTCGTGCATCCCTACAGAATGGCTAACATCTAACCTTTCTGATTCCTCTCCATGAATCACATACAACAACTTTCCTTTTTCCTTTTCCAAACATGTGCGCTTAAGCTGTAACTCTTATGTTTCCTCTACTTCTTCTTCAAGGAGTACCTCCAATCCTGGTTCACCTAATAATTCCAACAACCTATCTTCCTTCCTAGCACTATCCCCCATGGTAAGGTGCTTGATACCTTGCAAGGCCTTATCAACTGATGGTTTGGTACTCTGATACTCAAAGGTTTGAGTAAGGTCACCGTGAGCTCTTGCGCCTTGTCTTAATGTATATACCATGCGCGTGCACAACCTTGCAGTGTTGAATACAACTTGTGTACCCAAAGGGATGGTGGAAAAGATTCCGTTCCTTCTCTCCAGACCCATTCACACTCCTGGATATGGAAAGAGGTGGGCTCCTTCCCATGGTACTCCTTGATGGTGGTGGGTATATTGTTCCTCAAGAATCTGACGAGAAAGAGCAATCCTTACCTCATGCCATTCTAAGAGGCTCTCCTGATGTGTAGCCCACCACCGTGCCGCTGTGCCGAGCAGGACATAGCTTAGCATCCCTCTCCATTCTTTCTCCTTCTTCCACTGAGTTTCCATTTGCTGTAAGAAGATCTCAAGTGAAGTCTCCTCCTAGGAATACTTGGGCAACTCTTTTCTCCAAGGTGTACCGTGCCCACCTTTGTTACCTTAGTCACCGACCCTCTCAATCGTGTTGTCCCATCAATTCATAAGTCTCGTGCATCCACTTATCACATGCTAGACTAGTGGTATCACTAATCGATCGAGCATCCTCAAACCGGATAACTCGCTCGATAGGATGTATTATCTCTAGATCCTCGATCAAGCGCACATATATCATGTCCGAACTTCTTCCCCAATGGTTCAATATAAGATGTCAACTTCCCATCACTGGGGTATAATGACTCGTTCTTCCTTGTTTTCAAAGCTAATGTACCCTTTGTTGAACCGAAGGTTCGCATTGTTCTAATAACACCATGGGCACCAAGGTAGTGTCGGGAAATTGTCTACCTCAGTGAGTGCCAAGACTTGAAGTCCCCAATAAACTTGGCTCCCTGGATAGTAATAATCGCATCCTTTAAGACACCAATGGGCATTGCCTTAGTCTTGTTTGCCATAAAAACACATTCAAGATGACAGAATGCAGGTCTTCCCATCTGATACCATGCATTGAAAGTTAGAACATTAACCTCCGCGCCTATGTCAATGAGTATATTGCTAAGGAGCCATCCATCTACAACTACATTCAATGTGATCTCCTTGTCATAGTCAAGGTTGTGAGGGGAAGGTTTGCGTTTAAGACCTGTCTCTCATGCTCTCTCCAAAGACGTGGTACCTTCTCTCTCAACCATGATCCTAGTAAGAGAATGATATTCTCATGCCTTAACATTTTACACACCTCGTTGACCTCATCCGAGGTCATCCTTTTGCTCCTCGACCCACCTTCCTTATTCCTCCCTCCTGGATTGCTCTTTTAGACACTAGATTTCCCCTTGTAAGCTCTGAATGACATCCATGGTGTCCTGATATACTTCCTTTTGATGCGCAGGGTCTGGATACTTTCCATGAATGACCTCCTCTCTTGAAATGAGGTTCCTTTGTCTTGGTATTTCTCTTACGTGTGTGGCTTCGCCTTTTCGTAACCAAGATATGCTCCACTCCTGCATCCCGTGTTACCCGAGGCATCCACCGTATGTCTACTTTCTTGATGCTAACCATTACAAAGGTGCGCTTGTCCTTTCAGTGTTGCTAATTCATATGCTCAAATAATTTCGGGCACTCCTCATACTTATGCTTCTTCCCGCACCACGAGCACTACAACAAGTCTGGGCACTCACATTTGTAATGTTATGTAGATCCACAGTTGAAACATGTTCCACGCAGGAACTCATTCCTTCCTCCATGGTTACCACGACCACAGAATCCTCCTCGAAAACCTCTTTCGCGCACGCCTCCATCTACGCACTCCTCATGATAGTGATCATCACCCTTAAAACTACTGTCAATGCTGGTTTGGCACACCCCATGATCAATGGCCTCGTGGATCTGATCAATGAGCCTAAAGTCTTTAGTATCATGAGTTGTAGAATTACAAATCTTGCAATAAAAGATACATTCTTCCCGATTGCGCACTGCAAAGTAGGGACATCTACTTGCATCATGGTCCCCATGACAAATTTCACACCCATCATGTATAGCGCGTATCATCCTCCGGGGAAAATTATCCTTAACATGCCCCTCTATCTCACAATCTATGCACCACAAACCACCGCGAGTCTCATGGGATGATTTCATAGACAATTTTTCCAGACTTCTTGGCCATAGTAGCAATCTAAGCCTCTAAGAACGGGATAATGCCAAAAGTTCAATACTACCAACAATTTTCGCACATAGTGGCAGCTTCCAATGCTTCGCGGGTCTATAAAAGTTTTGTGAGATAGGGCCCTTCTAAAAGGGGTGATCAACCCTCCAACAAACCATCACTGGGCATGTTATTAAGGATGGATATCATATGATAGTTTAGACAAGACAGTCTTAAAGCATGCATCATACTCCCGCACACTCTCTGCCATTCCTTATTGAATCTCCTTCAAAGCGCTGATGCTCTTTTGCTCAAACTCAAGAATGTGGAACTCTTCTAAGAATGCGTTCTTTAAAGCAGTGTAGTCCACCATTGTTTGGTGAGGGTCATACTTCCTATACTAGCTATGTGTGCGCCCTTACAACGTGGTTACAAACTGACTAGCCTTCCGTTCTGGGGTTGTGATACCCTTCGTGCACCATAGTAGTTTACACTTGTGAACATGCTCTATAGCATCCTCAATGCCCATATAATATGGCAAATGTAGAGACATTTCAAAGAATACTTAAGGTGGTGGCTGGGGTCCCTGTCCTCCTGAGCCAGAGCCTTGGTTTCCTCTGGTGTTTCCTCCACCACTTGATCCACTAGGTCCACCAGGTCCTATGCCTCTAGAGCCACCAGATCCACCAAAACCACTGGGTCCAATAGGGCTCAGTAGGATCTGTGCAAGCACCCCACGGTCCCACTGGGAACTATGCGTCGATGGTTTGTGATAGCTCCCCGCTACCACTACTGTGTCCCGTGCCACTCCCTCGATACGAGCACAAATCTTGTATATTGCTCCTTGTCCAAAGAATCCTCCAATACTAGAATATGTGCAGCCATAGAAGAAGGAATCAAAATTGTATCTCCTAGGCACGGATCTATCTCTACCATTGATATCAATCAATCAATAACACTTCTTCCTGGTTCGGAAAACCAAGTGCCAGGGCTCGGTCACTGGGTGGGTTCAGATATGTGCCAATGACTCTGCATTCTCCATGCGACGATCTCTCACCAGAGGCGAAGGGGTCTCCCTTACGCGCTTGCCAAGATGGGGTAGCACAGACTACTCAGGTTCCATGTCCTCCACGTGAACCTCAACTCCTTCCTGTAATGTCTATCTCCATAGATCCATCACACTAGCAGCTTTGTATCGTCTAGTAATCTCCCTTTCATGTGCTTCACTATACTTGAGCCATCTCTCTTCCCTCTCTTCTTATATCGTGGTATCTCGCCATCTTCTTCCAGCCAAGCTCCCTTACCCAATGCTCGAATGGTTTAGCCGGCCATTGGGAATGCCTCTAAACTCATGGTAACCATCAATATTTTCATAGCTAGAGGGACAACACACAAAATGATCCTTTGGGCTCCCATAAACTCAAACTCAAAGAACCTATGGACAATAATACGTTGAAATGGCATACTCTAGAGTGTATCTAGCCGGTACTCCTTTCCACCAATGATCTACAACATAGGTCCACGCGGATCTATATCCTATAGCCTCTCCGGTAGTCTTCTTTTGTCCACACATGTGATTTGTAATGCCAACTTGATCTAGACGTATAGGCTGAAAGCCATTCATATAGTTCTATTGGGAAGCAACAGAAGAAAGTCTCATACAGATCATGGTAGAGGTTCTCTTCTACCCATCTACGTGCATTAAACTTAGGTCCAGTGAATCTCTAAGCAAATTCATCCTCCATGCTCTTGAACCACGATTCAACATTTTCCAATGTTAACCGCTCCATCATTACTCATTACATAGATCATGATGTATGTTAATTCCCACTACAACTTTGAAAAGAGATCCCAGAAATGGAACCAAGATGTAGTTTTTTTTACTCCTATCACAAAAGAAAGGAACCCCATGAGCGCTGGCCTATCACCCAACGAAAGTTGAGTGCTCACACGAGGCATGCGCGGGTGTCGAGTCTCTCTTTTATGTGAGCTTAGTGGGAAACATCATTTATGATTAGTGTAAGAGTTTTCGGGAGGGGAAGTTAAGACATACAAGAACCATAGGGCTCGGGGCGGCCTCTAGATCCTTATAGTCACTTCAAACCGAGTGTTTAATGTAATCCGAACATGTATTACGACAGAAAGAAATATACAAGCATTCATACTTAGTATGAAAGGAAAGAGAACTCATAAGAGAGAAATATGCATTAGAACCATTGATATTCATGTATATATTATAATAGGTAACCTAATTACATTCATTGAACCATTACAAAGTGTCACAGAGAAGGACTCACAGCCATGCATTTCATTTGGACTTATGTAACTAAGCTACCAAAAGAAAAATTACAATTCCATGCCTAGTACATTCTCTCTTGAATGCAATTATCCATTAGCAGAGTCCTCGCAGTAATTTAGCAGCACTCTGCTCGTACTCTCTGTATCTCCCTTTTACTCTACAGGTGCCTATATTTATAGCTCTCCTGGGCTACCAACTCACCCTCCAGAGCCCTCAGATCTGATGTCAAGTGTCATAATGTGGTCCTTCATGTGAGCATGCTTCTCCAGGCTTGAGCTTTCCACTTTATCTTATGATGTTCTTCTAGAAGATTCCATCGCAGGCATGCTCCTTCTTGGGCCAACCTGTTGCTAGGCTGGCATCTTATCCACGCAAACCTGATCATGCTTTTCACGTGTTCTACTCGATAACTCAAATCGAATAATTCCCGAACCTCCTTTCGTGCGACACGCGTGTTATGTGCTTCCTTAAACCTTTCTCTTGCACATTTTTTTCCTTGCACTCCATTCCATAATCGGGGTCCTGTGTTCCTACGCGCCTTCATATTTGGTCAATATTCCAGGGGTCCAATGAGATATTGTTAAGTGTAATAATTAATTAGAGTTCACTATGGAAGGTTATTAAAATTTGAAAGAAGCAAATTTTTATACATGGCCAACATTCCCGAAATAAAAGTAAATATTTATTGATTTCCCCTCCAACCTAGGTGTTAGAATGAATTTTTAATCATTTTTTGTTGTTATATCATATATTCATCTATGTTAGCATTGGAATATCGAATCTTCAAAAAAGAATTATTTTCTCAAATTTGATCATGTGATCTTATTGGTTTCTCCTATGTGTTGTTTTATGTACATAACTTTTTTATTATATAGCTGATGTAGTTTTTGCATAATAGTATCCCTATGAAGAATGAGAGGGGCCTCAAGCCTCTTTATCCCTAAGAAATTAAAACAACTACATTAATTTTCACACAGGGCTTCTCTTGGTAATAGAATGTAGAATAGAAGAGACCCTTAAAAATCATGAAATAGAATAAATAGTCACTTAGAGAAATATGATGACTTAGATATTGTATATGTAGTGCCCATTTCCCTTTGACACCTTTTTAAAACTAACCATGATATCATTGATCATATTATGAACTTTATTATAGTATGATGTTAGATGTTAGATCATGGATTATTGTTTACTTGAATCAGTTATGATGCATGATGATTATTAGAGACATTTTATATGTTGATGATGATATACTATCTAACATGGTTATATTATGGATGTTTTTCGGACTTGTGATATTTGGGTATTGTGAGTGGACCTAGAAATGGAAATTATTGGATGATAATATAGTTGTTGATAAAACTATAAATGATATTGTTAGATTGCTTGGATGTTGTTCGATTCATATATCTAGATGATTTTGGGAATTATATTTCTATTATTTTGGATGTTCGATATGGCCATGAGGTCAAGGAGGTATTTTTATTTTGCAGGTTTAAAATATCACAAAAACATCGGGGATTGGAGATCAACCACATTGGAATTCTAGATGAATTCAACAAGGTCACCATGGCAACTTGTGTTTGTTTGTGTTAGGGATTCTCATGGGGGAATCACTTTTAAATGTGACCAAGGGTTATGTGTATTTATTTATTTGACCCTTTTGTTTAATGTTGCATGTGTTTATTTTGTGATGCATTGCCTCTTTATTTATTTATTTATTTATTAAATGTTGTATCAATATTGTGGGTAAGCATGTTGTTAATATTAATTAATTAAATAATGTCATAAGAAAGTAATTAATAGAGTTGTTGGCCTTGATTTAAAGTGTTGTAAGAGATGTGTAAGTTAACTTTTGAGTATGAAACATTCCACCTTCTTGGAAATTCGAATTTGTCCTTGGAGGCCAATTTTGGAGGCTTGTGGAACAAGTTAAAATTGTCTCATACCTCTTAAATTTAACTACCAACCATACATATGGTTGGAGACCCGAGATTAGACTTTTGTAATGATTTTTAAGAAGGCAATTGTAGGTTTTTAATTGCACTTTTCTTACATGATTTAATTTCAATCCTTTGGGATGTGGGTTGGACTTGAGTGTGTAAGTAGACTGCCATTTTATTCACCCGCCTATTTATTATGCATTGGAGAATGAAGTTGACTTTTGGGGTTAGAGTGGAGGATGCGTGATGTGGCATCCTACATGGATCCACCTCATCCTCTTCTCTTCCCTCTTCTATAAAATTTGAATTCCTTGCCTTGTTTTGGGTTGCTTCACTTTGGAGACTTCATTCTTAGGGTAAATTCCTCTTGTTGTTTTGGAGCTCTTGCTTTGAAGAATTTTTTGGAAGGTTGTTGCATGCTTGTGCTTGGCTGATTTGGATTGCTTGCATTGGGATAAAGCTTGCTATTTTGGAACTTGGAACAATTCCATCATAGAGAGGTGGGAGCTTGGCACTTGAAATGTTTCTTTTGTTTGTTTATGAAAATTTTAATGTGTGAATGTTTTGGCATGTTTTTGGGTTGTTGGGTAGATGGCCTACGAGTGGTGTAGGAGAAGACTATGGGGTTTATTTTGTGGGAGGCACAAGTGTGTTTTAGGGAGGTATAAGGGTGGAGGGAGTTTGGATTTGGGTTCCACCTTACAAATAAATAGATTGCATTTCTTTACTCAAGATGGGGTGCCATAAGAGGTTGGGGAGGCATAAGGAAATGTGAGGAATAAGGGGTAATGTTAGGGAAAATTCACAACACCCTCAAAATTACCTATGGATATGCTTTTCTAAGGCAATGTCATTTGGTGTGAATGCACAACATTGAGATTTTCCAAAGTGTGGGACCTTTGCAAATGGGGAAAGCTCTCCGAGAAAGGTGGTTCCTTTTCCTAAACTACCTACCACAAGCTATTTCGGTGCAGGCAAGCAAGCTAATCTAATCCTAATCTAACTATGCCAAGGAGAGAGAGAGAGAGAGAGAGAGAGAGAGAGAGAGAGAGAGAGAGAGAGAGAGAGAGAGAGAGAGAGAGGGGGGAATAGAGCCTAAACTAAAATGGTGATATAGCGAGAGAAGGAAAATGTTAAACATCTATCAAAACTACCATGGGACAAGAAGAGGTGAGCAATGGGGAGGATGGACAAATGCATCACAGACCAAGGATAGAATTCACACAAAAAATGTTCCAAAACTCCATGAACATAACTCCAAAACTTGCAATGAGCATCCAAACATGCACAAATACCTATAATGAAGAGAGGCAAGAAGGAAATAAGGAAAAACGAGAAAGGATGGGCAGATGCATCACAAAACACGTTTTCTATTTCTCCGTTTTGCAGAGAACATCATTTCACCGGTAAGAGGCAAAAAATGCCATTACATAGTAGGGGAGGAGGTTCTAACTCCATTTTCGACCTTGGGAAAAAAAGAAGGGAGAGGCAAAGAAGAATGATGAACAATCTTTTACAAATGAGACAAATCTGGCTTTTAACCATAAAGCAGAATGAAGAAAGGAAAAAACATAGGCAAATTTGATTTGAGATCTCCAACCACCACTGGATCTATTAAATCGGCTTGCAAGTGATGGGATCCTCTGTAATCTCATTTTTCGAGACATTCGACCATGTTGGAGAAGAAACGGATGCCATACTTCACTAAGTTTGGTGGTTGAATATCATTTCTACGTTTTTCCCGTGCCAGACACGTTTCTTCAATTTTCACCCACAAAACTTGACCAAAAATCAAAATTGAATAGTCCATCATGTAGAATCAAAAGAACATGATATAAAGAACATGAAAATCGAGCTCAATCAAAAGATATGGTCCTCTGAAGATTTAGGGCAAAAAGGGGCAAAAATGGATTGGCGGGCCGAAACTTCAAAATTTTCCCCTTTTTTGAATTTGGGAAAAATTTCCCAAAAAGCTTCGCACCTCCGCTGCCACGTGTCATCATCCTATTCGCTGCGGGCACATGCTCCAAATTTTTCCTTTGACACCGCTGACCACTTTGGCAAAATTGCAAAATTCTCCCCGTGCCCCCGACCTCCGCCAAAACAGGGACACGTGTCATCCTTTTATTGTCTCGGGCCTTCGGGCCTCTTTTTTTCCTTTGAGCCCCTTTTGACCACTTTGGCAAAATTCACCAAAACCCTCCGCCGCTTCGACATTCTGCCCTACCATATGGCACCTCCACATTTCTCGGCGGGCTTTCGGGCCAAAATTTTCCTTTGAGCCCCTTTACGAGCCTTTTCGCCTTTGCGTGTCCCGCGCGTACTTTTGTCCCATACTGTCCCAGGACCAAATCTTTGCACTACCCACAATAGAATGACTTACGGTTAATCAACTGATTCGCATCTCGCGCGTACTTTTGTCCTAGCTGTCCCAAACTACGCGGAACAAAACTTCCAGCTTTCTCCTTTGATTTTCACCTTGGGAAGAATTCCCAAATTTTTCCCGCACTCCACTCTCCCATTGACATGTGTCGGCCTCTCATTGCTTGGCAAGGACGTGCCTCAATTTTTTTCCTTTACGCCCCTAAATATTTTGGAAAAATTATCCATCTCCTTCCACCGCCCCAACTCCCGCGGCCACGAGGACACGTGGCGCCTCCTCCTTCTCTCATGGGCCTGGGCCAAAATTTGCCCTTGAGTATTTTAGCTAAAAGGCTAAGTGCCAAAACTTCTCCCGCGCCCCCGCCAATGCGCTTCATTCCTTCCACGGGCTCGCACGCCAAAAATTTCCTAGTGCCCTTTGGCCAAACACCAAAACTCTAAGTCCTTCCGCCAACCCACCAATCCGCCTTGACACGTGGTGCCCTATCATTGGCCACAGAGGCCTTTCTAGGAAATTTTCCCCAAACAACTCCGTCGGGCTATAACTTGAAATTTACAAGGAGTTAGGAGGAAAATTTTACCTTCTCGGAAGGTGAGAAAATCCTCTATCCGATGAAAACATACCCGTAAAGTTGTGTCCTCAAGTGTGCAAAAATTCATTTACAGTACCAATAAGGAAAAGGAGAAGGAGTTAGACAAAATAAGCAGGGCTTATTTTGGATAACAATTCTGCAACTCGGAGGGGTAATCTACCCGCTTAGATGAAATGACCAGCTTCCTTTAAGCATCCATTGGGCATGGAGTCATGATAGATAGCCTACAAATTGATCCTTTACTTGAAAACTTCCCTTTTAAGCCTCTTGGAAACCATTGAAACTTGGAGTTGATCTTCACCAAAATGTCATCGAAATGAGTCGTGCGAAGAGCAAAACCAAGGCCATAAAAACTATGTACAAAATTGGAAATCATACATACCCCAAGTGGGATATGCAGAGTATGCACAAGAACTTCTTCCTCAATGAAAGTAAACCTACCTACTCTAACTGGAAGCAAAGGCAAGCTAAACAAACCCTGCAACTGGTTGTGCAAAATAGCTTCCTTTCTTCAAAATTGGCATCCATGCAATTGATTTGGAGCTGATCATGGCTGTTAGGATGAGTGGAAAATCAACAAGAAACTGGTCTTCTACCCATATCAATAAAGGTGTCAATCAAAGCAAATTGAATACCTCTTTTAGTTGCTCTTCATTTGATTGAAGAGGTATTACAGTGATCCTTGCTACTTTGTAGCTCATCCTCATGCTTAGAGGCAAGCATGACTTGTCAGGCTTCTCCTTTGGCTCTAATGAAGCCAAATGCCCGATTGGGCAAGGTTTGATCCATTTGATATGACCATAACTCGATTTTCCATTTGAAAAATGGAATCCTCTTGTAGACCTTCTTGGATGAATGGTATGGAAGAAATGATGGAACTCTTCTCATTGTTTTCCTTCTTCCTCCAATGAAGAACATGGAAGATTAATATATTCCAATCTTGATTCCAAAGAGTTGTTATAAGATACAGTCTGCTACAAAGGAATTCTCTCCTTCATGACATGAGGTTCTTGTGTTTGGAAGATGGATGATGAAGGAGAAGATGGTGTGATTTCAACCGGTTCTTCTTCATCAAAACAGTCCTCCAAATCAGACAGGTAAACTGCCTCATTGTTGTCCTGTTACAAATGTTCAACCTCTCCCATGGTGTTCTCCGATCTCAGAATTTGATCACCATGGTTTCTTTCACCCTCCAACATTAAGTTTGAGAGATCAAACTCTTCTTCAAAGACTAGAACTCGAGAGGGATGAAGTAGAAAGAAGAAATGAAGGTTCTTTTATAGCTTGCTTTGTGCTCAAAGCCTTTGGATCTGCACTTTTCTCCACCACACTAGAATGTGCTCGGTCTTCTTTTGGATTTGACCGGCTTCTCCTTCCTCTCTTGTTGAAAATTATTCCTTTGAGCCCCTTTTATGGCCTTTTTTTCCTTTGAGCGTCCCTCACGTACTTTTGTCTCTACTGTCCCAGGACCAAAATCTCCGCACTACCCTGCAATAGGCCGACTTGCGGTTAATCGTTTGATTCGTGTCCCATGCGTACTTTTGTCCCATCTGTCCCAACCGCATGGAACAAAAACTTCCACTTTTCTCCTTTGATTTTCAACTTGGGAAGAATTCCCAAATTTTTCCCGCGCTTTGCTCTCCCGCTGACACGTGTCGGCCTCTCATTGCTTGGCGGGGATGCGCCTCAATTTTTTCCTTTGCGCCCCTAAAGATTTTAGCAAAATTCTCCATCTCCTTTTTCCACCCCGACTCCTGCCGCTGACAGGACACGTGGCGCCTCCTTCTCTACAGGCCCGCGGGCCAAATTTTTCCCTTGAGTTTTTTAGCCAAAAGGCTAAGTGCCAAAACTTCTCCCGCGTCCCTGCCAATGCGCTTCATTCCTTCCGCGGGCCCGTGGCCCAAAATTTTTCTGTGCCCTTTGGCCAAACGCCAAAACTATAAGTCCTTCTCGCTGACCCGCCAATCTACCTTGACACGTAGCACCCTCTCATTGGCCACGGGCTGCTCTAGGGAAAGTTTCCCCAAAAACTCTGTTGGGCTATAACTTGAAATTTACAAGGAGTTAGGAGGAAAATTTTACCTTTCTGGAAAGGTGAGAAAATCCTCTATCCGATGAAAACATACCCTGCAAAGTTTTGTGTCCTCAAGTGTGCAAAATATTCATTTAAAGTACCAGCAAGGAAAAGGAGAAGGAGTTAGACAAAATAAGTAGTGGCATATTTTGGATAACAGTGTACTTGGGAAGCATTAGGAATGTTAGAGTTTTGATAAATGTTGTATTTTAGCGGTTTGTAATTCAGTGGGGTGATACCCATTTCCTTTTTGGGAGCCATAAGAAGCATCCCCCATAGTTTCTTGCTTCTTTGGCTTGCTTGATAAAACCTTAGTATTGTTTGTCATGTTTTAATGTAGTTGTAAACTACATTCTGTTTTTGGGATTGTGTTTTATTGTGAAAATGTTGCTTGTATGTTTGTGGAAGCCTGTTGTTGCCATGAGTTGGATCACATCTTTTATTGCATTGTGGTTGGGGATCGGGGCCAATGAAGAAGGATGGCTTCTCTTTTTCATTGGATGTCTTGGTTTGGTGGAGAGCGTTGCCTTTCCCCTACTCTTGTTGTGTTCAAATGGAAGAATGAGAAATCTACATGTTGTTGTTCTGGAGCTAAGATAAAGACAATTTGATAGTCCCTTGTGAAATGAAATCTTATTGTAACCTTTCCCACTTGAAGTGGATGAACTTGTATATGTTTGTAATGGAAAGATGTTGTAGTAGTTATGGAAGTGTAAATTGGAATGTGAAAGAATGATACATATTTGGTATGTTGTATTTTGAAATCAAATGGAAAGGAAGTTGTAAGAGTTTCATTTAAATTAATGGAAGTGGTTTTGTCTTGTCCATATGATATTATTCCATTAGAAATCATGTTTAACATACACTATGAAATCCCTGTTTGGAAAGTGGAAAAGTGAAACACGTGAGAAGAAAATGTATTATTCTGCCCTGTATATAATATATGATTTTGGAAAGAATAAAAGAAGGAAGTTGTAAAGTTGTCTTTTGGAATAAATAAAGGATTGCATAACCTTCCTCAAATTGTATCATTGTGTTGAATTTAATCATCTAGATGTGAGTTGTAATCTCTGTTTGAAAGGAAGAAATGCGTATAAAGGAAGTGTAATACTTTGTCTTTTGAAATATGTGAAAATTGGAAATCAGAGATGTATTTTAGTTTTTGAATAGTTGAATTGAATCAAATAAATTTATTAGATTAGAATTGGAACATATTATAATACTTGGAAGAAGAAAATGGCAAATAAACCCTTCAAAATTTGATCTCTGTCTTGTATTTTCAAATTGGCAATTATTTAATCCAAAATGCATAGACCAAACCTGCAACAATGAAATAACAAACTAAACAATTAAATTGAAGTATTTTTCCCTAAACGAATCCAATTAGACAAAAATACTTAAAGGAATCTTTTCAAAACCTGGCAAAATCGAGTTCAAAGCTTTCACAATCGTTTCTGCTGTCAAAATTGTAAAATTTCAAATTAAAATTCAATCACATAGATCTACCTCACAAACTTATCCTAAATCCACCTAAGAACAATTCTCCATGTCTATTTGACATGTTGAGAGAGGAACAAGAACAAATTGAACAAAATTTTATAAGTTAAAATTACCAGTTTGCACTGTAAAAGCCTGCAGAACGTTTTCATGAAATTGACCCCTCAAAATTTATAAAAATAAAAATTTAATGATTCTTGTGTAAAGAGGACGTCGAGATCTTTCCAGAAAGTCCTCGTTTTCCCAAAACCGAGCTCTCTATCAAAAGTTATGGCCTTCTGAAGTTTTTCTTCACTTGGCATCAAAACGCGTTTTTAGGAAAAACAATTCCTAGCGGAGCTGCGGGACTGAATTTTTCCTTAGCACTTCGTAAAATTTTGGGAAAATTTTCCCGCCGCCCGCATGCCGAATCATAGGTTGCCACGTGGCATCATGAGGTGTCAGCAGAGGCGGATCCCTTTTAACTTAACGCTTAGAAAAATTTTGGGAAAATTTTCCAAATTTTCCCCGTCGGCCGTCTAGATCGGGAGCTGCCACGTGGCGTCACAAGGCAATGGTGGAGGAGTGGGTCCCTTTTTGCCTTTGGCGTTTCGAAAAATTTTGGGTAAATTTTCTAAAGTTTCCCCGCCACCCGGCTCATGCCCAATCGGGAGCCGCCACGTGGCATCGCGAAGCGTCGGCGGGCGCGGTGAATTTATCCCTTTTTGCCTTTGGGGTACTAAACCCTTTTTATCCCTGCCACCCTGCTTTCCCCGCATTGGCTTAGGAGGCGCCACATGTCCTTGCGGACTCGCTGGAGCGCGGGCACTGAGGTTGGCTTTTCGCCCCGCGCGGGGAAATTTTTCAAAAGTCCCCATTGCCTCGCCCGACGACCACTCCTCCGGGAAATATTTCTCCTTGCGGCTGTAGACCCGCCCACAGGGCAAATTTCCTCCCTTGGGCCCATGGAGCAGCTCGCTCTTGGGGAAAATTTTCACCCCAAGGCCCGCCGGTCCATAACTTGAGAAATATGAGGAGTTAGGAGGACTTCTTTATATCAATGGAAAGGTGAAGAAATTTTCTATCCAATGGGAATGATTTAGGGAAATTTTGAATGTGTTAATTTTGAGAAAAATCAAGTTGAATCTTTAAATCTGTTAGAGAGTGGGTATGGTGAGGAATTACCTTCGAACCTAATTGAACCTTCTAACCCTAAATTTTGGGACCTTGTGACCTCTAATAATTGTTAATAAAAGAAAAATATATTCCAGTGGTTTAGAACTAATGCTGGATCTCGTTAGTAAAATAACTATAGTCATGTAACCTGGTTGTAGACTCTTTTAAACAAAAAAAATTATTCCATAATTTTCCTAACTAATCCTAGGTTGTTCTGTGGGTCTCACGTGGGTTGTTTTAGCGGGCATCATAGTATATAAGCTTGTTATTGATATACCTTAGAGTTATTTGTTTATATGGACTTCTCGAATCCAAATTTAGTCCATTTGACATGCAAGATGACCCAAAACAAAATGAAAATCCTACACAACTTGTCCAAAATAGGAAGATGGGTGAAAAGGATGAAAAAACATAAATGACCATGATACACTTATTCTTGGTAGCTCTATCCAATACTAGTTTCATTAGTAGTCAAAGATTTTGGGTGATGGTAAGACTAGAAAACTTAAATAAGGTTTTGGACATTTTGGGAGCATATGAAACTATATAAAGGGAAATAAATGTGTTGTAGGTTTTCGAGCATTCTAGGTGAATGGAGGTATCGTCCTTAACCCAAAATGAATAGAAATTCAATTTCTAAGGAAAACATCATGTAACATAAGACAATACCGGCTCAATACAATGGAAAATGTGTTGATAAGACCTACTCTTAACAAGTGATCCATATGCACAAAGTCGCACTAAAAATATTATAATAACAATGATTGCACTAAAATAGCATATGTGCATTTAGGAGACATGTTGAATGCAAGTAAATTATATTAAAGAATTGTAACGTAAAGAAACTATTTTATTTATGAATGATTCATGTGAGAAAATCAAGATTTAAGTACATATACCATTTACTACTTATTGCATTAATCATTGAAAGGATAAGGGTTGGGATGTACGTACATATCAGTGGATGACTTGTTTCACTTCATTATACTAGTGTGATTTTTCAATACATGATCCCTAAATGGGGTGTACTTAGACATGCCCAATATCCACACCTCATTTTTAATCTTTTGTAAAGTGTTGATATCGAATTAGGTTTCCAAAGAAGGAAAAAACTTTTGAGTGACTTGCAACAAGTTTTGAAAAAAATTGTAGCAACATTTCGAGCCCAAATGTTGAGTATCAAAATCGTCAAATTTGTATGTTTTATGATAGTTTCTAGAATGGTAAAAGTTCCATAACCATACTACTACAGGTTCTATCTTTGCTAGTTAAATAAAATTTTGGTCAAGGTTATTTATTTTTGTTGAATTTTATGAGTTTGGTTCACTTTTTTGTTTGAACATGTTTTTCATTGTCTATCTTCAAATTTGTGACACGCTAAACCTATCACACTTAAAAATATAATTTTCTACGTATTTTGTGAGTATTTCAATTATTTTTACTGTGTTTAGGTTATCTTATGCTCCTAGATTTATCCTATTTCTATAATTAAAATTTTTGTTGTGTTACATTAGATTAAACATATGCACATGTGTGTTGTTGTTAGTTATAATGTATTACTACTACAAATCTATTTTTATATTTATAAATATACATTAATACACGCATATTTAATGTGAAACAAACAAGTCACAATGGGCTTATCCCTCTCATGTTAAAGCGAGTGTATTGAATGACCTTAAATATTAAACATGGATACAAAAATAATTAAAAGGAAAACCCTAATAAATAAGCATGATCCAATAATTAAAAAAGAATATAATCACATGCTATCCAATAATTATTATAATAATTATCCAACTTTTATTTATAGATATATTTTTAATAAATTATTAAGTTGTTATTTTGAAAAATTAGAATGTAACTTTCCTCTCCATGTAAATATACCAAATATAAATTAAAAAATATTAAACTTTCAATTAAATAATAAACCTGCATAAAATAATTCCTACAAGATATACTTATTAAGAGTCAACATAATGTGAACACATCACCATTACTAGCCTTAAGTTAATTCCCACATGATATACTTATTAAAAGTCAATATAATATACTAGCCTTTGCTTCTTTTAAGATAATTTTGTTAAGTAATTCCACTCTCACGGCCAATTTCATGGAATCTTCTTATTCCTCGTCTCTTTTATCTTGTGTGCTAAGTAATTCCACTCTCACGGCCAATTTCATGGAATCTTCTTATTCCTCGTCTCTTTTATCTTGTGTGCAGCCCTGGAATTTCAAATTCCCTGTGCTTGTCAAATCAAAATTTGTTGGCGGCCTACCTGTTTAGGGGTTGTAAATTTTAATTTTTAAATATTTATTTTTGATGATTTCTTCATATAAATTTATATAAATTGTCTTTTTAATGTATTTTTTATATATTTATAGATAATTATTTATAAAATTATATGGTTTTTTAAATTTTCAGCCTATTAACATTTACGGCTATGTCAATGTCTACAGCTACCAATTTTTTTACTAATAATTTATGGTTAAAATTTAGACCGCACGGATACGAATGGTACGAGTACGGTACGCGTTAAAACGACAAATTGTTAAAAATCGCAAGTACGTGCGCTTTTGGGTACGTTATATATATATATAAGCATTTGTATACTTATTGAAATTTAATACTTAGTCATGGTGCATTTACACCTATATTTGATGCAAATCTCGGTTAAAATCATTAAAAATGGCCTACAACTTTTCAATTTCTAAGTTTACTTATGTCATCTAATCTTTCTTTAATCCTTTGTAAAATCAAATACATTAGATTTCCTATTATTTAATATAATTATGTAATTATTAAAAATATTTTCCCTTTTTAAATAAATATATAGTTAAAATGTTCTTAAATATCTCCTCCTTAATTAAATTTGGGAGAATCCTCTCATAATAATGTTAAATCTTTATAAATTATTAGTTTGTTAAGTTTGATTCCTATTAAAATATTAATTCTAATTTAATAGTATTTGGAGCATCAAAGTGTAATGATTATGTTGATAGTTATAATAAAAAGGATGTTAGCACGTCTATGAGGGTAAGGGTAATATGAAGAATAAGAAAGATATGCTAATATTTATCAAATTTAAATGTATAGATAATTGCAGATTCTTTGAACAAAAAGACATTTATTTTAACGTGTGAGACAAATTTTAATATATATATATTTATATATATATATATATATATATATATATATATTATAAAAGAAAAATCTCTTTTCAACATAATATAACATATCCACTAAATTATAATCCTCTACTAAAAGGAGGACAAAAATACGGAAGTGGCCCTTCCATTAAAATAGTTATATTATTTTTTTAAACAATTTTCAAAACTCCGTTTTAAAAAGAAAAGACGAGAGGGAAATTCTTGGTGACCCCTAGATACAGGGGTTAAATTTGACGGTCACTCCTACCCGTCAAGAAATTTTTTGTGACGGTTTTCAACTAATATTGCCTTGCACATGAAGTCTATTTTTCTTTTTTGACTTTCATAATTTTCATATAAATACATATATCTAAATTTTCATATAATAAAACAATATAAATTAAATATATTATTGACATAAATGAAATATTATTCTATTATAAATATATGTTAATATATGTAATATACACTCTAACTTGTCTTAATATTTTGGATGTATTTATATTAAAACCCAAAACAATTATAATAAATTGCATAGACTAATTTAAAATAAAAATATATAAATACACCATACTTTCCAACATTGCATTCTATATTTGTAAGCGATTTAAAATAAATTAACACCCACATTGACAATTAAACATTGAAGAGATTAAAATCCATACCTTAAAATATGAAGTATGGAAGAGTCTTCTAAACGCCCTCCTTTCTATCTTTTTCCCATTAAAAAATGGGTTTGTTGCATATGAATTCCCATCCAAATTCGAAGTGTTGTTTTCTCCTCTGCACACTGACTTGGAATATGGTTCAAATATTGGGTTTGGATGTTCTGTGCTTGCTATAACATGGCTTCAAAATTGGCTAACTCTTTATCATGACATCCAAGAGCATTTGGAAGATGATTATTCTATTTAGATATATATTCAACTTTGCTCAAATTTTCACTAGATATTTTTTCTAATTGCGAAAATAAATAATCCTGGACACCGCAGGTAAGAAAAACTAATGCAGCAACTAGACAGAAGAGAAGTACCATCGTCGACTCCAAACTCAACCCAAGTGTAATAATTATGGATTTGGATGGATCTAAACCGTGTTCCATTACACTTTTTCCCATCCTTTTTAGAGTGGGAAAAAAGCACAGTCGCTTCGGAGTTCAAACTGATTATTACTGGATATCCTACATTTTTTTATCAATAGAAGCAACGGGAATAAGCATTACGATTTGCCACACCTATACAGGCTTCTCCTTACTTGCGTTGTGAGTTCGGCTTGGTATTGGGTTAGGTGCAGGCTCCTCCTTGCTTGCATTGTGACTTCGGCTTAAGCTTCTAGCCGCTTGGGTTGGATTGGTGAAACGCCTCATGTATCACTATGAATCTTGATTCATTGTATCCTTTTCCTTGCTGCCGCGCGTGATTGACTTGACTTACAATTAAAGTCTAAAATATTTTCTTAGATTTTTCCGTCCAATTCATAATTTCATTTACTCCAAAACAACAAATATTTATTGTAGATGTGTATAAAAATATATTAAAATGTTGTACAGCCACTGGCCCGGACTGGTTCGTGGAAAGTCATTAATGTTGGAATGCCAGCAAGTGGCGACTTGAAAAGTGTGTAAGTAATTTATATTGTATTGTTTAGTTAAGAGAATGGATTTTAGTGGCTGCTAGAGGTAGGTTCTACTGCTAGCTAGGAGCATAGCAGCCTGCACAGATATTGATTGACAAATGACAACCAGCTTGCCAATGGCCAAAGGCCCAAGTTCCGAATTCCCATGCTCATGCCCAGACATTATGTAAATTGACATATATAAAAACTGAAAAACGGTCACTATTTAAATGTAAATAGTCATTATGACAAGTTTTAAAAAAAGTAGCCCATCCTTTGTTACGGTTAGAAATAAAATTTGGCTGTATTTTACGGTTAAAATCCACAAAAACGTCTAAACGGGCGTCAAATTTAACCCCTGCAGGCTAGATAGAATGTGAGGGCGAGGGGGAAGTCCTGGTCCACCGTGGAGTGCGGGGCAAGACTATAGGTGCACCATGACGACTTTGTTTATATATATAAATAATTTTGTTCAGTCGTTGAATGACAAATGGTAGAATGAATGTTGTGCGACTGGAGCTGTGGCTTTCCCAGAAGCACACAAGATCCAAAGTAGAATGAACGTTGTGCAATTGGTACATTGATCCACTACTATTACGAGGTAGGACAAGGCGGAACAAGGCAAGTTGTTAGGAAAGATCCAGTCAACTTCGTCACTAAAAACGCAGGATTTTGTTTAGATGCATTTTCTATTTATTTACGCAAGCAACAGAAGGCGAGGGAAAGAGCAAACATTCTAAGTTACTCGGTATCAATAGTGTAAGGGGTTACAAATTATCTGCGCCATTAGCTATTTGGAAAAACAAGCTGCCAGGAGTGAGGGTTCAGAGAAAATGGCGGGAGCATTGATACCCATGGTTGCTGAGCCGGTGGTGTTGAACTTGGTGAATGAAGCGATTGATCAAGTGATAAAACTCAAAGCAAAAGCAAAGAGCGTGTTTCATTTCAAGGAAGACATTGAGCGACTCTCTGATTACCTCAAGAGGCTCCGTATCATGCTGGGGAATTCAATGTCCGACTACAAACGATTTGAAGTCAGTCCTTATGCTCAAAATCCGGAGCTCAAGAAAATGGTGGAAGCCCTGTATAAAATTGCTAGAGATGCGGAAGATGTCATACAAGATTGTCAATACGAGAGGAATAGGTGGCACAAGCTGCTTCTACCTATCACTGTGAGCAAAAGAGTTAAAGATATCCAGAGTCGGATTGAAACCATGGAGGCTCAAAGCGTCCGAAATTGTATGGAAGTGATGGAAGGAAGAGTTGCGGCAGACGCTGCAACCAGGGCCCTCTCTATTTCTGTCTCGGCTCATTTCGAATCCACCACTGGTGAATTCCGCAGGACAACCCTGAGGCTCGCAAGTATGAGAAGAAATTCCATTAAACGAAGGTCGCAGCCAATAGACGTGCTTCCTGTCGGGCTCGATCATCAGATCAGTGACATCCAGAGACTGTTACTTAAGAACGAAGAACCGTACATGCTGGGCATCCACGGCATGGGGGGTGCAGGAAAATCCCTGTTGATGAAGTGCGTGTGGAACAGCGACAGGATTAGGGCATCATTTGAGAGTGATTCCTTAATGATATGGGTAACAGTCTCCAGTGGTCAGCCTGTTTGGTTGCAGAGCACCATAGCCGAGCAAATACACATGACCTTTGACAGGACATGGACTGAAGACAAACGCAAAGCTGAAATCTTTAGGCGTCTGGAGAGTGAGAGATTTCTCATGGTGTTAGACGGAGTGTGGCCCAACGAAAGCGACCACTTCTTGTCCGACCTCGGAGTGCCGCCCATCAGTAAAAACGGATCTAAGATTGCTGTGATCTCTCGTGATATATTAGATCTGAGGAAAATAAAAGTAGATATGCATTTGATCCACATCCAGCGGTTATCACAGAAAGACAGTTTGAAGTTGTTTAAGAGATATGCTTTCGGAAGCAATACATCGGCTCTTCCGCCAGAGGTATTGCAGGCTGCGAAGAAAATAGCAAACAAATGCAACGGACACCCTTTGGCTCTTAAGGCATATGGCGCGGCCATGGCCGGACAGAGAGATTTCAGCCAGTGGCAACTGGCTTTGGGAGGGCCAACAGAGCAAGCTGATAGCAATTTCTTTAGCAATCATACTGATGCAGAAAGACGCATTTTGCATTGCCTTCGCTCCAGTTATGAATCTCTGTCTCCAACCCTCATAATAGCGTTTCTCTACTTCTCAGTTTTTCCTGAAAATCATGTGGTGAGGACCGCAGACTTAATTGATCTGTGGACCGCAGAAAGGCTTATTCGAGCCGAAAGTCCTTACGAGCTGGACGCCCATGGCCGACGGTTGTTGAACATAATGATTGAACGGTGTGTGGTGGAGGGAGTCGAAGCCGGTTCTCTGAGCAGAGTCCGAAAGTGCAAGATGCATCCCATGTTCCGCCACTTGGCCACGCACATCCTGGAAAAGGAGGACGAGGAGGAAGAAAGGAGTTTATTCAGAGCTGGAGACAATTTGTCAGAATTCCCTTCCGAGGAGATCGGCCAACGCCAACACCAGCGTATCTCGCTTATGTACAACCGTATTACTTGCCTCCCTGAAGACTTTAAATGCCGCGGGCTGCGCACTCTGATCCTCCGCCATAGCGAGCGCCTTTGTGTCATTCCGCCTAGCTTTCTGATGCGGCTGACTTGGCTGAGAACACTTGACCTGAGTATGACAGGGATCGAATCCCTCCCCGTGACTCTGGGAGGTCTGAAAAGACTGGAATATCTCAATCTCTCCCGGACTAAGGTAAAATGTTTGCCCTTAGCCGTCTCCCGCCTATACAGGCTCAAATCACTCAACCTGTTTGAGTGCAAAGACCTGGATTGCCTTCCTGCCGACCTGAACAAGCTGGAACATTTACTTTACCTGAACTTGAGGCGTTGTGCTAAACTGAGGTTTATTCCGATCCAGGTCACACAAATCACATCTCTTCAGTGTCTGATTATGGATGGCTGCAACAATCTACGGTGGAAGCTTCAAACTTCTCCGCCGGAAAACAATTTGCAGTGCTCCAGCTTGGAGGATTTAAAATCGCTCAAACATTTAAGGTGTCTGTCATTTGTGTATACCGAGGCGGGAATCCCTTACGGTCTGCTCCGCAACTTTGACACCATGGAGAGGCTGGAGCTATGCAGGGTCCCGTCAGAGAGTCTTCCAGAGGACATACAGGAAATGAAAACATTGCAAGATCTTCGACTGAGCAGATTGGAACGCTTAGTCGAAATGCCTATGTGGCTGTCGAGGCTGTCTTCTCTGCGAAGAATAACGTTGGAGTACTTGAATGTGAAGGCTCTTCCACCTCGCATTTTTGAAACCCTGCCTCTTCTGCGGCTCTTGGAAATCGAGAACTGTTACCAATTGACAGATTTGCCAGCCGAATTTGGTAAAGAAAGAGCGTTTCCGGCCCTGGAAGAACTCAGGCTAGATAATCTGAAAGCACTGAAGGAGTTGCCAGATTTAGAGGAGGGAAGCATGGTAATGCTCAGGGAGCTGAGAGTGAGATTCTGCGAGCAGATCAACAATTTTCCCAAGGGTGTGGAAAAACTGAATAAAAATACGAGAATAGACATCGTGGGGTCATGTGGACTCATACGCAGTGTGGAAGAAAACGGCCGCGACAGGCAAAGATTGAAAGACTTCCTGGGCAGCTTGAATTGTTAGATCTTCAGTCTTTTGCTTTCTTCCACAGAATGAAGGTGCCGATATTAATCAATGAAAAAATAAAGTATCTGTTTGTGACTATTTTCTTTAATAAAATTAAATACCCCTGACATAAAATATGATTTGTATTACCTGGATGCAGATCTGGGGTCTGGATCTACACTTTGGATTAAGCGAGAGCAAGAATTGGGAGGTGAAAGTTGCATTCTTGACAATTGCTGTGTACTCTGGTTACAGAGGTCTGTTTGGAGAAATTGAGAAGTGTCTCAAAGAAGTTGGAAGGATGATGTTTCAAAGGCCGCTGTATACTTTTGAAGGGCATCTTGACGAAATCGGGTTGTTGCAGATATAATCTTGTTTTTGGGTTCGCTGTTAGTTTTGCCCACATATGCTTTGATGGATGTCCATACCCTGTTCCAAAGCTCCCATTTTGGCACAGGCTGGGAGTATGTTGGCAAATGTAAACTGATCGGGTTGAAGACCTGTTTGTTGCATATGGTGAAACAGTGTGACTGCCTTGTGAGGATAACCATGTCTTCTGTATGCTGCAATAATTGTATTCCATGAGAAACTGTCTGATAACAGTGTGACATGTATGCAAAATGTGGAAGCATAGACAAGGCACGTGAACTGTTTGATAAAATGCCTCAAAGAAATGTGGGCTCCTGGAATGCCATGATTGCAGGATATGCTCATTATGATTTTGTTGAAAATGCACGTGAACTGTTTGATAGAATGCCTCGAAGAGATGTGATCTCAAGGAGTGCCATGATTTCAGGATATGCACAAAATGGATTTGTTGAAAAGGCCCATGAACTGTCCCCGACCTTCCATCTTCCAAGAAATATATTCGCTTGACAACAGTCTGAAACTTCTTTCATGGTTTAATTTTTGCATTGTTAGGACAGAGAAATGTATTTTTTTGGTTTGTTTGGTGGACCTCGTCTTCAAGAAGCAGTTATGCATTTGTTTCATTCTCATACACTGCCAACAACACAAATCCCTGCTCTTCATCTTCTTCTAGCCTTCCAGGCAATTGAAGCTGCAGTGAAAAGTTTTTTCTTCTCATATCAGCAATTGGTGATTCTTGTCATGGGCAGTGTTGAGATAGCATGCCTTTTCCAAGCGTGGATGGTGCCAAGACATTCCTAAGTGACCATTGGTACCACTACCATGCCCATATAACCAGAATGGCAGGCTTGAAGATACCTTTAGTCTACATCCTTAAGGCGATTTGTGTCTTCCTTGAGTGAATTATGGTTGGATAGATGCGGTTTGTTTATTCATGCGATTGGATACCTTGGTCTTTCTAGAGCATGTCCTTGATTTTAGTCATATACCGAGCTTGCCTGTTTTCTCGTAGCAATGTTGTGTCAGTGGACAATGTTCAGATGTCATAATATCAACAAAAGTCTTATTGAGCTGCATAATGCTACCATCTCAATGATATTGAATCAAAAGGGAACTCTGATTTAGTAGACTGAAAAGTTTTTCTTGTACTTTCAGATACAAGAACGTTTCCCTTTCTCCATTGCATTGCCAACATAGTGCCAAGTATAAAGGCTGTAACAATTTTCAGGTCAGGGACCTTTACACTTGATGTTTTATATGCTGATCCATCTCAAGTTCAGGCGCCTCAAAGGATTAGCTCATACACGGTATGATTTCCAATATCAACTAATATGATGCAATCATTGTCAATGCAGAGTTCTATCTTGTAAAAAATTGTAGTTACTTACATAGACTGATAAAAAAAAAAAATAGTTTGTGATGTTGATGTACTGTTGGAAAATGCTATTTTGTCTTGTTACTTTGGGTGTTTGTTGGTTGCTGGAGCTACTAAAGTAAAGAAGTTACGAGTTTTTCATATGTACATATTTAAATATGTTTTGTATGTTAAGATTATTGAGAAGTTAAAAATTTGAAAATTCAAGGAAACATGCATTTAGAAATTCTACACTCGTCTTTTACAGATTGGTCCTTTCCAAACTCCAAATGGTGAAAGGGCCAAGATTAAAGTAAAAGTGCAATTGCACATGGGAATTTAAAGAATATGCCCTACCTTCTTTTACTGTGGAATTCTTTCAGCAAACTACTGTTAACTGTGATTGGTAATTCATTTCCCTTGAGCATGAGAGCTTTGGCATGATGGGTCGGCAAGGTTATTGATAGTTTCCCTATTGAGGTTTAGGGATTCATGTCACAGGCTTTTTTCCTCTGGTATTATATAGGTAAACATCAACGACAAAAACATGTCAAAAGCCAACTTTAGTATCTGATAGATATAATTTAGCATCATTCAATCAGTTTTCCTTCTTGTATGGTGAATAGCAGGGGAGGGGTAATACCTGCTCTCTGTAAGAAAATGAGTTTTTCTCTTTCCCGCATTTAATATAATGCAGATGTGAGCTAATGCTTGAGACTTGCATTTGGGTTTGAACCAAAGATATTATCTTATTATGGTTTTCTTGTCTCTTATTTTAGAAAGAAAATTCGGTGGCCACCCTTTGAATGTTTAAAAATGATACTTGTTTGCATAACTGGATCTGACGTTTGAATTTAATCTTATTATCAGGTCCACATTGTTTGCAATGTTCATCACGATGAACTCAAGCCACTGTCTCATGTTTCAAGCAAATTCAGAGATGCGGTAAAGATTTGCTTTAGTATCCCGAATTTAACATTTGATGCTTTTATGTGTCAGTGGGTGGAGTTTGGCTATATACCCAAGTTTGATTGTATTCTATGTTCCTCAAGCAGGTTCAAATTGCTAGACAATTGCACTTTGGTTATACCACACCAATTCGACTGCAAGCTCCAAAAAGAAGAGCAGATTCTTTGATACCTGATGAACATTCTGAAAATTGTTCAAGGTGAGAATGTGGAACCTTTCTTTAGTTCATCACATAGGCCTGCAACACCTAATGCGCCAAAAGGTGTAAATCTGATCAATTACAACAAGTTAATAAATCAATGGGGATTTCATAGCAGAACTCAGGCTCACATCACTGGTAAACTACGAGTTAAAAGTTGTAAATCAATGGAGATTTCATAGCAAAACCCAGGCTCAAATCACTGAAATAAATGGTTACTAAATTTGAGCCATATAGCTTATCCAATCCTGGGCATGATCTAATTTAATGGTCAAGTCCAGATGCAAATTCTACTGAGAATCGATGAATACAAGTGGTGGTGTAATCTATAAGAGATATACAAGTGGTATTGCAGCCTTACTCAATTCTGAGTGTAGAGACTTACATTAATTGTAGACAGTTTCTGCAAATGACTGTGTAAATATTAGTTCCAAGTTACTAATCTATTTCTTCACCCAATCTTTTTTATGGGTCCACAAGCAGATTCAAAACGTTTTTCAACTACAATGCAATCTTTTCTAGAAATCTACAATATTATCACACTGCTAAAAGATGTTCAAATCTATGATTTCTACCTTAATTTTTAATGCAACCTTATTCAATTCCAGGTGCACACCCTGCATTAACTGTAAATAGTTTCTGGAAATGACATCATGACTAGTAGTTCCAAGTGACTAACCTAGTTCTAATAGGTCAAATGGTAGTGTGCAACCTTATTCAATTTTGGGTGCAGAGACTATATTAATTATAGATAGTTTCTGGAAATGACTGTGTAACTATTAATTCCCAATTCCTGATGTACTTTTATACCCATTCTTTCAAAGGGTCCAGATGTAGATTCAAAAAGTTGGAATTAAAAACTAGCATGGAATCATTTCCAGAAATCTACAGTATTATCACACTGCTAATAGATGCCTGAATATCTAATCCCTACATTAATTGTTAAGGGTAAGAGCCAGTAAAACTCATTGAATAGATACGCCTCCTTGTAGCTATGGTTGAGGAGAGGCTAATTTCGAATTTTTCAATTTCAATCAATTGTGGATGTGTCCTACCTTACAGGGTTAATGCTTAGATACTCATAATGGACTGTGGTTTAAAAGGTATAATTTAACAAAATAATCTAATTATGGGTGTGGCCTACCGTATGTGCAAGAATTTTGACCAAATAGATACTCGTGAGTGGTGGGTGTGGGTTAAAAGGAAACAATTTACCAAACAAAAAGAATGTACTAGGGTCCAAAGGTATGTACACATCTGTTTTTAACATAATTGAGAACCCTGGGACCCTCAAATTCTTCATTCTCCAAAAAACTCTGCAACAGAACTTGAAATTGCTGGAACTGATCAGCTACATAATCATAAAACAAATCATGTTCTGGCCCAGACAATACCATTTGCTGAAACATTTTCCCAGGATAAACAAGTCTGACCAACATACACAGTCTCTAGACCCTTCTGCAATCTCATTGTCAATTCCTCCATAAATTGTGAGACTTTTTCTCAACCTTTTAGCAACCCCTTCTGGTTTGGAAGACTTTAGGGTTTCATGGCTAATCTGAACAAGCCCTGCAACAACAAACAAAAGTAGCATCAATATTCTGTAACATCTTTGGCTTGTCAATAATGAGTAACAAAAATGAAGGAAGAATCACCGACCCATTGTATATATCTGTTGATAGTTCAACATATCAAAATATCGCATCCTCTCTGTATATTTTTCATACAAAACTTTGATGGATTCCTCCTCCTCTGGTTCTAATGTTCTGAATTCAGGTGAACGTTCGTCCATTGGACTTTCTCCTGTGGATTCTTCAGTTTCGCTGTCCCAAGTACTAGAATCAAATAAATCACTCTCGCTTTTTTCTGGAATAACAGACAGATTGGGCCCCTTGAGTCTCCTGATATCTGACTTAAGCTTCTGTATGAAAAAGTCATGATCGTCATCCTCATAGTCCTCATCATATTCGTAAAAAACTGATGCATTCCCATCTCCTAAATCCTCAGAATTTTCGTCTTTGATGTTTCCATTTGGTTGTACCTCTCCATGTTCAGATTCATTTGGTTCATCCTTTTGAGCTATCTCAAGAATGGGGTTCTCAGAGACATCTTCACAGCCATCCAGCCCTGGTATTGTTTCCATTTTAGTATCAAATTCTACATCTTGAACTAAGAAATCACTGTGTCGTGTGGTGTTTGTGACTTCTTCATCAGAGAACCTTAAATGGTGTTCTTCCTCGTTTGGAATTCTAAACATTTCTTCTTCTTGGCCTTGTGTATCTGGTTTGCTCTGAACTGCATCCCCATCCCCATCCCCATTTGTGTCGTTTTCATCCTGAACTAATGCATGTCCATCACGGACTTCATCAGAGCACTGTATATGGTTCCGTAGTATTTTTCCCGACTCTTTTGTATCTGCTATAGTCTGAACTAATGTATGTCCATTTGGGTCTTCATCAGAGCACTGTATATGGTTCTGTAGTATCTTTCCTGGCTCTTCTGTATCTGATACAGTCTGAACTCTTTCAGAAAATGGGTTCTTGGAAATATCAATGCAGTCAAGGTCCTCTGCTACAGTAGCAACTTCAGGCTCATTTTCATGCCCACCTCCTAAAATGCTTCTATCTTCAAGCGGTGGCCCGGAATAGACTGTGATTTCTCTTTGTACGGTTTGATCTCCTGGTAAGGAGACCATGCCAAAAAACATTGGAGTTGGCCTATACATTTTGCTTCTGCTTGTTTAGCACTATCAACAATGGAACTTGTATTTTATATGGAAGAATCTCACTTCTTGTGTGCATTGGGCCTCCTCTCACTAAGGGTTCGATAAACTTTCATACATTCTGTTCAACTGCGGATTGAAGGAATGGATAGTTGTAGTATAACCCTGATAAATTCTTTACCAGGCTTAGGCTGACTTTGATCAATAATGTCATGAAAAAAAATTGTTAATGAAATTTTGTGTACATACAATCTCTTTGTAATTATTGGCTTAACTATAATAGGCTTATCTGTTGCAGAAAATGTCATGCCAAGGTTTTATCATTTTTTCCTCAGTTTGATGGTTGCAAAAAAAGTTGTTTCCTGTCATCATTAATTTGAAATATTTTGTCAAAAAAAACACATAAAAATTCACTAAAAGTGAAATGTGTATCGACACATTAACGGCGTAACCGTGCTCCTTTAGGAGCAACCACTAGTACAACTTTATAACAAGATGTATACCACTATAAAACCCCATTCTTCGTTACACATTAACTATTTTCATTTCCTATATTAAAATACTTCATTTTTTTTTTTTAATTTTCTATATTCCAAATACATTAATTTAATCTAATAATTATCTTGATTCCAATAGTTGTAATTAGTTTTAATGTGCTATTAATGCAAAACCACTTTCCACATGAAATATATATAATGTTGCCACGGATGAAAAAGACTATTTTCTTAGCGTGGTGAACGTGTGGTTTTATTATTAATAAGATTTTATATTATAATAAGTAAAAAGATATAAGATAATTCACAAAAAAGTGGGTGGTATGGCAAGAGCCCCAAAACCATGAAACAAACTACGCTAAAAATCTTGAGAATACGAGGGGGCGAAAGCAGCAAAACACCAAAACCAAAGATATTAAGCCACCGCTACAAATTGTTGTGGTACGGGGACGGGTCTTGAACATGCCGACGAGCTAGGCGGGCTTTACCGAGTTCGGTAAATCCTAGCCGGAGTCGTGATGGCTTTCTTCCGCAATATCTTCAACAGGCGTGAGAGGGTGAGATGGTAAGCGCCATCCTAAAAGCTTGTCTGGTGGTAGAGGAAGACTCCACCCAACCCGTGTGTGAGGCTCGAGCACAAGTGGTGAGCCCCAACCTTGTTGGCAGGATGTAAGGGAAATCCAAACCTCAATGGCGAGTTGAGAGTTGAGGGGAGGAGGGCTACAAGGGGATCAACGAGCATGGATGAACAATTGGATCTGGGAACAACTCCAAAGTGGCCACCACCTCTTTGTTAGCCATCGATACTACCACGTGGTGGGGAGTGGAGAGAAGGAGATGACGAAATACGCACAACATTGCAAGGGGCATCACCCTAGTGGCGTAAGAGCGTATGTAAATGGTCCACCTCCAGCACCACCTTATTGGCTTGAACTTGAATCTGCAGCAAGACATTGGCGACAACCACAAATTTGTTATAAATAGAGAAGTGATGATCAACATCAACACTAAAAAAATAAGCATTCCTTTCTTTCCATAACCAGAACAAAATTTCCCCTCTGAAAGCATGCCAAATCTGGGTAAATTTATGTGGCATTTTAGGATTGTCTCCCAGTAAAACATGATGCCAAGTGAAACATTCGAGGCGGAAGGGTTGAAAGAAGGAATGAATCCAACCCCAAGCATTCTGGGCTTTACGACAATACCTAAAGAGGTGTGTGATGGTTTCGAGATGCCCGTAGAAGGGGCATTTTGGCGCAACCACTCCCAATGAACCAGAGGTGTTCCAAGAGGGAGGCCTTAATGGAGCACACACCATAGAAAGTGTGTAATTTTGGGTTCAACACAGGCGGACCAAGCCATGTGGAATCTCCTTTACCAAATAGAATGTGAGGACCGAATCCCCATCGATCATTAAGCTTATCCACCATGAGTAGATGTGGCAAAAGCCACACATAGCCTTGTTTGGCTGAGTAATTCTGGAAAGAGGTATCCACATACCACTCTAGTCTGTCCACCATGGGCGCACCAGGGGGATAAAAAATTTATTAATCATGTGATCTAGCACAAAGTAAATGATGTCTTTGATGAGAGCTTTGTCTCTTAGGGCCAACTTGAACTTGGCCTTGAGCGCTTGCTGGGGCATCCAGGATTGAGTGGGTTTATGGGAAAGATATTGGATAGTGTAAATTCCGCATTTAAAAAGGTGGAAAATGTGAATCCATGGAACCTCGGCTAAAAATGGTCTTGGCATTGGATTAGAGGGACCACCACAGAGAGTGGAGATTAAAAGAAAGGCCTTTACGGAAACCATTGTCATTCCACATAAGCCATGGTTTAACCTACTCCTAGGATTTCTAGATGCTTCTAATGATGAAACTTCCCACCAATTTGATTGGGACATGGGAAATGAGAAGGTTGGGTAAACCAATGCCTTTCTATACAGGGAAACCATAAGGAGCGTCGTCCGATAAGCTTCCTTGTCATCAATGGCCTTAATGATCCATTTAGCACAAAGCACTTAACCCCGATGTAGAATGTCGATAAGGCCTAAGCCACTGGATTCCTTGGGCAGATAATAGAATTCCCAAGTAACTTGATGAAACCCTTTATCTGAAGTGGGATTGGCCCAAAGTACAAGTCTTTAAGTAGTTTTTCAAGCTTATGCATTGAATTCTTAGAGGGGACCCAATAAGAGGAGTAATAACATGCATGGCTTCCAGAAATTTAGAGAAAATATAGAATTTTCCATCCAAAGAGAGCAGCTTTGTAATCCAAGATTCTATTTTTCGAGCCATGCATTGAATGAAATATTGTCATAACTCAACGGAAGAGGCTTAGAAGGCGAAAGGGATGCCCAAAAATTTAAACATTTCTCTATGATTAAGTCACTTCCAATCATAGGATACCAACCATGCAGCTCGAGGAGAAACGATTGTTTGTAGCATTTCGTTTTGCACCATTAAATGGAAGAACCAAATGCCAATCAAAAAAATTCCAGAATCGCATGACATGAGTAATGTTGTGCTCCTATCCAACAAGAGTGAGAAAGGAGTCATCAACAAAGTGACCATTGATAAATTGAGCGCCATCACCAAAGGGAAACGTAATACCCCTAGCAAGCCATTGAGATTGGGCTTGAAAACAAGTAGCCAAATCCTTTGGCTTCCAAAATGTAGAGGGCGGTAGAGGGGCCAGCCTTTCTGGATAGATCTCGAAAAGGCCAAAAGGCTCGATATTTTTCCCATTGATAGTGATATGGGCGAAGCATTGGGAAAGAGCATATTAATGTACCGAAGGAAGTTCGACCAAAACCCAAAGCTCTAAGCATGACTAATATAAACAACCATTCAATTCGGTCATAAGCCTTCTCAAAATAAATTTTGATGAAGAGAGATTTCTAATTAGACCGTAGATCCCACTCCATGCCTTCCTAGGCAAAAATGATGTCAGCGAGGATATAACACCCTTTGATGAACCCACTGCTTGGGTCTTATTATTACAGGGAAGAGATTTCTAAGCCGAAAAGCATGTGCTTTGGCTATAATATTATTGGAAACACTTAGCGGGGTAATGGGATGCTAATTACAAATTAACTCGGGGTCACCTGGTTTAGGGATAAGCTTAATATTCCATTTTTTGATATGGGGACCAAGTGTTTGGGCCTAGAATACTTCCATGTAAACCCGATGAAGGTTCAACCCGATTGTATCCCGAGAGCCTTGTAGAATTCACAGGGAATCTGTCACATCTAGACGTCTTGTCATTGGCCATTTGCATGGCCACTTACCGCAGATCCTTAATGAAGATTAGAGGATTATAGGAAATTCTTTGCGGCAGAGAGACTCTACATGGCACAGCTTGTCAAACATTGTTCCATGGTGGCACTATGCTCAAGCAAGGGGCTTTGGGATTGGAAGACTTATATAAAATGATTAATAAACACTTGAAGCATAAGATAAGAATTATTGGGCCGCGTTCTATTATCACAGATGGCCTTGATTTTTGGGAGGACTATTTGGCTTTAATAATTTGAAAGAATTCGTGTTATCCAAAATTACCCCCCAAGGGTTAATTTTGTCTTGAAAAAACTCGAAAATGGACTTAGCCATTTTTTCACAAGTCTTTGATGGTCGACGGCCGTTAAATTGCACTTCCCAAAAGCCCTAGCCATTGGCATTCAAAAATTCACGTGGTATGGCTTCATTAGTGGGATGTATTAAGAAAAGTCAACTGACATTCAAATGCTTGTCAAACTCAATGAAAACATCAGGGGGCTACGCGGTAAGAGCTTAGTGGTTCGGCTAAGTCAAATAGGGTCAAAGACAGTTGGCAGTAATTTAATGGGCTAAAAGTTATAAAATCCACGAAACAATGGAGCTCAACCATCGATAAAGGAGCTCATTCAAAGGAGCTTGGTCAAAGACTTAGGAAGGTTTTTCTTAAACCCATGGAACATTGGAAAGCCGTGATACAAAGGAAAGCAATGAGCTATGTGGCGCCATTTTATTAGCTCGCATTTCACAAATCGACAACCGCAAAGGCTCGTCCAATCGATCCGGGCATGAAGTAGTAGACTGATAGGTTTTGACATTGTGGAAATGTGGAGCTTCCTCATTCACTCACGTTTCACAGTTGTCAGTGGAGATCAAATAAAATACCGACAACGTGAAACACTTGGAGCATTTCCTATTGGCTCACATTTCACAAATCTGACAAATGCGAAGGCTCATTCAATCGATCCAAACACGGCGTAAGACTTACAAGTCCGACAATGTCAAATCATGGAGCTTTCCCATTAATCGCATTTCACAATTTTCGAGGTCAGGCTATTCAAGGACTGACATGAAAGTGCGTGGAGCCTTCCCATTGGCTCACATTTCACATTTGTCAGTTGAGGGGAAAATTACGAAGAAACATGGTTGTTTCTTATTGGCTCATAGTTCTAAGGGTCCACAGGTCCAAATGCGAAGGAGCGTGGATTATTTTCATTAGTCCACGTGTCACGAGAGACTAATAAAGGTATAAGACATCCCGACATCCCGAAGGAACATAAAAAGTTTTATTGGTCTCGTATCCTCATAAAGGGATCCTGCAAAGGTAAAAAGAAAGGACAGATGGCGAGTAGAGAAGTAAATCCCGATATTATGACCTAATGAGGAGTAGACACTTGGAAAAAGGAAAAGCAAGTACACGTTGGCAGAGGCTGATCCCCGAACCAATTAAAGGTTTCCACGTGTCAAATTCTTGTGCCTCCCGACAGGCAAAACTTCAGATGGCCATATCTTTCGACCCCGAGCTCCAAATCAGACAAAATTTATATCACCGGAAAGATCTCATCGATCTTCTAGTTGACATCGTTAAAATATTATTTTGGTGGCGTTTGGGGTATAAATGGAAAACACATCTTTTGGAGGTAGAGGGGAGCTGTTTTGGCATGCAATCAGTCTAATCAAGTTGCTCAACCACCAGACTTGATGAAGCATGGCTCTATTTGCTTCTATGGGATGAAATAGACTAGATGATGGCCCTGTAAGGTGCCCATGTGCTTGGTAGAGATTTTAATGTGATTTGTTGGTGGTTGAAAGTTAGGGAAGTCATCCTATCTCTCTCTTCTTTGTCCTTTTTCCTTCTATCTCGGGCTATATATAGAAAGGGATTTCATTTTGTTGGGGGATGATTCTTGTAACAAAACTCTATCATTTTTGTTTTGAAATGCCAATGTGTTGTAGCCCTTCATATTGGACTTCTTGCATGTTGATCCAGGCCTTTCTCTTGCTTTGTAAGTGAACTGTGCATACTTATGAAACAATAGATGCAAATTTGTGGATGTTTTATTCCCTTATCTGTGTTTATTGCAACTTTCTTGCCTATTCATATTATTTGTAGGTGTTTTGTGTTTGTTTATGCTCTTGTAAGGTGTGATATTGTTGTTTATTAATGGAAATGATGTTCAAGTGCTACTTGTTAGGCTGTGGAGAACTGTTTTCACCCTCTCTAATCAACATTTCTTCTCATTTCTACACATTGGAGAGTATTTCCCATTCCCTTTTCTTGGTGTATCACCTTTGTAGTGTAGTTTTCCTTACTTTCATGTTCTTTCTCTCTCCCTGGTCCCTTAGAAATTTTAGGATAGAGATATTCAATAGTTTTCTTTTATTAGAGTTAGCTTGCACTAGATTAGGAAGAGGAACCATCCTTCTCTGGAGGTCTATCTCGAGTAGCAAGTCCCATAACTTGGAGATAGTACCCATGTTACCCAGTCACACTGTGAGCTCAAGCACACACACTTGTGAAAATTAGAGGGTGTTGTGATTTGGTGATAATGATTCCAGACTTCCCTGGGACCACAAATAGGTCTTCATTTTATTACAACAAGATTGGTGTGCACTTGTTAATTTCAACCTTTAAGAGGCCTTGTAACAACACATCTGATGACTCCAAAGATGGAGAATTCACTAGGTTTAACAAGCCAATATTATAAAAATTATGAGAAGAATTTAAACAAGATCACGAGCAAGAGAGGAAGGTGATTTTGAATATCTGCAGCTATCTCTAGGTAGAGGATAAAGGGGAAGAAGAGATCAAAGGTCTCCATCCCCATCGAATAGAACACTATCAACACCTTCGCCTGGATAGGCCTTTCATTCAATCAACCAGAGTTCTTAGACAAATTATAATGACACATATACAACAACCACCACAAGGGCCACCAAATCCCTATGTCAACTTCAAGGGAAGCAACCCACTTGCTCTCAATGCACAAAATCCAATTTCAGTTGCAGCACTAAAAATATCCCTTATTTTACTAGAGAGAACCACACAACTCCTGTTGATCATATCAAAGACATTGTGAACATTTGTACTATTCATGAAGTAAATGAGGTAGACGTCGTAGTCAAGTTGTTAGATTCCTCGTTCAAAGGCAAGGCATTGCGATGGTTTAGGAGTTTGGTTGTAGGATCTATTGAATCAGATATGCACATCCCTCTACAATCAGTTTGGAGAAAGAGGAGACAGTATGTCCTTATTGGAGCAATTGATAACAATCAAGAGGGCACCAAACGAGAAGATGGTTGCTTTCAACTTTAGATTTCAAAGGAAATGGGATAGGATTCTATTGGCTATGAGACCAGCAGATGAAGGTGTTTTTCTCTACTTTCTAAAAGCTTTAAATTATGATATTTCCATGATGATTCAATCTATGGGAGGTACAACTTTACCTGCAGCTTTTGAGATTGATATTAAAGCTGAAAATTGCTTAATTCAAGCTAGTAAACTTACACCTAGGCCACTTATGCCTCTTTATCTATAATTAGGAATTCCAAGCACTAGCTAAACACCTACATTAGCTCCCATTCCTACCCCAAAAATTAGAATTCTACTGAAGCCTCTACCTCATCTTCTATTACCTCAAATGAGCTCCAAGAAGTCATGAACAATTGCAAAACTTGGGCAATCAGTTGGTGACAATTAAGAGGCAACAAGTTCAAAATTTCATGTCATCTCAACTTCAAACCCAACCCAAGAGACCTCGGTATCAACCTAATAAGCCACTTGCTCAAGCCGAAAAATCAAAACCAAGTAAAACCTCCTGCTAATAGGCCATTTCAGCCTTACAATCCTAATGTTGTATCCACGTCTAGAGCCATGGTACTAGTACAAAATAACATAGCTCAAGAGTATGACTGGTGCTTCCCATGTAATCAACCTCATAACCATTCAATGTGTTTCAATGGTGCCTTGAATCAAGATCTTATGGTGACAACAATGGGTGTGGAACAAGAGACAAGCCAAGAAGAAAATCAGCAAGTAGGAAGCTACCCAAAAGGCACCTCTGAATGAAACCACACTTGTTAATTGGCAAGTTGAAGATTTATGCGGAATAAATCAGGTTCAAACTCAGGGTGTAGTAACCAATACATGGTCCAAGAAGAGGAATATTGGAGAGGGACAGTTATCTAATTCAAATTATTCACAGCCCTCTATCACCCCACAAAGTGCTAGCACTCAAACTGCAGCTCTGAATGTGTAAAGTCAGCCCAAGCCACCTTCTAAAGCAGCCCATATACGGGTTGTAACAACCCATGTGCAAGAGAATATTGTGTAAGGTATAGGGAAGCAAAAATATAGTTCATCCCCATTCAATATTCTTGAGTAGATGAAGAAGACAAGTGTAAACATTTCAATGTGGGATGCATTAGCTATCCCAGGTCAAAGAAATATGTTGCAAGCTGCCATAGCAAATTGGTCCGCATCCAATCAACCATCCAAAGATCAAGAGAAGGTGCTAACAAATGCAACCCAACATAAACGCAATTAGGGAGGCCAACAAGGTAAAAACATGGAGCCTCCTCCATTTTCCATATCTCTAATTATTAGGAACAATCTTGTACACAATTGCATGATTGATTCAGAGCAAGTAGTTTTGTCATGCCTAAACAAATAGTTGATCAACTAGGTCTCTAATATGAATTCATTTCTAGAGGTTTAGTGCAACTGGATGGGACAATAGTAACAATTTTTGGAGTAATCAAAGAATTGAGTCTCACATTGCATGCATGCCCAAATGTTATAGTATTGCAAGATGTCTCAATTATTGACTTGCCACCACTCTTTGCATTGTGCTTATCAAGAGACTTCACAGCTAAAATTGGGGTTTACTTGTCTTCTGATTAGTCACACATGCTATTCAGAACAAGGTATGGAGCTAAGGCTACAATCAAGTCTGAACCTATTGTAACTTCCATATTGAGCCTCATACACCAAATCTAATTAATGCAAATTGTTCACCTTTGATCAAGAAGATTTCCCAAGCACTTATGAAATGGATACCAAATTCGGAAGCATCCCAGACTTAACTCTTGATGAGTGGGAAAACAAGAGGCATGTTTTTGATCCTTACAAAGAAATGGAAGAAGTTGAGCTAGGAGTCTATTGCTTGCATGAAGAAGATCAACCTCTCCCTAGCATTACCAAATCAGATCACAAAGATGAGAAAAAGTATGGCAACTATTATTTGATGGTTCAAGGAGTAGGCAAGGTGCTAGAGGAGGAGTTATGCTAATTTCACCTCAAGATATCAAATATTACTCAGCTTTTTGTTTTCGTTTTCTTGCTCAAACAACACAGTTGAGTATGAAGCTTTGATCCATGGATTGCATTGGGCAAGAAAAAGAGGTATTAAGAATTTGCAAGTGTTTGGAGATAGTGAGCTGATTGTGAACCAAGTTAGAGGGAAAAATACTGCTAAGAATGATCTTTTGAAGAACTACAAAATCCAGGTATGGGATCTCATTGAGGATTTTGAGGCTTTTAGCATCAATTCCATCCCAAGGAAGAAGAACGAGGCAGTAGACAGACTTGCAGGAATTGGGGCAGCGCGTTTGATGTTGTGGAAAGTATCAAAAGTGAGAAAACTCAGCCTCATATCAAATTTGTGGTAAGACCAACTGCTCCGATTTAACAATAACACTAGTGCAAATGTTTAAAAATGACCAACAAATCATTAATTTCTTAAAAGAAGAGGCTGAGTTTTCTGCTAGAAACCAAGAAAGACTAGAGCAACAATATGGATACAAGGTTGTTAAGCTAAGAACAAATAAATTTTCTAAAGGATTGGTGACTTTGGATTCAATCTGCAATCTCAATGATCAATTCCAAAAGAAATGAAAAATATTCAAGTGAAGGGTGAAGATTTAGAGCCTATTTCAATGGGGTGAAGGTAAGATGTTGAAATTTGGCAAAATAAGTACTCTACAAGAGAAATATGATTTTGTCCAACTTTGTCAAGAATTCCCATATGTATTTGCTTGGAATTATAAGGATTTGAGAGGTTTCAATCAAAATTTAGCACAACTTACTATTGAGTTGGATCCGGGATCCAATCCCATCAGACAAAAGCAAAGGCCGACTCCCCACATTGAACCTCTCATGAGGAAAGAATTGAATAAGTTGATTGAAAATAGTATAATCTTCCTATCAAGTATTCAAGTTGGGTTGCCAATTTGGTGCTAGTGCAAAAGAAAAATAGAGAGATTAGATTATGCGTGGACTTTCATGATCTAAATAGAGCTTCACTCAAAGATCTCTATATGCTTCCTTCAATGGAACAAATCTTGCAAGTTGTAGTTGTGTTAGCATATGGATTTGCATGCATGAAAATGACATGCAACGGTGTGGGAACGAAGTCCCTCAATGAAGGTGAGGCTACCTTTATTGAAAACAAAAACTATATTTACATCTATACATTCAAAATTGTATGTGGGGGTGTTTTAGAACATCAATGGAAAGAAAAGTGAATGAGGGAGATGAAATGGAATGAAGGAAAGGAATGAGAATGAATGAATGGAAGGAACATGCAAGAGTTAGGTAAAAACAGAGCCTAATATTGCATGGAGAAGAACAATAAATAACTAACACAAATAAAACGGAGTTTGCATCAGTTAAAACGAGAATGAGTAAAGGGAACACACATGAACAAGAAAATAGCAGAGCTTGATCACTATGAACAAGAACAACAACTTAAATCAAAGACAATGCATGCAAGATTTAAACATCTAACATCTAATGAACATAAGAACATCAAACGTTACAAGAGACAATGAATGAGACACAAAGTTCATATTTCATTAACTCCAAAATGTCTTCACAAAAGAACACAAAGTTTCTTCCTGAAACAAATCTTGCACACAAAAGTATTTTCTTCTCCTCTCTCAAAGTCACCCTTTACAAATGAGCCCCTCACTTCCTTTTATAACCCAAAAGTTGGTTACAAAGTAGTTAGGGTTTTACATGAACATTAAATAGGGCACTTAAGTGACCTTTGACTTTTTCAACCAACTTTATTAAAAGCAACTAAAAATAGAAATCACTTAAGTCATCCACAATTTTCTGAAAGCAAACTCAATAACAACATCCTTTTCTTAAAATTCCACTTTTAAAACATACAATAATAACCAGTGCCTTATCCATTGAAATGGGGTCCGCCTATCTCAAACGTATGAGAAATGGACTCTCCCATTTTGTTAGATACCAAGAAAACTATCTCCTTGAACCATCGGTGAAGTTAGGATCTGCCGCTTTCACCAATTGAAAGGATTTGAACCTTCCCAATGTTTCAAACATTTTTTCTTCTTCTGGAGGTTCATTTGGTCAAGAATAGCCTCACAAAATACCTGCAATTCAAAAATCCTACTTGGCATATCATTTAGATTAACCATCTTTGATTGAGTATTCTCAAACAAGTTCTTTAATTTGATGCAACGCTCCATTGAAGTTGAAGAGAAATTATTGGCGGGAGTATACATGTCCTTAAATAATTGTGAAAATTGTTCTTCCACATGTTTCGATGAACACCTTTGATTATGCTCATTTACGAGGTTGTAAGGGATCTTAGCTATGAATTCTTGAATCAAGGTGAGTGAAGTGAAGGCTTTATTGCATACGCTCTCATAATGGATCATAGAATCCTTGAGAAGCATCTTCCTTGATTTGAGATGCAGACACCAAAGAAAACGTGTCCCTCGATGTTCAAATTTGAGAATTCCTTCAATGGCTAAAACTAAGGATTCCATACTCGTCATCTCCTGTAGACTAGGAAATATCTCGTCCAAATTTGATATGTTAGAAACAAAAATTTCCTTGAAAGAAAGAATTGGATCAAGGTACGCACTGACATCTTCATGGAGCTTAACTATTGTTTTGATTGTCTCTTGGCCTAAAATGAGAATCTCATAAAGCCAAGTTTTAGTGACATAGCCCAACGTGTTTATTTCTTTTGATAAATTGAGAGTTTCTTCATCAGGGGAAGCCACTACATCAAGTACTGGGAAAGTGGATGATATGGGATTTATCAGATGTTGAACATATTCCACCAATTGATTCTTTTCACCCTTAAGTTCGAGAGTTCTCGAGACTTATATTTCTCAAGTCTCTTCAACAAGATATCAATTGAATCTCGAGCCATCGCCATGTCACTTTCCAATGTGGACCTCCCAAGTCCAAGTCTGAAACTTCGAGTTAGCGGATGTCATGGCATCACACTCCTTGTCAACTTGTGGTATGGAAAGATCCACAAATCTGTTTCCGTCACTATCCACCATTATTCAAGAAAGCACTTTAGGCTTCTTGGGAATGACTTCATTTGAAATTTTGAAAAAGGCATCAAAATTAATGTCTATTGCCTTGACAACCCTCCTCCTTTTCTTGACCTCGTAATCAACCCAAAAAGGAGTATCATTCACTATTTCTGCATACAAAGTCCTAGAGCTCGAAGCAATATTCTCATTGTTCTCGACATCATGAGATTCTACAAGAATCATTTCTATGACCTCAATTTCAAGATAAATAACCTCTATATCCACCTCCTGCTCATTTGGGAGATTTTGGGAAATCTCTTCATGAACTATAGGTTTTGAAGTGTTCGATATTTGGACTACTCTGCACCTGAGTGGACGCTTGTGCAAGGCATGGCTGAGGATCGTTTGTCACTAGCTTCTGAGAACTATTAAGAATGTGAGTAGAAGAATCTCTACTTGAAGTAGAAAATCCCGATACATTGTCTCTTCCTTCACTGGGGCTAGGACCCTTAGATTTTTCTCCTCGTGACACATTATTCGGTGAAGTAGATTTTGGCAACCACTCCTTTCTTGTTGGTCAGTGCATATGATTGGACCATACAGAGGTCGATTGAGAAGGGGATTTGGTTGAATGGAGACCTCCTCAAGTTGGCAATTTTTGTGATCCTGAAGTATGATCTTGAATTGATTGTAATTTGGAAATTTCTCTTTCATACCAAGATATGCTTCTTTACAGATCGGTTGATTCTTGCTATCAAGAGAAAATTCATCTCTTTTGGTCCAATCAATTCGGGTAACGGGTAAAAGCAACTGCATCATATGAAGGATCAATAACATCTTCATCATCATTTACAAATGAATCTGGAGGGTTCTTGATGTGAAAGGCCTTGATCTGAGCAAGGGTTATACAGGAAAACTCTCGTCTCCTTACTTCATGTTTGTCTGAACAGGTAGCCCAGAAATATTCCATGGTATGGTTATGTTGATACTTTGCTCCAAGAATTTTCTGCATATATCCATTGATATCAAACTGAGATCTCTTCACGTATGGATGAATAGTGATGAGGGAAAACTCTTTTTCCATGAGTTGTGCACTAAAGAGATTTGGACATTGGTATTACCCAATTTGGATTGGGAAATGAATTCCTGAATGATGCTTGTCACTGAGAAGACAAGTGAACTTGGAATAGTTGTCATGCAAGCTCCATTAATGCCCATTTTTCATTGACGTACTTAGGAAGTTTCCATGGAGTACGCGCAAATCCGCTTACGCGAATGTAGGAAAAAATAAAAATTGAATAAACCATGTTCCCCATTGGGAAATGACATTCACGATTTCTTTAGAAAATCTTTCCTCTGTATTCCGATTGATTCCAAATCAAGCGGAAGGTGAATGCATCATTGACTCTTCTAAAATGGTGAGAGCTATTTTTGAAACTTAGTTGTAGATAGTAATGAAAGACTCTATTTGATGGACCCATGAATCCTCTTGTTTCGAGTCCCAAAAATAGATTTCTTCTTGCCACTGCGTAAGTCATATACGATGTCATGTAGAGGCATCCAATCATCTTTACTTCGATCAATTTTTGTGAAGGGTATCACTGATGATGGTGACCCAATTCACAAACTCTCTTCTTGCAAGGATGATACAGATAAACTGATACATTTATGGGTGGAAAATCCTAGCAGAGGGTAAACCGAAAACTCGACTTAGGAGAGTAATCATATCCCCGATTTCTTCCACGAACTCAATGCGGTACATTTCTTTAGGAAGCCGATCAATTCAAGGCCTCTTGGTCACTAACCAATTGTTATTAACCATCTTGCTCCACCTAAGGGGTTCTTCATCCCAAAATTCTTATGCTGATTGTCGAGTGATATCCGCATTCTCAGGGAAGTCAGGTATGTTGAGCAATTCCTCAATGTGCTCTAGTGTGATTAAGAGGAAAGGCTTGTGATTATCTTTAAAAATTCCTCATCTCTCGGGATCATAATGCTCCGTGCAAGCGATAACCAGCTCGGACATTGCACCGAGACAGAAATGCTACTACTTGGGGTAGACCACTATGGTAAAGCCTATCCGAGAATATGGTTTTGCCTTCAGCTTTCACCCAATCGCAGAATTGTTGCACATTGATGTGACCCAGATTTGTATCAGTGATATTATCATATGCCGACTTGATGGAACTGGGAGGAATGATTCCTTGGAATTCGTACTTGAGTGTGGACTTATTCAATTTCTCCACTGGCTTCCTCGATCTTCCTGTAGATTTTTCAGACATTATGAATTTTACAGAAAAATAACTCAAGCACGTAAAACAATGCAAACGGGGTCGGGTCTTAGTCTCCGAAATGCCGTTTATGCAAAAAGGAATATAGCTTGTTTTAATATTATTATTATTATTATTTTAAAAATAATAATATTCGGTCCCGATTTACAATTTTTGATTCCGATGAAAATAATTTATTTTTTTATTTTTTATTTAAAATAAACAAAATCACTCGATTTCTAATATCCCGATTTTTTATTTAATTTGCAAGAGAAAATTCTCTTTGGTATGTGTGAAAATCACATAATTTTAATGACCACATACTTTGGGCTTTCCTCCTTCCTGACAGCTGCGAGTGTGTGAATGTATGGTGCATGCGTGAAAAAAATTGTTGGACCGTGTCTTTGGCTGCGTGGAGGATGCATACATTGAAACTTCTTTTTAAACCTGCGTTAATTCATTAATGGCCTTCTTCCCTTTGATGGTGTGAAAACTCAAAACTGCCTTCTTCCTTGTCATTTGACTTCTCTTTTGGCTAAAAAAATGCATGAAAACAATTTGTTGGAGTTGTATGGACTTTCCTTTGACTACGTGAAAACTTGTTGTTTCTTCTTTCCTAGGCGTTAAAACTGGTATGTTCTCTTTGCTAAACTTGTTCCATTTAATGCATGGAAGATTGTTTTATGCTAATGTGTGGACTTTTTTATTCTTGCTCCCTTTTGGTAATGTGTGGAATCTCCTTTTTGCTTTGGACTTTGACTGCGTGGAGATCTTCTCATGAAACCAAAACAAAGAACTTTCCTTGCCTGCGTGAAAATTTGTTTGGACTTCCCTTGCAATGAGCAACTCCCTATAACCAATGTGTGGGATTCTAAAACTAATTCCTTTTGCCCCTTGCTGCATAGACTGTTCTAGAAAATGCGTGGATTTCTCTGTTGTTCCTACGTGGAGATGCTTAGTCTATTTTGGACTGTTCTTCCTGAAAAAAATGCTTGGAAACTTATGTTATTTTGTTTTGTTTTGCAGGCATAAAACAATGCTTGGTCTTCCCTTACCTCTGCGTAGGAAAAACTGTCTTCTTCCTAAAAATACGTGGGAATGGAGAAGCTCTGTGTCCCTTTAAACTGTTTGTTTGATCTTGTGTCTTTACTCAATGCATGGTGATTTGTTGAGGGATGTGATAAAATATTACTCTGAGACGTTCCTTTAGAAGAAATAAGAAGAAATTGGAAAGCTTCGCATGACTTCTTCCAACGAGTTTGACGAAAGGATTTTATGAGGATTTAGGAAGCTTCCTCGCAACCGTTTCTTATTCATCCCATTAAAACAACTTCCCTCTTTCCCGTAGTGGCATTAATTGCTAGGGGAGAAGTGGGGAAATAAACAACCATTTGCCAGTGAAAATGGCAAGGCAGGCTGACAATCCCCATTTTATTTCCCCATGTGGGAAATTAGGAGATTTTTTTCTCGTTTTCCAATTCATTGATTTGGCAATCGGTGGAAGAAATCCCACAAGCGGGGAATTAAAATAAATTTTCCAGGAAAGGGAAATCCGGTCCGGAAGCCAATTTGGCATCCCCGACAATGGGAAGCGGAAGCTTATTTTTCCCCCGACAATTAAAATAAATCTTGTCGAATGAATTTTAATTAATATTTATTTAATTAAAAACCCCAAAGTTATTAAAAATTGATTTTATCAAACAAAGAGTAATTAATTAATTAATTAATTAATTAATATTTAACATAGTTTAAGACCTGGCAGGAGGAGTTCTCGCCCGAAATGGACGAAACGAAGACCGAAACGATCACAAAAATGAGATGACCACGATGAGAGCGATAAATTGCGTAAAAGTAAAACTTTTGAAAAAATCAAAATTTCCATTTTTATTAATTTTGTGCAGTCAAAATTAGTTGATAACAGCTGGCTCTTATTGGGGACAAGGACTTTATGGACGCAGCAACGGACCCAAACCAAAATATTAATGAACATGATCCCAAAAATGATGGGGCACAAAAATGGGATGATACAAGAGAGGAGACCGAAAGATGGGGAAAAGAAACAAACCAAAATCCTAATTACCTATGTACATACGGGGACAACCCATTTTCAATTTTGATAATGTTTGAGATATTTCCCATTGTAGGGAAAAGGAAAATGAGTTCCTTTAGGATATGCCAAGTAATAGGTGTTATCCCCACAGAAATGTCTGATCTTGAAAGGACCTAGCCACAACGAATCAAACTTCCCATGTTTTCCTTTCGGTTCGCGTCTCTTATCCCAGAGAAGAACTAAGTCATTGATTTGGAATTGCCTCTCCTTAGTTTTCCTGTCAAACAACCTCTTCACTTTGGATTGATGTTCCTTGATCTTGTTTTCCACTTGACTTATTTGTTCTTCAAGCTTGCTTAGGAACATGATCCTTTTATCTAATGCATTGGTGAAGCATTCATCATCAACTTCTTGAGCTAATTGTAATGTTGGTAACTCCAATGTGATGGGAATTTGAGCATCGGTTCCATACAAGAGTTGAAATGGAGACATCTCGATTGCTCTTTTGGGAGTTATGCGGTCAGCCCACAATGCATCATATAACTTTTTGTGCCAAGTTCTTTGATTTTCTTCTACTAACTTGCACACGATAGTAATGATGTTTTTGTTACTGGATTCTGCCTAACCATTTCCCTACGGGTAATAATTTGACGAATGAGACAAAGATATCCCATACCCATAACAAAAACCTATCATCTCTACAGAAGAAAAATTGGAGGCATTTTCCGTCACGATCTTGTGTGGAATTCCATAACGAACCAATATATTCTCTTTGATGAAGTCACAGATTACTGCAGTAGATGTTTTTTTACTGGTATAGCTTCTACCCACTTCGTAAAGTAGTTAGTTGCAGTGAGCACGTGAGTATGACCAGCACTAGAATTAGGATTCAGAACTCTAATGAAATCTAAACCCCATTGTTGAAAGGGTTCTTCAATGACAACGGCTTCAAAGGAAAAGCTGCCAATTTTGGTCTTCCAACAAATTGCTGACAAGCTTTGCATTTTGTCACCCATTTCTGAGCATCGGAAAACATAGTGAGCTAGTAATAATGTGATCACAAAATTTTATGATCTGTCACTGGGCCAAAGAAATGACCACCACAAGCATGATTATGAAAGGCTTAAAGCAACCTATGTTTGTTGTTCCTTATCGACACATCTGAGGAACATGTCGTCAATTCCTTTCTTGAACAAAGTGTTGTCCCAAATGACGTACCTGACAACTCTTAATTTGATAGCTCTCTTTTCCTTAGCGTCAATTTTTCAAGACGTTTTCCATATGTGAGAAAGTAGGCTATATCGGAATACCATTCATCTGTGGTATTGATGAAAACTACCAATGGTAAACCTTCTTCAACTGGTTCTTCGTCAGAGTCATCTTGTGGTTCATTCTCTGCGATGAGTTGGCAGAGTCCTCTTCCTCGAACCAACTTGGTAGGCTTGATGTCCAAATCATATTCTTGGATCTTGGAGACCCAGTTACCTCTTTTAGATCCTGGTTCTTGTTGTGTCAACATTGATTTAACTACGCAATGTCTCTGTACTAAGACTTTGGTGTGAGAATTCAACACATAGTACCTAAAATGTTTCAAGGCTCTCACCACCACGTACGCATGCCTCTCAAGGGGAGTGTAATTGAGTTCATGTTTCTTGAATCCAGAACTCATGAATGCAATAGGAGATTTGATTCCCTCTTGATTTTGTTGAGTCAAGATGGCGATATGTGTGAGGTGAAGCATAGCAATAGATTATAAAATCCTTTTTAAAATTGGGACACACTAATGTTGGATATTTTGTAATAGCACCCTTGATTTGTTCAAATGCTTCTCTACCTTCCTTCGACCATTTGAAGGATTCTTTTCCTTTCATCATATCAGTGATTTCTTTGGTAAGCTCGGTGAAATCTGGCATGAACCTTCTCAAAAGTTCACCTTCCCAAAGAATGAGTGAACTCCAAGCTTACTTGTAGGTAAGGAAAGATTCTTGATAGCTTGAACGCACTCAGGATCGATTTTAGTTCCTTCTTTAGAAACAATATGACCTAGGATTTTACCTTCTGTAACTCCGAACACGAACTTCTTTGGATTCAAGGAGATCTTATGAAGTCTGCACCTTTGCAATATTTTCTCTAAATCTCTTAGGTGATCTCCTCATTTCTTTTAGAACAATGTCAAGTAATCTAGGTATATCACGATGATCTTGTCTTTATAATCTACGAATACCATATCCATGGCCCTTTGAAAAGTTGTGCCGGAATTGATCAAACCAAAAGGCATTCTTCTATATGCGAATGCACCCCAGGGGGTGGTGAATGCGGTTTTATGTTGGTCTTCTCTAGCTACTTCAATCTGATTATAACCAGAGAAACCATCTAGCATAGATAACATTTATGATCTAGTTACTGCCTGCAGAATATGGTCCATGACTGGAAGTGGATAGTTATCCTTCAAGGAAGCTTGATTAAGATTGCGAAATCCACACAAATCTTAATTTCTCCATTTTTCTTGCAAACCAGTACAATATTAGCTATCCAAGTTGAATGTCGAATAGGAAACACTATCCATGTGTCTAACATCTTTTGAACCTCATGGAATATTTTCCCTGCAATCTTGGGATTATATTGTCTTTGCTTTTGCTTAAATGGAACTACACTAGGTTTCAAGGGTATGGCATGCTCCATTTCCCTAGGTTGGAAAGACTTCAAGTCTTCATATGAGTAAGCCAAGACATCAAAATATTTGGTAAGGAGGCTTACAAATTTCTTGCGCTCCTCAGGTGAGCAACACTTACCGATGTTGACCAGGCGAGGTTTCCCTTGTACCAATGTTAACTTGCTCATAGTCGGTAGAATTCGCAGGTCATGCCTAGCTCTTTCTCTTTGATAAACCTGTCATGTTTATCAAAAAGTTCTTCAAGTGAAACCAATCCTTTTGGAATTTTATTTCCTTTGAGTTGAATGATGCCATCACCAGGATCTTCATTCTCAACTCCTTGAATGGGTGAGGTCGTTGATTCATGAAATATAGAATCACTTCCTTCAAAGTACAACTGTTCAAAATTATCTCTTTTTTCTAAGAAGGCAATAATTTGTTGATCATCATTGAATACTTGCCAATTTTTTGCATTGTTAGGAACACTTGGCCTAAAAACCATCTCAATGGTGTATATGTCTTCATCAAAATCTGAATGAGGAATCATTAATGAAGTTAATACTACTAGGGAATCTGCTTTGTCATTCTTTCCACGAGGAATGGATTTTATGGAAAAATCATCAAAGGTTTCTATCGCATCCCACACTTTATTTTTATAGTGTCTCAAACGATCATTCTTAACTTGAAACTGATTTCTTACTTGTTTCACGATCAATTTTGCATCTCCAAATACTTTCAAATTTTTTATCCCTTTCTCTTTTGCAACTTGGAGGCCAAGGATTAATGCCTCGTATTCTGCAGTTGTTATTATTTGAAAATTGGAGTTTGTAAGAAAAAGGAAATATTTTACCATTCGGAGATATGAGCACCACTCCTGCACCGGAACCTGTTGAGCAACAACTTCCATCAAACTCAAGAGTCCATATCTCATTAGAGTCTTGGCAAGTGACCTCAGGTGCATGAACCTCTGTAGTCATCATATAATTACCCATACTTGAGTTTTGAAACAAGACATATGCACGGGGATCATCGAGTTTTCATCACCGTGAATTTTTCCTGAGTTTCTGGCATTAGCTTCTTCATTTCTCCATTGATAGGGATCATGGCATGAGACCAGTCCATTTGAATCTCGCCACCCAAATCTCTACAAAATTTCTTGCTCAACAACATACCATATGAAGCAGGAATGTCAGCAACTAGAATGGTTACCTTAACTCGCTTATGAGGAAATTGGGCTAAAACCATCTAAGCGTCTTTAATCTACCCAATCAGAGGAACTTGTCTTGTCTCCATTGAGTAACATGATCCAAATGTTCTTGTACAAGTTAACCCAAGAGAATGTGCTACTTTTGCAGGCATCACATTATCTGAGGCTCTATAATCTATAATGCAATTACTTAATTTGCATTTTTTTATTAGTAAGGACATAAAGAAAGGTTCAATCTTTTCATTCGAAGGTGTAGTGATCGCCACAATATTTTGAGTCTTCCCATCTTTGGGAATTTTTATAATTCCTTTGGAGGAATGAACAATAGAGTTGCCTTTGATAAACTGGACCAATTTCTCGAGTTGATCCTTATTGGACTTCAAGTACTCTTCTTGTGACATGGAAATTTTTGTTTTATTGATATGATCAATGATATAAAATTTGGGCAAAGTAACTATACTTGATGTCTCAGATACTAGTTCTTTCAAACTTGATGATGACACACTTTTGACCTTTTCTTCGGGCTTGGTTAATATTGATGTGGAAGAAGAAACTTTCTTCGTAGATGATTTATCAACTGATTGACTTGACAAAGGCCCTCCTTTCTTTAAGATAGTTTTGACCTTGGAAACCTCAATCGCCTTGGACTCTTTAGGAGTCTCATTTGTCTTGGATTCTTTGGAAGTTTCCTTAGTCTTAGATTCTTTTGGAACTTCCTTAGAGCTCTTTTTATCTTTTGCCTTAGTGGTACCGAGAGCGTATGAAGACAACGAAGGATTGACTAGTCATATCTTCCATTATTTCTTTGTATTCATCTTCTTATTATGAACAGTACTCAAAGAAATGATTATTACTTTCTCCTTTAGGATCTTCAACTTCAGGTTCAGATGTTCCAGAGTCTAGCTCTTCTTCATCAACCTCAACGACTTCAACTTCATCATCACTTTCTTCAACAACATCACACTTTGAGTTAGTTACGGGAGTTGCTTCAATAGCAAGCCTCGTCAGAGCACTTGCAATCCTAACTTTGTTGGGAACGTAGCCTTTTCTTGGGATGTCTTTGTAAGGAGCAAGTTTACTACTTTGAGCAACTTTCTTTTCAAAGCTAGCACATCATTAGCCAACTTAGTGAGTATAGCTTCTGAAGCATTGGGGGTTTCTTGACTTTTTCCCTTGAGGGAAGTTTTCTTGAATTTTCCCGCCATGATTAAGTCATCCTCAATTTTTATGGCCAAGGATTGAGAAAGTTCCAAAGTATCCACTCTAGCTCTTCTCATTTGATGGCACACTTCTGGTTGTTGTGCGTTAATAAGGAAACATTTTTTTCATCAGCGTTTGGACGAATCCCGTGCAAGAACTTTGTACACCATTTTGTTGAACTTAGCCATGAAATTCCTCATGGGTTATCTTTGGCTCTTTCTTCGCTTGAGATAGTTGGGAAAGGAAAGCATGTTCATCTTCTACCATCTTAAATCAATATTCAAACTTAGTTTTCATATCATTCCAGGTTTGTAATATATCCATTTGGCGATGATGAACCAATGCAGGCAACATCATGCAATGTTTCAATGAAGAGGCAAATAGCAACATCCTCATATTCCACTGAAAAAACTACACATGAATCAAAGAAAACTGAAATGTGGTCATCTGGTGACGTCTTCCCATCTCTACCAAACTTGTGAAGAATCTTTCTCGATCCTCGTGAGAGGTCATGTTGATCCGGTAAGGCCAATGGGCCTATGTCATTTCCCATGGTACGTTAACTTCCATCTTGGGAAAGGTAATATGCGAAGGCAAAACGGTGTGAGTAAGGATAAGTGCTTGACTTGTAGTGATTCCTTTCTTTCTCTTTCGGGACTTGATGCAAGAGTTTACAAATCTATGAGGCGTGTTCTTCTTTAGAGGAGATAACTTGAAACCAAACTTTCCTTGGAAATCAAAAATGGGATCATATCGACCTTTTACTTTTTCTCCCAGCGTAAACCTCTTTCCCCGCCAGTTTGAAATCTTTACTTTGTGAAGGGATCACCGGCATATTTTTATCGTCTCTATCCTTTTCTATTCGCTCTCTTTCTTGAGCTATATGCGCCTTAATAACTCTAGTAACTCTCGTAGCTTGATATTTTTCGTTATCTAGTGCGATGTGGCGAGATGAAAATGATAGTTTCTCATGCGCTTTTCCCAAATGGCTTGCCTTAGATATGATGATATATCTTCTTGAGTATTCACAAAAGAAGATTCGATTGCAAGATAGGTGGGTTACTTGTAATAGTCATAAAAATTAATACCTTGGTGGAAGAGGGTCGCGTCGGTGAACAATGATCAACACGTGTCCAGGAGGTCTTCTGGCCACAAATGCGGGTGCTCTTCTTCTAAGGTCTTCAATGTAGATTTCTCTATCAATGGCTCTATCAACAGCCACAAATTGCTTCAAGATTTTTTGGTTTTCCCAAGCTACTATTCTAATATTGGTAGAAATGTCTCCTTGAAAATATTTTTCGGGCACAAGGTTTGGTTGAAGAACTGGAGCTTGTGCAGAGGGGATAATCATAAAGATTTAACCAAGTACTAGTTAATGATTCCTAATTCCCGTGGAGTCACCAAACACCTTTGTTAGCATATGGATTTTCACGCATGCAAATGACATGCAACAGTGTGGGAATGAAGTCCCTCCTCAATGAAGGTGACTCTGCCTTTATTGAAAACCAAAACTTTATTTACATCTATATATTCAAAATTATATGCGGGGGTGTTTTGGAACATCAATGGAAAGTAAAGTGAATGAGGGAGATGAAATGGAATGAAGGAAAGGAATGGGAATGAATGAATGGAAGGAACATGTAAGAGTTAGGTAAAAATAGAGCCTAATATTGCATGAATAAGAACAATGAGAATGTTGCTTTGGGCTTTAGGATTACGTATGCGAAATAATGAATGATACTCCTTCATCATTCACAACCATTTCATATTCGTCCCGTTAAAACAACTTCCTCTTTACCGGGTAGTGGAATTAATTTCCATGGGGAAGTGGGGAAATAAACACCATTTGTCGATGGAAATGGCAAGAGGCGGTCTGGCGATCCCGTTTTATTTACCCATGTGGGAAATCGAGATATTTTTGCCGTTTGACAATTTATTGACTTGGCAATTGGTGGAAGAAATCCCATGAGCGGGGAATTAAAATAAATTTGCCGGAAAAGGGAAATCGGGTCCAGGAAGCCAATTTGGCATCCCCAACAATGGGAAGTGGAAGCTTATTTTTCCCCGGACAATTAAAATAAATCTTTTTGAATGAATTTTAATTAATATTTATTTAATTAAAAACCCCAAAGTTATTAAAAATTGATTTTATCAAACAAAGAGTAATTAATTAATTAAATATTAATTAATTAATATTTAACGTAGTTTAAGACCTAGCGGGAGGAGTTCTCACCCGAAATGGATGAAACAAAGACCGAACGATCAAAAAAATGAGACGATCGTGATGAGAGTGATAAATCATGTAAAGTAACACTTTTGAAAAAATTCAAAATTTCCATTTTTATTAATTTTGCGATCAAAATTAGTTGATAACAAGTTTGGTTGGAAAGATTCTCATTGTTAGATGGCTACTCAGGATATAATCAAATCATGGTGAAGGAAGATGACTAATTCAAGACAACCTTCACAACAAAATGGGGTACATATGCTTATAGGAAGATGCCATTTGGGCTGTCATATGACCAAGAAACATTTCAACAAGCTATGACTATGGTGTTCAAAGGGTTGATCAACAAGATAGTGCTTGTTTATCTTGATGATATCACCGTGTTCTCAAAAAATGTAGCAGATCACCTCTTTCACCTCAGGCAAGTGTTTCAGAGATGTAGAAGATTCAGAGTCTCTTTGAATCCGAAGAAGTGTATATTCTTAGCACATGAAGGAAAATTGTTGGGCCACATTGTTTCAAGGGAAGGATTGATAATTGATCCCGAGAGATTTAAATCCATTCGAACTCTACCATTTCTAAGTCACAAGAAATCTCTCCAAAGTTTCTTGGGGAGAATAAACTTTGTCCGCAGATTTGTGCCTAATTTTGCAACCTTAGTGAAGCCTTTAACAATGATGTCGAAAAATATCCTTGCATTCAAGTGGACAACAAAAGTTAAAGAGAGCTTTGAGGCCATGAAGCATGCTATATCTCAAGCTCCAACTCTTATCAACCCAAACTTTTCAAAATATTTCATACTCTATGCTTTTGGAGGTTCAGATACAATTTTAGCCATCTTGCACAATTGAATAAAGAAGGTTTAGAACAACCCATAGCATTCTTCAGCCAAAGTTTAGAATATTATGAGGTGAGATATTCTTTTATTGAAAAACATGTTCTTGTTGTGATTAGAAGCTTGAAAAGTTCGAACATTTGATATCGAGACAATAAGATCCAACTATTAGTGTCTCATGTTGGGGTCAATGAATTTATCCTAAACAAATATTTAAATGAGAAAAGGGAAAATTGGATCACTCGTGTGATGGAGTATGACATTGAAATCAAGGTGACTAAGTTGGTTCATGGAAAAGGTTTGTGTGAGCAGCTAGCTTCCAAACAACATGTTGAGTCAGAAGGTGAAGAAGAGGTTGTCCTAGTGATGCAAAATGAGCAAGAACAACTAGATGATGATGCACCCACTCCATGTTGGGGTCAAAAGGTACATTATCTCCAAACATGTTTTTTTCCTCCAAGATTGAGCAAAGAAAAGAGAAAGTACTTTGGATTGCAGTCCATTCCATATGTCCTTAATGTTGGAATATTTAGTTCAAGAAGGATATAAATGGAGTTCTTCTAAGGTGTGTCTCATAAAATTAAATTGAGAATGTGTTGCATGAGTTCCATGATGGAGAGGTTGGAGGTCACTTTTCTCCATGAGTAATAGCTCTCAAAATCATGAAATTTGGTTACTATTGGCCTACATTGTTTGGTGATTGCTACTCATGGATTAAAAAGTGTAAGAAATGTGACTTCTTTACAGGAAAAGAGAAGTTAGTAGCAAGTTGCCCCTCCATCCAATTTCATTTGATCAACCATTCATGCAATTGGGATTAGACTTCATTGGAGTTATCAATCCAAACTCAATCCAAGGACATAAGTGGATACTAACAACAACATATTATTTCACTAAGTGGACTAAAGCAGTGGCACTCAAAGAAGCAAATGAATTTAGCATCTTGAACTTCTACAAAGGGATAGTCATGAGGTTTGGTATCCTGTCACTATCATGTCGAGATAATACATTGGCATTCCTTGCACAAGAATAACAGAGGGATGTTAAAAATGGAATTTATCTCAGCACTTCTTCAAATTATTACCCCCAAGGTAATGGCCAAGTAGAGTCCACAAATAAGAACTTTTTGAGAATCATAAGGAATCTTGATGAGAATCGGGAACTTGGCACATGAAGATCAAATGAGCCTCGTGGGATGATAGGATAACATCCAAGAGGTCAACAGATAGCTCTCCATACAAACTAGTATATGGAAAAGAAGTAGTGCTGCCTATATCACTTGAGTTATTGACATTGGAACTCATGAAAAATATGGAACTAGTTGAGTTTGAACCCATGGAAATCAGGTATGCAGAATTGATGGAGTTGGAAGAAACAAGAGAGCATGCAATGTAAACCATGAAGAAAGATCAAGCACGATCAAGAGAATATTTGATAAGAAAGCTAAAGCCAAGACATCCGGGAAGGAGATTTAGTGTTGAAATGGGATGTTGATCGTACAAAGCCTCGGAAAACATTCCAATTTCGATGTCATATGGAGTGGTCCATATATTATCACAAAGTGAAAGAGTAGTAATGCTTTTCACTTGATAAGTTGGATGATGAAGAATTGCATATTCTAGTCAATGGAATCTATCTCAAACATTACTACTAGAAGAAAGAATTTCTCACCCTTGTACATATTAGTTTAGGACTTTTCAATTCCTCCAAGTGCTTATGCACACTATATTGTTGTTAGAATAGGTTTTAATTTCCTTAAGTGTTGGTACACATGTTCCATTGCTTCTAGTATTTGTTTTTACATAGTTCATCATGCTTCTAGAAGGAGAAGTTGTATGAAAGAGATTCAATGGTATAAGAAACGATTTCTATCCTTAGGAAAATTCAAATATAGAGTAACTAAATCATCAAGAGGTGGATTTCAAAGATTTCCTCTTTTTGCTCCTCCAAATCGAAGCTAGTTTTCTTTTACCCTCCGCCAAATCATGAGGATCAGTTTGAGGCATCTTGTAGTAGATGGTAGCGTTCGTGGCCAAATCAGATTTAGGATAGTCTTTAAAGCTCAATCACTCAGCCCCAAAGATCATTTCTAATCAGGCCAGCCCATGGTGTCTCTTTCTTGGTCAAAATAATGCTCGGGAATAGTTTTTGTGCTTTACATCAAAATCCCAAGCAATCATCCGAAGAGCGGAGACCAAGATAGCCCCAACTCAAACTTGAGCAGCTTAAGAGCTTCATTTAAAGCCCAAAAATCAAATCCAGACATAGCCCGATTCGTGTTGAACCCATTCGAGCTCCATACGGCCCCAAGGTATGACTTTTAAAATGTTACAGATCAATTTTTTTCTTTTAGCTCGGCTCCATACCCAATGGATTGCTTTAAAACTATTGGTCAAAATCTAGCAAGTAGATTACCCCAAGAGATCACCAAATTTTTATCCAAAATTACCCCCCTCGGGTTAATTTTGGCTTGAACAAGCTCAAAAATGGACTTAGCCATTTTTTCACAAGTCGGTGACGGTCAAACGACCTTCAAATTACACTTCCCAAAATCCCTAGTCATTGACATTCAAAAAAATCCATGTGGTATGCCTTCATTAGCGGGTTATATTAAGAAAATCCGACGTTCAAATGCCCATCAAACTCAATGACAACATCAGCGGGGCTATGTGGCAAGAGCTTAGCGGTTCAGCTAAGTCAAAAAGGGTCAAAGACAACTGGTGGTAATTCAATGGGATAAAAGTTCTAAAATCCGTGAAATAATGGAGCTCGATCAATGACAAAGGAGCTTGTTAAAATGAGCTCCGTCGAAGACTTAGGTGGGTTTTTCTTAAACCCTGCATAACATTGGAAAGTTGTGATATAAAGGAAAGCAATGAGCTATGTGGCACCCTTTTATTAGCTCACGGTTTGCAAATCCAACAACTGTGAAGGATCATCCAATCAGATTTGGGAACGAAGTAGTAGACTGATAGGGTCTGGCATTGTGGAAATGGAGCTTCCTCATTCACTTGCATTTCACAGTTGTTAATGGAGATCAAATAAAAGACCGACAATGTGAAACACATGGAGCCTTTCCTATTGGCTTGCATTTCACAAATCTAACAAATGTGAAGGCTCATCCAATCAGATCCAAACATGAAGCAAAAGACTTACAAGTGTGACAATGTCAAAGCATGGAGATTTCCCATTGGATCACATTTTGCAATTTTCAGAGGTTGGGGCTATTCAAGGACTGACATGAAAGTGCATGGAGCCTTCCCATTGGCTCTCATTTTGCATTTGTCAGTCGAAGGAAAATTGCAAAGAAATGTGGTTGTTTCTTATTGGCTCGTAGTTCTAAGGGTTTGACAGGGTCTAAAATGCAAAGGAGCATGGATCCTTTTCATTGGTCCAGTGTCATAGAGATTGAAAAGGTAAAGGATAGCCTAACATCTCAAAGGAACGTGGTGAAGTTTTATTGGCATGTATCCTCATAAAGGGAGCCCGCAAAGGTAAAAGAAAGGATAGATGGTGAGCAGAGAAGTAAAGCTCGATATTGTGACCCAATGAGGAGTAGACACTTGGAAAAATTTGAAGCAATACACATTGGCGTAGGCTGAACCCCAAACCAATTAAAGGATGCCATGTGTCAAATTCATGTGCCTCCCAACAAGAAAAACTTCATATGGCCATATATTTTGACCCCGAGCTCCAAATCAGATAAAATTTATATCACTAGAAATATCTCATCGAGCTCTTCAATTTGACATCATTAAAATCTGATTTTAGTGGTTTTGGGGGATATAAATGGAAAACACATATTTTTAGGTAGAGGGGATCTGTTTTGGCACACAACTAGTCTAATCAAGTTGTTCAACCACCAGACTTGATGAAGCATAGCTCTATTTGTTTCTACGGGATGAAATACACTATATTATGGCCCCGTAAGGTGCCTATGTGCTTGGAAAATATTTTAATGTCATCTTTTGGTGGTTAAAAGTTAGGGAAGTCATCCCTTCTCTCTTCTCTATCCTTTTTCCTTCTATCTCATGCTATATATAGAAGGGGATTTCATTTCTGCTCGGGGGTGATTTTTGTAACAAAACTTTGTCATTTTTGTTTTGAAATGTTAATGTGTTGCAGGCCTTCATATTGGACTTCTTGCATGTTGATCCAAGCCTTTCTCTTGCTTTGTAAATGAACTATGCATATTAATGAAGTAGTAGATGCAAATTTGTGGATGTTTTCTTCCCTTGTCTGTGTTTATTGCATTCTTCTTGTCTCTTAATTTTATTTACAAGTGTTGTGTGTCTCTTTATGCTCTTGCAAGGTGCAATATTGTTGTTTTTTCATGGAAATGATGTTGTAAGTGTTGTTTTTAGACTATGGAGAACTGTTCTCACCCTCTCTAATCAACATTTCTTCTCATTTCTACACATGGGAAAATATTTCCCATTCCCTTTTCTTGGTGTATCACCTATGTAGTATAGTTTTCCTTACTTTCATGTTCTTTCTCTCTCCTTGGTCCCCTAGAAATTTTAGGATAGAGATAGTCAATAGTTTTCTTTTATTAGAGTTAGCTTACACTAGATTAGGAAAAGGAACCAACCTTCTTTGGAGGTCTATCTTGAGTAGCAAGTCCCACAACTTGGAGATAGTACCCATGTTACCCAGTCACATTGTGAGCTCAAGGAAACACACTTTTGAAAATTAGATGGTGTTGTGATTTGGTGATAATAATTCCTTTAAGACACAATCCCCTACTTTAAGCGAATGAATCCAGTGCGTATTTTCACACTATGAGTATTGTAATTGTCAACAATTTGATTTTTGCATTGAATCTCAATAACTTTGCATGTTCAAAGAAAGGGTTACCTTGAAGTTCCACCACCACACGACTAAGCGCAAAGGAGGTGGAAAAATATGAGCGATGTCACGATCTTGGCTAGTTTTCACCCATAAATTTTGAGAAAATGAGTTTTCCTATTCATCACATCGACCACCATTGGGTCCAACTAGACTACATAGGAGGATGTTGATTGTGAATGTGATGCGGCATGGGTGCCAAGTTCCATACCCACTTGATATGATTGAGCTTGGGTCCCATTGAAAATTTTAATGGTGAATTTTTGTAAACTCGTGAATATTAGGGGTTTTGGAAATTGGAAATGGAAATTTTTTTAGTAGTTGGTTGCCTCCCAATTAATCAAAAATATTGGCCGAAAGGTCATTTAGATGGATTAATTCACCTACTATTTACACTAAAAATGAACTTATGCATGTATTTCACCAACATTTCAAATCAAATTGTGCTCATATTTGCCGAGGTATAATACATATACATCGACCATCTAAGCTATCAATAAAAAGATGCGTGTCTCCTTTTTCGGCATATAAACAACCGTCTAAGCCCTCCATCTTACACCTCGGCCACCCCACTTTCATTTATTCTGCATCTACCATCCAACATAGTTTTTGTCCTACCCCATGACCATCCAAAACCTCTATCATCCCGCTTCCTTTCTTTCATCCATCCATTGTTGTCCCCCCTCATCCATCCTATAAGTCTGCGTCTGCTCCTCTACCTTTATCATCCAACTACTGCCTTTATCATCTAACTTTGTCTTTACCTTCCAACCAATTCCGCCACCATCCAACCATTATCGTCTAAACCCCTACCATCAGCCCTCGCCCATCTTACCCATTTTCGTGTACCCTTTTATTGCTCGACCCTATCATCCGTGAAGGACTATAACATCTAGCCCTATAGTCATCTCAACATTCAATATCTGTAACATATCTATGGATTCTAGAAAATAGGCTAAGAAGGATATCGTCGATTCAAAAAATATTAATACAACCTTGAGAAACCCCATAAATCTATGGCATATCGAATCGCCTTTGCCACGAAACACCTTTTTGGATATTTACCATTTTTTCAAAAGTCAATTTCAGATATTCGCCAAAATATTCTAAGTTTTTTAAGGGGTCTTCAAATGAACATTAATATCTACTTTATCATGATCAAGCGTCATCAAGATCTTATCATCCATCAATATTTTATCTCTTAACCTTTCATTTAAATCATAAAGGGTTATCTCTTTATCTCTCTCTTACATCTTTTAGTTTGAAATAGACATTTTCAAACTTTAAGCACTGCCCATCTTATATTTTCATCGTTAAGCCTTGTTCATCTTAACTTTCACTTTGTTAAGGGTCAAGTGCATCAAACACATTTTTAACCTCCTCCATTCTATCATTCACCTTTTTAGAGGTTAATTATGATCAATCTTTGCATCCCCTCCTTTGTTCTAGTATTAAATTTTCTATAGGATGAGTATGGTCAATCGAATCTTTCGATCCCCTCTTCCACTGTGGCATTCACTTTGCAAAGGGTCGAGTATTTTTGTCATACCTTTCTTCACTCTCCCCCATTTTTATTTACAATTGTGGATTCACACAAGACATCGAACGATGAGTTATTATAAAAACTTACTAAGATGACAAAACAACTAGCTCTCATATCTTCCAAATTAGTTAATGACACCATTGGAAAAAAAAATAAAAGAAGAACAATGACAATTCATCTAAAACCCATACTGATAAATAAAGTGAACAACAATCTGAATAATGATAATACATCATTTATCCCACAAAATAATTCATCATTTACTCGAAACGGAAAAGCGATGAAAGACACAATCTCATGTATGCAAAAACAACGCAAAACAATTTAATTTCGATGAATTAAGTCTTTCCGCCTTTGATAAGGGCATCTTATGCATACCCTTTCCACAATCTTTCGAGACACCCAAATTTGAAAAATTAAAGGACAACCCCGATCCAAGAAAGTATATCAAGGACTTTTTCATGGCATGTCAAGAAGTGACATATAATGATATATTTATCTTACACCTCTTTCTAGAAGTTTAGGAGGACAAGATTTGGAATGGTTCTTACACCTTCCAAAGGGATCTATCACTACCTTTGTGGACCTCTCAGAGAAGTTCATCAAAAATTTTCTTTCAACTTTAACTCAAATCATAATGATGGATTTGTGCAATGCAAAACAAAAACCAAACAAGAGCTTTGCATAATTTTTACAATGATAAAAAGGAATCACAAGTTGGTTCCCATGTTCAATCCCTAAATTTTTTTGTTAATATCTTCATACCAAACCTTAAAATGAGTTGTCCTTTTACATGTAGATACATTTCCTCAACATTTTTAAGGAATTTATTGAAAAGGGAACTCAAATTTAAAATTCCCTTATTGTTAAAGGCTTGATCAAGCCTCATTATAAAGATACTTGCACAACGATAATAATAAAAACACTAGCACTCATCACGATAAATATAGGTACGTCAATCCCAACCACAATGTCGTTAATGATGGTGTCACAAATAATCACAATGTGCACAACATACAAAATAATCAATCAAAATAGACTAAATATATATAAGTTATCACCATTTCAAGAAGAGAAAATCCTCCTCGTGATTACAAACAACAAAATAATACATCTTTCGAGATAATATAACTCGATTTTATTATGTCAACTAACAAGTGCCAATATGGTCACTTTCCTATAACACAACCCTTTCTGAAGGGTAACCTAATTTAGCTTGGTATCAACCTAACACATAGTGCGAATTTCATTAGCATTGATGGTCATCAAACAGATAGATGTATGCAACTTCGTAATTACATCCAAGACCTCATTAAAAATGGAAACATAACGGTCAAAGACCTAACACTAAATAAAACACCAAATGATAATCTAAAGTTGTTTTCCAATCCATTTCCTAACCATGGTACAAAGGTAAAATCTCCCGAACAGGGTGAATCCTCGAACAACGTCCATTTTAAATCCATCATATAATTTATCATAGACAATACTTCGTGCATAGTTAAACATAATTTTACACCCCTCGAGAGAAAGTCTCTTTAGTGCCTTTCAACAATTAGCAAAGGCTAACATGATCGAATATCCAATTACAAAACCCTTTTATAACGGGGAACCCAATCCTATGTTGTATAATGAATCAAAATACAGTGAATACCACCCTGCATTGAAGGTCATTCTATTAATCATTGTACAACTCTATGTCATTATGTCCAAGACTTAATTAATGATGGAGTCATTTCTACCAAGATTGACGATGAAGCTATTGCAAATGAAGACACATCAACTACCATAACTTCTAATGAAGAGTTAAATGTTTTCCAAAATTATGTATATAATACAACTCAACAAGATCACAATGACAAGTATCAAATATCTCTAACTCAAAACCAATCAATCTCTTCTACGTATTTTATTTTGTTAATTCAATAAGACATTGAACATATTTTGGACAACAACCTTCAAACATCAAATGAGATCTTGAACTTGTTTCAATACTCCTTTCCAACCCTTGATATCATCTACCCATCCCTCATACATCAGGATCAACAATTTCACATCTCCATGGACCTCTTTCATAATGATGAGGACATCTCGAGAATTCCTTGGGACTCGGGACCCTATTATCTTATTAGACCAAAATAAGGGCTTCAATATAAACCTTTATGACTCTGCTTATTTCGTTGAGGAATTCAAGTGCTCCAGTCCACAAAAAATCAAAAAAGAAAAAAATCCTTTACAACTTCAAGACTCCTTTACAACCAATGATATACATGAAGACTCTACAGAAGAGGGTCCATCATCAAACACCGTTAAGCATGAGTCTATTCTTTCAATGTTATCTCATATGCCTAACATCTCTATCCTTGTTGTAGAAACACAACCACAACAATTTTGGACACTTGCGATAACGCAGCCTCCCGTGTCCATAATACCTCAAATGATCAATCTTGTAGGCATCTCATCAATGATGATTCCTAGGTATGTGTACATCTACATGGTGCATGTACCAAGGAATATCCTTACACAACCTTTTAAGCTTTCATTGTAACTCTTTCATCGAATCAATTAATTCAAAGCTTTAAAGGAGCAACATTGAATATTTTCTCTTTACAAACTATGAGGAGCCTAGGATTTACGTATAGAGATTGATTCTTCTTTCCTCACAGATGAATATAAATTTCAACATATTCTCTGCCTTGATAATCCTCCTATAATATCACATAGATATTTTGATCTCATCGAATATTTATCCAATCACACATCCATTGACATAGACCTTGTCTTCCCAAGCCTCGTACTTTAAGACTTATCAAATATTTCAATTCTATCTTTTGAATTGGATTTTGTCTCCCTAAGTCTCGTACTTTAGGACCTATTGAATCTTTGATTCTCTTCTTTGACTTGGACCTTGTATACCCAAGTCTCATACTTCAAGACTTATTGAATCTTTTGATTCTATCCTTTGAATTAGATTTCATCCACCCAAGTCTCGTGCATCATGACCTATTGAATCTTTCAAGTTTATCCTTTGACTTAGATTTCATCTTCCCAAGTCCCATAAATCAAGACCATTCAACTTCATAAACACAAAGAGCTCTTTCCCGATGATTCCATTGCAAACTCTCATCTACCAAATTTCAAACACATTAAAAGGCGTAAAAAGAAAATAAAACTCCATATAAAAGCCATCATTAAAGCACTATTTGAAACTAAAAAATATATAAGAAAAAACATCTTCTTCCATGGGTAGTCCTGCTAGGAGAGGACGTTTTCACAATTAACTCATTTAACAAACAATTTTACTTGTTTCATTCAATCAAGATATCTCAATCATGACACCTTCATCTCTCTACATTCTTCACATATATGCCACAAGTTAGTATTGTGCATATTAGGCATTGTGTGTCTCATCATTTTTACGTACGGTTTTGTCTAGAATCTTACTAATGGTAAATCCTTTCAAATAAGCTCTCTCTTTTGCATAAAACACTAATTGCTTTACCTAGACCTTTTGACCATTCATCTCGGTCTACAATGTTAAACCCTTACGTCATAGTATTGGCATGAGGTCCAGACTTGGGGTAGAATGTTCCTTCCCAACAAGCATAATATCAAAATACAAGGCCAAATCAATATAAAATTCAAAAATATAGAAATCAATATTACAACTTTCATCCTTCACATCCTAAAAATTAGTCATCATATTTGGACATGTGTAGACCACCAAATGGCTTCACCAAGATCTGAAATCACTTAAAACATGTAGCTAAGCACCCCATATACTCATAACACCAATTTAGATCATAGGTCAAATGGAAAACCTGAGAGAAACCCAAAATTTCTTGGAAATAAGAAAATATGAGTGGGTTCCACCTACATTCAAGACTCCAAACCACCACCATATGAAATTTGGGAGAGTCCTTTCCATCCTCCAATCATCACATTTGATGATTCAATGAATTTTAGCTCACACCAATAATATTTCTCCTATTTATCATGAAATAGGGTTTACATTAGGTTGTGGAGCTAGATTTCTTCACAATGAACATGCATTACAAGTGGTTGGTTTACACAGTAACCGATGTCGGTTGGCTAACCACCATCATCACAATGAGATGAACTGCCATCGATCAGCAGATGAACCACCATCATTCAGCAAAGGAACCGCCATCGGTTAGGGAACCGACATCGGTTACCTATGCATGGAAGTTTATATTTAACTCATGGGAATTAGATCTAACTTTAGTTATAAAGTGAATCTAAAGGTTGTAAATGCATAGCTAAGTTGACCTAAGTTTGTATATGCTTATATAAGCATGAAATCTAGGGTTAGAATGATGATGGCATGTAATTGATTATTATTACATGTGGAATCCTTGGTTAAGAGGATGATGAAGAAGAAGAAGAAGAAGATGGTTACATGAAGACAAAGCTTCCATGGAAAGAAGCTGGACAGAAGGAAATAATAGGTACATATGAATGGTGAGAAGAGTGTAATGTCTTCTACTGTATTTCCTTTGTATTATTTAGTCTCATTGTAATGGCTTACATAGTATGCAAAGCACATAGAGTTTCTTCTTGTAGATCCACATGTTGGTGAGATCTTGTATTGTAGATTCTTCTTGTTAGATCCACAGGTTGTTGTGAGATCTTGTATTGTTAGATCCATAGGTTGTTGTGAGATCTTGTATTCATAGATCCATGAGATCATGTTATATTGTTGATCCATGTAGATCTAGATATTGTAGAGGAGGTTGTCTTCATGTTTGCATAGGTTGATGCAGTGATGGAGAGACAGACTTACTTCTTGGTGCACAGTCATGATTACACATTGGTAGACCCATGTGAGAGGTCTTGTTCAGATCCACAGAGAGATTGGTTTTAGTTCGAGATGAACTATTTCTGGTTATGTGAGATCTTCTCATGGAGCTATGGAGGAATGGTTGTAGTGCACTCATGGAGATCCGTTTAGAGATCTGGAAGAGGATATACTCTTGGAGAGATGCATTGTACTCTTATGGGAAGAGTTGGTATGTACTCTTGATTATTATATATATGATATCTCTATCTTTGGTTTACATAGCCCACGTTGGGTGAACCACAATACATGTTGTGTTATGTGTGTGTACATTGTTTTGATTTGGATTTATCTTGTTTACACTTCCACTTCTATATATTTTGGGGAATTGATTCTATTTCCACATTCCATAGTACCAACAACAACTCGGTATCGATCTTGGTTATTTCAGAGAAGGTTTTGCTTTAGTATATTTTTAGTGGTTTACTGATAGGTTTATGAGAGAAGGGTTTGTTTTTCCTGATGTGAAAATTGCAGAAAGATATTTAAATCTCAAGTGGAAGCTAGAAATGTGAGGTTGTTGGAGAATATAGTGACCAGGTGTTGGTTAGGTGGCAACCAACATTGGCAGGGTGACCATGGTTGGTTACAAGGTGACCGTGGTAGGTTATAGGGTGACCGTGGTCAATTCTGGTGATCATGGTTGGTTATAGGGTGAGCTTGGTTCATTATAGGGAGATCATGGACGGTTCTTGGGTAAACTTTTTTAAATAGAAAATCGTAGATCTGAAGAAATTGAGAGATTCATGGAATGTGTCTTGTTTCCTGAGGTGTCCCTGGTTTGTTGGAGGCACAAGCATGTTGGTCAGATTGTAAATCCAGGTTATAGAGGTATGGTTTTATCTTAGTATTGCATTGCTTTTATGTTTTGGTTACACATGCATGGTTTGGGATTGAAGATCTGAGTATTAGATAAGAGGAGAAGTTATGCATCCTTGGTGTAATTAGATGCACAAGCTTCGTTAGAGAGCGTGCTTGAATGAAGATGAGGCTTCCATCGAGAGAGAAGCATGTTCTTCAGTTAAATATGTGGTTGAGTATCTTGGTGCTAGTAAGGTGATGTATTTCATCTTCGTGCAATTTATTTGCATGTATTTTTGCCGTTAATTTTTTGTACAAGATTTGGGTACTTCTTAAATGAATTACTTAGCACAACTATCACTTTGGTCGGAGTAGGAACTGGTTTAGTGTACTATTCCAATTTTTTTAGTGATGTGTTTCTTCCAAAGCAGACTGCGTTAGTTAGGGAAATGACGTCGATCACAGAGGAACCAAGATGCGGTCGGTGACCGAGGTCGATCTTTATGGCATCTTATCCGTACAGGTTTTTTTCATCAAGAGAGGGCATGGTGGTTTTATGTCCTTTTTTGAGGATCTGGTTTCTTGCACATAGTGTACATGGCAGGGAAGTTGTAGATCACTTCAATGTTTGAATCAGAAAGAGGAAGGAGTTGGCTTGGTTAGTCCAATGAGACTTTGAGTCAAGTATCTCTATATGATTCATGTTTTATTTCTTTCATTGATATAACTTGTATTTGGATTGTGTACACAAGTAAAAAAATTCACCATGGATATTTGGTGGGTTTGACTTTTATTTCGAGATGTGTTGGAATCTTGAGGACAAGGGTATCTAGTCTAAGGATGAGATCCTCAATGAAAATTCATGTTTAGACACACAGTTGCAGGTAATAGATATGTTAGTACACATGGATGAAAAGAAGGTGATTCACCTACTTCACAAGAAGTCCAAACTTTTGTGATGTAGAAGTATTCTTTGTTAAGAAGGGAATCAGGTTTATATTTCTTTCATCTGGTTTTATTTCTCACTGATATATATTGGAGCTTTTGAGCTTGTTATTAGAAGTAGTGCAAGGGAGTTCATGTTAAGTGGGAGCAAGCCATGGTTGTTAGCATTACAGGTTGGACACATATGCATGTGCAGTGAGAGGAGGATGTTACTATTCAAAGTAGCATGAGGCACAAGTGGTTTTGGAGGACATCACGACTTTTCAGGTATTTTTGATTTCATTGCATGGTGATGTCACTTCTAGTTTTATTTTTGGTACCTAGATATCCTTTGGGATGGCAGTTGATGGTTGATTCAGCTGGGTGAAGAAGAGAAAGTAGGTTTTAGTGTTTGAAGGGTTAAGAAGGAAACCTTGTTTGTTACAAGTTTGATAGCAGTGTATATTTACCATTTATGGATGGTGCCCTTTGTTTGCTTTCATCTTGGTTGGTGTGCAGAGTATGTTGATGACATGCTTTGTGGTATTTGCACTTGTTGTTAGTAGCGGTTTAACATAGTTGTTTGTTGTTAACATTGATGAGCACAAGATTTATATTTGGCTTTGGAGTTAGTCGGTGATAGATTTGGAGCTTTTGAAGAGCCTGATGATATGGATGGATGTACATGGTGAGTTTTGTACATGTGGATAGATTTTTTTGATTCTATGATCATGCGAGATATTTTATTTACACATGAATGCCTATGAGAATGGTTTATATGCGTATGAGCATGGTTTTGATGCCTTGAGCATGAGTAGGTGATGTTTGTATTTCCTCTTGTTACTATGTTACTCCATGATATATATTCTATAGATGGTTGTCTTGGACATGCAAGTTGTTTATGCAGGGTTGGATTTGGATATTGCAAGTGTTTGGATTCTTTGAGTTATGCAAGTGTTGTGGATGCATCCATTGGTTGCATGTAGTACTCATTTGGGTTATCTAGACCCAGGATCTAGTTTTTCTTTCGCATATTCCAGTTTGACTTTTCTTTGGTCAATTGCATTGGTTGTAGCATGGAGACATGGATAGATGGTTGGATGGCTATAGTTGTGATAGAAGCATAATACTTTAGTTTGAGTGGAAGCTCTTGTAGGTGTGTTAGTAATGGTGGCTTGGTTGCATAAGAGAATTGGTGTTATGATTCAGTGGGAGCTTGATGTATGGATAGCTTGTATATCACATATTAGTAGTAGCTTCGTGTAGGTATATGGTAAGTCATGGTTTCTTATCTTCTTGGTTTTAGAAGATGATTTAATCTTCCGATTACTTGAAATAATTATAGAAGGAAAGAATAGTTGGTCTTCACGGTATGTAGAGGATAGTGATGTAAAGGTACAGGTACAAAGGTTCAACAATTTATCTCCGAGTGGGAGATTGTTAGGTTGTGGAGCAAGATTTCTTCACAATGAGCATGTATTAGAAGTGAATGGCTTACACAGTAACCGTCATCAGTCTGCAGATGAACCGCCATCAGTTAAAAAATGAACCTCCATTGGTTAGAAGATGAACCGACATCGGTCAACAAAGGAACCACCATCGGTCGGGGAATTGACATCGGTTACCTATCATGGAAGTTTATATTTAAAGCATGGGGTTAGATATAACGTTAGTTATAAAGTGAATATAAAGGTTGTAAATACATAGCTAAGTTGACCTAAGTTTGTATATTCTTATATAAGCATGAAATCTAGGGTTAGAAGGATGATGGTATGTAATTAATTATTATTACATGTGTAATCCTTGGTTAAGAGGATGAATACAAAGAAGAAGAAAAAATGGTTACATGAAGATGAGCTTCCATGGAGAGAAGTTGGACAAAGGAAATAAAATGTACATATGAGGTGAGAAGAGTGTAATGTCTTCTACTTTATTTTATTTGTATTATTTAGTCTCATTGTAATGGCTTACATAGTATGTAAAACACATAGAGTTTTATTTTTGTAGATCCACATGTTGGTGAGATATTGTATTGTAGATTCTTCTTTGTAGATCCACATGTTCTTGTGAGATCTTATATTGTTAGATCCACAGGTTGTTATGAGATCTTGTATTCATAGATCCATGAGATCATGTTGTATTATTGATCCACGTAGATCTAGATATTGTAGAGGATGTTGTCTTCATGTTTGCACAGGTTGATGCAATGATGGAGAGACAAACTTACTTTTTAGTGCACAATCGTGATTGCACATTGGTAGATCCATGTGAGAGGTCTTGTTGTAGATCCACAGAGAGCTTGGTTTCAGTTTAGAGATGCAGTAGTTCCTAGTTATGTGAGTTCTTGGTGGTGCTATGGAGTACGGTTGTAGTGCACTCATGAAGATCCGTTTAGAGATATGGAAGAGGATATACTCTTGGAGAGATGCATTGCACTCTTAAGGAAGAGTTGGTTTGTACTCTTGATTATTATATATATGAGATATCTATCTTTTATGGATGTAGCCCACATTGTGTGTACATTGTTTTGATTTGGATTTATCTTTTTACACTTCCACTATTGTAGATTTTGGAGAATTTATTCCATTTCCGCTTTCCATACTCCCAACAACTAGTATCATATCTTGGTTATTTCAAAGCAAGGTTTTTCTTTAGTATATTGTTAGTGGTTTACTGATAGGTGTATGAGAGCAGGGTTGTTTTTCCTGATGTGAAAATCACAGGAAGAGATTTAAATCTCAAGTGGAAGATAGAAATGTGAGGTTGTTGGAGAATATAGTGACTGCATCGGTCGGTTAGGTGGCAACCAACATCGGTAGGGTGACCATGGTCGGTTATTAGGAAACCTGGTTTTAAATAGAAAATCACATATCTGAAGAAATTAAGAGATGCATGGAATGTGTCTTGTTTGCTTAGGTTTCCCTGTTCTTGGAGGCACAAGCATGTTGGTCGATTTCAGATATGGGTTATAAAGTATGGTCTTTTATGTTTTGTTTGGACATGGATGCACATGTATGTTTGGGATTGAAGATATAAGTATGAGATAGAGGAGTTATGCATTCTTTGTGGAGTCAAATGCATTGGTTTTGTTAAAGAGGTAGTAGCACGAGAACAAAGACGACCCTTCCATCATAAAATCATGTTCTTAAGATGCAGTTGAGTATTTTGGTGTTGGTAAGGTGATGTATTTCATCTTGGTGTAATTTATTTGCATGTATTGTTGTTGTTAAGTTTTTGTACAAGATTTGGGTGCTTCTTGAAATGACTGGCTCAACATAGCTATCGACTTTGGTTAGAGTAGGCACCTGGTTTAGTGTACTATGTCAATTTTGTGGTGTTTTTTCATTCCAACAACAACGACATCGATCGAGAAGCCGACGTTAGTCATAGAGGAACTGGTACTATTCGAGTGTGAACCGAGGTTAATCTCTATGGCAGCTTATCCGTACTGAGGGTTTTTGTAGCAAGAGAGGGCATGGTGGTTTTATGTCCTGTTTTAGAGGATCTGGTTTCTTGCACAGTTATACAAGGTAGAAACAAGGTAGATCACTTCATGTTTGAATCGAAAGAGGATGAAGTTGGCTTGGTTAGTCCAGTGAGACTTTGAGTTAGGTATCTCTATATGGTTCATGTTTTATTTCTTTCGTTTGAAGAAACTGGTATTATGTTTGGATTGTGTGCACAAGTAAAAATTTGCACCATGGATATTTGGTGGGTTTGAATTTTATTTCTGGGATGTGTTGGAATCTTAAGGACAAGGGTATCTAGTCTAAGGATGATATCCTCAATGAAAAGTCATGATTAGATACACATTTGCAAGTAACAGAGATGTTAGTACACACGGATGAAAAGAAGGTGATTCACCTACTTCACAAGAAGTAAAAACTTCTACGTGACATAGAAGTATTCTTTGTTAATAAGGGATTCAAGTTTATATTTCTTTCATGTGGTTTTATTTCTCACTAATATATATATTGGATCTTATGAGCTTGTTATTAGAAGCAATGCAGGGGAGTTCATGTTAAGTGGGAACAAGCCATGGTTGTTAGTATTGCGCGTTGGACACATATGCACGTGCGGAGTGCGAGGAGGATGTTACTATTCAAAGTAGCATGAGGCACAAGTGGTTTTGGAGGACATCACGGATCTTCAGGTATTTTGATTTCATCACATGGTGATGTCACTTCTAGTTTTATTTTGTGGTTCCTAGATATCCTTTTGGATGGTAGTTGATGGTTGATTCAGTTGGGTGAAGAAGAGAAAGAAGGTTTCAGTGTTTGAAGGGTTAAGAAGGAAAATTTGTTTGTTACAAGTTTGATAGCATTGTATATTTACCATTTATGGATGGTACCCTTTGTTTGATTTCATCTTGGTTGGTGTGTAGAGTATGTTGATGGCATGTTTTTGGTATTTACACTTGTTGTTAGTAGCATGGTTTAGCATGGTTGTTTGTTGTTGACATTGATGAGCATAGGATTCATATTTGGCTTTGGAGTTAGTTGGTGACAGACTTGGAGCTTCTAGAGATCCTGGTGATATGGATGGATGTACATGGTGAGTTTTGTACATGTGGATTGATTTTGTTTTGTGAGTCTATGATCATGCAGATATTTGTTTTACACATGAATGCCTATGATCATGGTTTACATGTGTATGAGCATGGTTTAGATGCCTTGAGCATGAGTAGGGGATGTTTTTATTTCCTCTTATTACTATGTTACTCCATGATAGATATTCTACAGATGGTTGTCTTGGACATGCAAGTTGTTTATGTAGGATTAGATTTTTAGATTGCAAGTGTTTGGATTCTTTGAGTTATGCGGGTGTTATGGATGCATCTACCCACTTAGTTGTATGTAGTACTTATATGGGTTGTCTAGACCCCCAAGATCTAGTTTTGCTTTTGCATATTCCAGTTTGACTTGTCTTTGCTTAATTGCATTGGTTATATCATGGAGGCATGGATAGATGGTTGGAGAACATGGTTGGATGGCTATGGTTGCGATTAAAGCATAATACTTCATTCGAGTGGGAGATCTTGTAGGTGTGTTATTCATGATGGCTTGGTTACACAAGAAGCTTGGTGTTATGATACGGTGGGAGCTTTATATATGGATAGCTCGTATATCACGGATCAATAGTAGCTTTGTGCGGTATATGGTAAGTCATGGTTTGTTATCTTCTTGGTTTTAGAAGATGGTTTAATCTTCCTGATTACTTGAGATAATTGTTGAAGGAAATAATAGTTGGTCTTCACGGTATGTAGAGGACGGTGATGTACAGGTACAGTACAGAGGTTCAACAATTTATCTCCAAGTGGGAGATTGTTAGGTTGTGGAGCTAGATTGCTTCACAATGAGCATGCATTACAAGTGGCTGGTTTACACAATAACTTGCGTCACCTAGCTAACCACCATCGGTCGAAAAATGAACTACCATCAATTAGTAGATGAACAAACATCAGGTCAAAGAAATGAACCATCATCGATCAACAAAATAACGCCATCATCAGGAACCAACATCAATTACCTATGTGTGGAAGTTTATATTTAACTCACGGAATTAGATCTAAATTTAGTTATAAAGTGAATCTAAAGGTTGTAAATGCATAACTAAGTTGACCTAAGTTTGTATATGCTTATATAAGCATGAAAGATAGGGTTAGAAGGATGATGGCATGTAATTGATTATTATTACATGTGGAATCCTTGGTTGAGAGGATGAAGAAGAAGAAGAAGAAAAAGATGGTTACATGAAGACAAGAGCTTCCATGGAGAGAAGTTGGACAGAAGGAAATAACAAGTACATATGAATGGTGAGAAGAGTGTAATGTCTTCTACTGTATTTCCTTTGTATTGTTTAGTCTCATTGTAATGGCTTGCATAGTATGCAAAGCACATAGAGTTTCTTCTTGTAGATCCACATGTTGGTGAGATCTTGTATTGTAGATTCTTCTTGTTAGATCCACAGGTTGTTGTGAGATCTTGTATTCATAGATCCATGAGATCATGTTGTATTGTTGATCCATGTAGATCTAGATATTATAGAGGAGGTTATCTTCATGTTTGCATAGGTTGATGCAGTGATGGAGAGATAGACTTACTTCTTGGTGCACAATCATGATTGCACATTGGTAGACCCATGTGAGAGGTCTTGTTGCAGATCCATAGAGAGCTTGGTTACAGTTTAGAGATGCAGTAGTTCCTCATTATGTGAGATATATTGGTGGTGTTATGGAGGCACAAGCAGTAGTGCACTCATGGAGATCCGTTTAGAGATCTGGAAGAAGATATACTCTTGGAGAGAAGCATTGTACTCTTGATTATTATATATATGAGATCTCTATCTTTGGTGGACATAGCTTTGCATTGGGTGAACCGCATACATGTTGTGTTATGTTTGTGTACATTATTTTTATTTGGATTTATCTTGTTTACACTTCCATTGTTGTAGATTTTGGGAATTGATTCCATTTCCGCATTTTATATTCCCAACAGTTTAGGTAGGGTTTTTGACTTCCTTGGCTCCTTCACAATTTTCATAAATCCTTGACCCTTATTTAACTTCATTCCAAATCGAGAGATCTTATTAACTCCATGCCTCAAAATCTCTAAAAATATTAGGTCCCTATGCATACTTTGCACATGCCAATCAACATGATTTATTTCACTTCAAATTGGAAAAGTTGTTTCCTTGAGCTCGATATAGCCAAAAAACATCACAACTTGCAAAATATTCATCACAGACCCTAAATTTTTCCCCACAACTCTAGGACAACCTATCTCAACTTCTCGAATTCTCACCTAATCATTCTTATCTCTACATCTTCTCAACGACCAAGACTTACCTAGCTAGGTTATAGGAATAAGTCATGTTTGGATTAAAAAAGTAGGCAAACACCATACCTTTGCTTCAAATATCTTCAAAATTCACTAACACCTTTGAGACAAAATGTATCACTCCTTTTAATTCCCTCATGGACCCAAAAACCTCTACACCTAACCTTCATGCTTCATTAGGCCACTAAGCACCTAGACTAGATCTAGATGAAGATCTACAACCATGTTCAAACCTTTCAATCACCCTATGAGACCTATGTGAGTGTCTCAACACATTCTCCTCATGTTATCCATGCCTCTACCATGCTTCTCAAGACACCATGCATCTCTATCCTCCATGTGTTATCACCCATGCTGACTAGGCCTCTGATTAGGCCTACTTGGCCAAACAATTCTCACCTTGTCCACTCTTACATCCATGTCACTTCTTATCTTCACATGTCATCATCATTCCAAGAATCCTCTTACACTCCTAATCATCATTCCTTGTCATAATTTTACTTGTACCTTTTACATCAATGAAAACATAAACACTCACATGCCAACAAAATCTAGGTCACAAATAAGGCCTCCATCTTAAGTGTGCTATTACACATGCTAACCAAGGGAATTTGAAGTCAAAAATTCAAACTTACCAACTTTCTTATTTCTCAAGACATCACAACCCATTGGTTATAGAGTTGTTCTTTATTTATATGTAAGTTACATGTTTTGTTTTAAATTCTAAAACTACCTCTAAAAATCAATGTAACAATGCTCACAAAACTAGGAAACCCCACTTCTTAGGAAAATAAGTTATATATTTGATGAGTGTAGACTTATAAAATTTTAAAATAGATGGTGATTTACCAAGAAAGAAGGATTATTTTTGTATGCATGAATATGAGAGAGAATTGGAGCATGAACATCTATGTATCCTAAAATCCAACTAAAATGTAAATAAAATGTGTGGTATATGTTATCATATGTACAAAGAAAAATATACAAAAGTAAAACAATTAGATGCCTTTGAACTTGTATGTTTACTATTTTCAGTTCTGAACCACGGTTGGTGTGACTCCTCCTAAAATAATAATCCCAATCATAGGCGCTAACATGAGGTATCGAAAGGGGATATCATGGGAGTCGGGGTTGGGAGTAGTGGTGGTAACATGGGATATGACAATCATATCGGTGAGAGAAAACAAATTGGAGTGTGTAAAAATTATTGGAAAGTTTAAATTAGGAATACCTATGGGGAAATCATCCTCCGACATGAGCATGACCTTAGTCACCCACTTCGTCCCAAAATATTGTGAGGCTCAAGTTATCGAAAAGGTTTCTTGTTCCACTCTTCGCGACCTTGTTGATTTTTACACGATTGTTTCCAAATCCCAAAGTGTTTCCCGTCATGGCTCATAGAATTCTATCCCAACCCCTTGGCATGGAACAAAATAGCACCACAAATTAAATGGGCATTGCCATATTTATGACAACCCCCTAGCATAGGCTAAGAAGTAGATTATTCCTCATCAATATTTTTATTTCCAAGTTTGTAATTATTTTTATGATAACAATACTACAACTATGGCATGGTTGTAATGTTGTGATTACATTATAACCATATAAATTCTATAACATTTCAAGTGGTTTTATGTTTATATTTTAATTTTTTGAAATATGCACATCTCTATTTTTTTATTATATGAATGATAGTCATCTTTCTTCTAAGCTATACAAAATCGGGGCATGATTTATAGTAGTTTGAACCTTTATAAAAGTTGATATATTTTACACACAATGACTTTAACATCATGCCTTCATTTTTGTGTACTAATGTATGGGAATTTTGTTTTAAGGTTCCTTTTATCCATAATTTTCAAATGTCATGCAAAACAAGCATAATCTATTATTAGATGAAAGCTTATTATATTTTTTCGACCTTTAGTATCTAAATTTGCTTTAATTTTTACTTATGATTGAGTATGAAAATAATTTTTTTAATGTATTCAGCAAGTGTGTCTTTTTGACATAGAAAAAAATGTTATCGATGAAAACTTATTATAATTTGAGATACTCAACTAATGTAATCAAATACATGTTATCTCCATTCACCATGGGGCAGAGATGTCGATATGTATGTAAAATATTTGGTTTCCCATTATAATAAAGTAAAATTAAAAATACAAACACAACCTAATTTCCTTATTTACAACTTTCTCAAACCACAAGGACGACAAAAATAAAAATTTGCTTAATTCAACCTTCTTCACTAATTATAATGAATTTAATCCAAGATAACATTTTAACATTCAATTCATACAATGTTTCACAGACTTCCTAAGCACATCCAATCAATCATGCATACTCTAAGATCATATTTTCTTTCCTAAAATACACAACCCAACATTAACTAAATTTGCATTAGTGAGGCCAAATTTATCACCCGAAGTGACATGTTAGAGTATAAGACTTGGATTTTGATCTCTAAAGGGGGCATAGAGTGGGGAAAAGAGCATGATAAAAGAACTTATAGATGTGTTTGATATTAATGTTGTAAAATTTCTAGTGATTATGTTATGAGAAATGGATACGCCAAGAAGGGATGTTTTCTAAGAGTATGCGGTTTGGGAGATGGTGGGTAGTAAGGCCAAAAGGGAGTATAATTTTTAGCTAAACCAAAGTCCTCTCTCTCTTTAACCACTAAATATTTTTGTAATCCTCTTCTAACCTCCTAGTATCAATAAGTGAAAGGCCAATTTATGAACAAATTCTTCATCAAATTCTTACTTATAAATTTCTTGCCTACTCTTACTATGAAGAGGGAAATTTTACTTGTGTTCTTTGTTGACTATAAATTTTCCCACCATCTTCTCCCAAATGGAATCATCTAGTAAATGTATCATCATATCAACCTTATCATACCTATCGGCACTTGACCAATCAAAGACCACCAAGAGGCTATATGATTTGTTTAAGACTTCGACTAAATCACTTTGAGATTAAGGGCCCCTTCATGAGATTCTGACGCATCCTTCTAGGTAGGTGGTTAACTATTTTTGTTTCCATCCCAAACTTATCAATCAATTCTTTGATGGCCAACTATCACTCTCCCTTATTTTTCAAACTAACATTCTCCCTATATAGAGAAGGTAATCCTTTGAATGTCATTAATGATAGGGTTGTTTAGGATTCCTTTGGTGTGTATTTAATCGTATCCAAGTCCCCGTGAATTCTTTTAAAATATTGGTAGCTTCAGTCATGCTGCTACTAATTATTCCCTCAAGTACTTATGCACTCTCCTATCCCAGGTTTTCAATCTCAATGTCATATGTTACTTCAATGTTATACTTGATGCTTTGTGCCACTTAGTGTCTCTATAAGAAAACTCTTGTATCAATCACCATCTTTCTATATTTTGTTTCAACAAGTTGAGGGTTCTTCTTCATGGCCTTGAATATTTCCCTTGTGAATTTGGAGAGTCTACAAATTTCATCAACCTTAGGTTCCAGGAAACCTATCAATATGTCTCGTAATAATTATCCACGGATATTCTTTTCTTATCCATATCTAGAAATGTTTCCTCAGCTTGCCTCAACTTTTCACTCAATTATCAATTTCAATAGGTACTACGAGGATATTGATTGAAGGAATTTTCTGATCAGCATGTGATCCATGTTATTTCAATTCTTGAACCCTCCTCTTTAAATTTTTGTATAATACATGTTTACCTTCTAAAACCTATTAAACTAAGAAGAACTCAATTTAAGCTTTTTGTAGTCTTCTTCTAGTTTTATTACCTTCGCCTCAAAATTCCTTACATTAGCTGCTATAAAATGCAATCATTTATTGTTTCATGTCAGCTAATTGAATGACTAACAAGTCACCTACTTTGAAAACCTACAAAAATCCTTGGAATTTCTCCTTGCTCATATGATACATGGGCTTTTGCTTTATTGGAGCCACTATCCATTCCACTAGCACACTCATGTCTACATAAAACTTGGTTCCATGGAACCACTTTACAATCTCCTCAAATGAAGTATCAACACTAAATATTTTAGGGAAATCCTCATCTCTCATTAACTCGTACTTTACAAGATCTTTCTCTAGATCACATCCTGACAACACCATTAGCTTACACTCCTTGATTAAATCTTTTTCTTGCTCAAGATTTGCATCATAAATCGATGCCTTTTGTTTGTCAGGGAGAGGGGTGTTTCTTGATTCACGTACCTCCTTTTTGAAAGATCCAACATAGTCTACTAAGGGTTTTTATGCTTGTTCTTGAACCCACTTCGTTTAACAACCCCGACAACCTCGTAAACTCATTTGGAACACCCTTGAAAGGAAAAAATGAGGGTCACTAAATAATTTCTCTTACTCTTTAACCATGTCATCACCCAGTTTAATTATCATTAGGCATATTAAAATTATTCTCTCTTTCTCTTCATCCATGATGATTACATATTCTTTAAAATGTGCTTCTTCTTCAACAAGGCCTTTGTCACCTGGTTCCTAGAATCTTACAACATTTGGTGTCAGCATAATGTCATCAATGGACCGAGTTACTCCACGTTTCCCTAGTTGAATGGCCATTGGTTGAGATTGGACTTTTGGTTGTTCTGTAACATCTATAGAAGGCACACCATTAGTGGAAAACTCGGAATTATCCCTTCCATATTGTTCCTCAATTATTTTTTGGAATTTAGAGGAATTTCCATCATGCTTTCAATTTCTTACATAATCGGTTTCATCTTGGATGCATAGTTGGTTGTGTTTTTGAAATAACCTTTATAACTAGGATCCTTCTTCGTCTTCCTCTGATTATGAAACTTAAACATAGCATAGTATAATATGATCGCACCAAGATCATATATCTCTAAAATATTATTGGTAATCTCTTCCTCAAAACATGGATGATTATCAAACCCATAGTTCATATATGGTTGTTTCCTCCTCTAAACAATGAACCCTTCAGATTGTAGGGTCTTCCTTCACAATGTGGAAAATTGAGAGCATCTAGTATTGTGGTTGGAATAATCAAAGCAACCATGTTCTTAAAAGTGAAGTCCCCAACCACACAAGTAGCCTTTATCAATGCCTCTTTCATTTCCCTAACAAAATCAAAATATGTATTACTCAATTTCCTTAAAAATTCGAGAGAAATCATCCTTTTGGCATATATATGAGAAACTATAGAGGTGTCACCTTCAAACCATATACTCCGATGTATGTATTATCCTTTTTCAAGAACTAATCACCCAAATTATGCTCGGGGTTTTTAGGTAGACTACATGCAAAGGGCCTCAAAAAATGTCTTGAATCTTATGGGATTTTATCTCTAACCCTCCCAAACAATTGTTTATAAATTGCAATAAAAAAATTCCTAGAATAATTCACAATAGGAGTATTTTCTACATTTATCAATTATAGATTGACCACAATTGTACAAGCTTTTGGTACCATCCAAGGGATCATTACCAATCCCAATCACCATTGATTGAACAAAGTAGAAGATAAGTACATATAATATAGTTTAGAGTGATATATGAATATGAAAGAATCCCTTATCCTTATTTTTCTCAAGGATTTATCCATTTTATTTGAAATAAGGGTACCCAATCAAACAATATAGCATCGTAATGTCTCAATATTTTAGTGAGGATTATGGCCCTAGTGGCATTAATCTTGTCACCCTCATCACTACCTAAACCTTAACAAAGAATCATATTGGATGGAGGAATGAAGTTGTAGAATTTTTTTCATCAAAAGGTGTCCTAACATCAGAGGGAAGGTATTTTTTATGGTCATGGGTTCCTTTAGGCCAATTTCTAAACCTTTGTAGATAAGTAGCCTTATATAGGTTAGAGTTAATTGAAACTCACGGTCCCGAGAATTTTCATCCAACTATTTGGCCCCTTCATATTACAACCTAAAAACATTTCTAGTACCACTTGGGATAAGGTTGAATATGGTTTCGCCATCATTACCTATAGTGGCTCTTTTTTAGATTCATACCTCTCAAGAAACCAAATGAAAATACATGGGTCCATAAAGCAATTCAACACAGTCAATTTTCCTACGTCGTTGGTCCATATATGTTTGATGGGGGCTACATCTTCCTATGGTGAAACAAGAATCTTCCGAAATGTCTCTGACTCATCACGGAAACAAGGGTCCTTGATATCCTTAATTATGTCAATGAAAAAATCAAAGGGTATAGGGTCTTTATTGGGAGATTTCTTAGCATGACCAATTGTTTCCATCCACATATCATTATCATCATATTTAGCAAACTTTAGAATGGGTACGATAGGGTCTCTGGAAGGATTGGATAGACTAGAAGAGGGATTTATTTTATTTTTAAAGGTCTTCTTACCATCGGTCTTCCTCTTGGGATCCATAGAAAACTATAATTGAAATAATACTTAAATAGAACGGGTTTGGAAATGTATGCAACTCACCTCTTATGTTGTATTTTTTCTTCTCAAAAAATTGAATGGACCCGAAGACCTCGACAACACCAAAACTCTTTAGTAGTTGAATAAGATGTAAACAAAGAAAATATAATTATAAAATGCTTCACATACTCTCTCTTTAAATTGTATTAATGGTGGTATGTTTTTATTTCAACACCCACTCAATTTTTTATTTTGTTTTCTTATCTGATTTCTCAAATGCTAGATTATATTTGTCCATGATCGATGATAATCGGATATAACGTGAAACTCGATTACTTTATTTACTCAGTAGACCAAATTATTCCATAGGAAGCTAAGATAAAAACCCATCTAGATAAAATAAAAATCAAGTGATTTGTCATCTTCAAACCCTATCACCTTAGTGTGCACAATTATTCGATAGATGATCCAGATAAATCCATATGATATTGGTCAAAATTTAATAATTTACCTTACTTCTAAAATGCGCCAAAGTCTCCAATCAAAAATCTAGATCAATCCTAATGAGATAAATTGTGATTTGATAGTCACAACATCTATACCACATTTCATAAATGGTTCACAAGGAATATCTTTGACTAGACAATGAAATTCCTTGACATATTTAGTCTGCAACCTAGATAAGTCCAAATTAATTCTAAAGATTAAGTCTCGATCATATTATGGATATCCTTGACTGATCTAGCGATATCCATGTCATTAATAGTGAAATGTTTTCTATCATGATATTAAATTTTTGTACTATGTGGACCAAATTACTTGACAGTGATTAAAATGAAACCCAACTAGATCAAATGACAATCGAGTAATTTGTCATCTTAAAACCCTATCACCTTAGTGCATATATTATTCAATGAACGTTCTATATCAACCTGACACGATTGATGGTGATCAAATAATTTAGCACCATCACGCATTACTTCCACAATGCACCTAAGTATTATATCAATGATCTAGATTAATCTTAATGAGATCAACTATGATTGGATAGTCACGACATCTACACCGATTTCATAAATGGTTTACAAGAAATATCCTTGACTAGATGATGGAACTCCTTGACATGTCGAGATGCAACCTAGATAAGTAAAGGATAATACTCGATCATAATATATATTCCCTTGATGGATCAAGGATATCCGTGACATAAATAATGAAATTTGTCGATCATGATATTAAATATATGTTCTTTGTGGACCAAATTACTCGATGGGTAGCTGAGATGAAACTTGTCCAGATCAAATGATGATCAAGTACTTTTTCATATTTAAACCCTATCACCTTAGTGACATAGTTATTTGACAAACAGTCTAGATAAACCCAGACAAGATCAGCGGCAATCAGATAATTTTCCACCTTCACACCTTACTTCCAAAATGTGTCCAAGTCTTTGATCAACAATCCAAATCAATCCTAATGAGATCAACTAAGATTGGATAGTCACAATGTCTACAATAGATTTCATAAAAGGTTTACGAGAAATATGCTCAACTAGGCAGCGAAATCCTCGACATGTCAAGATGCAACTTAGACATGTAAAGGATAATACTCTATCATAATATGGATTCCATCGATGGATTAAGGGATTCCCATGACATAAATAATTAAATTTTGTCGATCATGATATTAATAATTTGTACTCTCTGGACCAAATTACTCGATGGGTGGCTGAGATGAAACCTTTCCAAATCAAACGGCAATCAAGTAATTTGTCATCTTCAAACCTTATCACCTTAGTACACATAATTATTTGAAAAACTAGCTAGATCAACCCAAACAAGATCAATGGCAATCAAATAATTTTCCACCTTTACACCTTACTTCCACAATGCATCCAAGTCTTTGATAAAAATTTAGATCAATCTGATGAGATAAACTATGATCAAATAATCAAAATTTCTACACCATCTTTCATAAATGATTTATGAGGATATAGCCGATTAGACAATTGAAATCCTTGATATGTCAAGATAAAACCTAAGAAAAAATCAATGTTAATCCTCTATTGTATCCATAAATTAAACAATATAATTTCACCAATTATGATATTAAATGTTGCTTCATTTTTATGTAGGTGCGATTGTGCATGTATGTGTAGGCAACACCATTTAAATCCAATTTTTAGGTATATCTAGGTATCCAATTATATCTAGGTATTTTCCAAGTATATTCAAGTATGATTTTCTCTATAATATCTCCCATGATTATTAGAGACATTTTCACTTTAATTATTGATTTCCACATAAAGAAGGCCTTAATCACCAAGAATTCACATGCACTATCGAGGAACAACACATCAAGTCATGAATCCAACATTTGAGTTTCATCCACTCCAGTCAAGATATCATAGACCATATTTGGAGATTAATTGTCTATATTGAATCTCTTAGATCAACAGTCCTTAGAAGGATCTAATATTTAAATAAATGGCCCTAAGTAAGTGAGATCGAAATATTGATGGTTAAGATTGAATCACTAGATCAACAGTCAAAATTTGAATCTCCTACGATAAACTTGTATCACTTTCCAAATGAGATTACAATATTGACAATCCAAAGCAAATTAAAATTTACATCAATGTATAATCTTGTAATCGGTAACCGACCATTTATTCATATTATCCATCAAAATCTTAAGATTGACAATCGAGATTAAATCTTAAAGATGAACAAATAATCTTGATATATTCATTCATACTTAGGCATGTCCCCTCACATGTGATTTAACAATTGATGGATCGGATCGAGTTAATGAATATTGATGGCCAATCTTTCATTCTTATATCCCTTGATAGATCATTCATTTCATATTACAAGATTGACAAAGCAATGATTAAACCATTGTATATTTAGGGCTGAAATTAAACTATAGGGATTGCAAATTTTAAATTTTATTCTTGTTTACATGTTTTCTATACTTTATCCAGAAGATTAATTTATCAAAAGAGAATGAAGAGTGAACAAGAAAGAAAATTACTTTGGGTAAGTCTTGTCACATCGAAGGCATGTTTAATGGTTACCTCTAGGTGTCTAATTTTTAATATCCCAAATCTTCCTCGAACCCAAGCATGCGCAATTGTGGAAATAAAAATGAAGAAGAAGATGTTCGAGGTGGATCAAAGAGGCGAGACGAGAGGTTTCAACAAGTAGCGGAAACAATGTGTCGTTAATGGAGTGGTGGAGGGAGAGAATTATATGAGATTTAAAGATGAGGGAGTGCATAATGGATCTCATGCTCTTTAAGATGCAATCCCCCTCTCACCCATTTTTGTTCATGATGTCGTTGCCTAGAAGAACGTCGACGATGAATTTGTAATAAACTCATTTTTGGTAGTTATTTTTGGGATCTGTGTTGATCATAGAAAAATATTTGGCATCCATTGAGGCCTTAATTGTAGCATGCGATGCAAAAAAGAGGGTGAGAAAAAGGATGATTAGAAGCTTTAGAGTGAAGTAAATCTAGAAAATAAATCAGGTTTGTGCAAATTTGTGAGTTGGAACATGTCTTGTAAAGAGTGTTGTTGGCTCAATCTTCGTCAATGCTTACGATAGTTCCTTCCATCCACCTTGTCTTCCTTTAATTATCATCAAAAAAATTATTCGATAGATGTTGCTTTGTTGTATGTTTAACTTTCCTTTTCCGCTCACCACTATTAATAATTTTCATTTATATTACAAACCGTAAAAATATGATTCAAAACCCTAAACTATAAACATGTAAAACAATGATGTGATAATGGTGGATGAGAATGACCATGACCAGGAAGATGGAGATCATAATGATGATGATAATAATGAAAATGATTAAATTGATCATGAAAATGACTAAGATTACGATGAAACGACAATGACACCAAAGATGATGACGATCATGATGATGTAATCGTCATCATCATGACAATGAAAACAATGTTGATGATGATCGTGTTAATAATGTTGAGTATTGATGATCATGATAACGATGACAAAAACAACAATGATGACGATCACAATGATGCTAAAGGTGACGATGATCATGACAATGATGATGACGGCGACAATGGTGACAATGATCGTAATGAGGATGAAAATCCTAACTATGATGATTGATGAGGCTAAAATATGCCTCATCAATGTGTAATGAATAATCTCATTTTATTACCATTTTAATTGTGTTTTTCACATTTCATAACTTTTGTTTTATCTAAATATAAGTTTAGGATGTAATTGTTCATATTTTGTTTGATTTAGTTCAAATGTCTAAAAACTCTATAATTCCTAAAAATTGTGTGGAAATTCAATTTTTGGAATAAACAAGTCATATTTGGTCAAGATAAGCGAATTGTGAAGTAACCAACATCTTTTTGAGGAAGTTGGATAAAATGTGGCTTAGCTCTGGAACTCCAAGATTAGCTCCGAAACCTTAGCAGTTAATTTCATAAGGTTTCCCTTTGGTTCCTAACTTCTCCAAAGTTCCGGAACCAATGGGGATCTTCTTACTCTATCAAAATATAGTTATGGAGCAAAGAATGGGCCTTCCAATAAAAAATAGACCAACAATTTTCCAGTTCTTCACACTCCAAATATATATATGTAAGACCAACAGCTATATATCCAGCTAGTTTTCTAAATTTCATATCTACTCTGGGCACTATTCGGTTTAACTAGAATCTATAGGTGGAAGGATAGCTATGGAATACTCATGATTGAAAAGGCATCTTCGAATGGAAAATTATATATAGAGAACTAAAGATAGACGTAAAAATCCACCAGTTAGTTTTGTAAGATTGAATAATTCAATAATAAGAATAGCCATTTAATTTTGAGAGCAACATATTGTGTTAACTCCTGATTCAAGGTGGAATAAGGGCCCACTCCTCCAAGAAAAGGATCTTTTCTTTCATTGGTATTTATATTTTCAAGTAATTTGTATAATTTTGTAGTACTTTTGATTTATCAATTAAATTTTGTTACGTGAATTTATCTATTGTCCCCCTACAGTGTTATAGTTTACATTCTTATTTCCTTATTGGAATTTAAAACAACATTTCTAGAAGTGTGTTCAATTCTCAGTAAAGTGTGTTTATTTACAGCAGTGTGTTCAATTCTACAAAGTTTTTAATTTCAAGTAGTGTGTTTAACTATGCAAGATTTGTGCATTTCAACAATGTGTGTTTATTTCATCGCTTCTTATAGTTTATCTTTAATAAGGATTTGACCAAGAAATCTTAAGACACTTCAAAACCCCCAAAATAAAAATAAAAATAATAGTAACTACAATCAATTACTAGTTCACCTGAGACTTCACTTGTTGCATATAGCTTCAAACACACCCCTAGTTTAATATGACATCAACCATAAGTTGATCAAATGAAGGGAATAATGACACCCATCATTTTTGGCACCATTTTTGGGGACAACTAGTTGGAATTTTCCAATTAGGTGTCAACAAGAAAAAAAAACACACATCTAGTAATTGAAAAATATCCCACAGGTTATCATAAAATTTATGAGTAGACCAAGAGACTCAAAGGGTATATTTCTCCCAAAAATATCTCAACAAGAATTATCAGCATCCTCTAGTTTCACTAGGGATGTGGAAAAAGAAATAAAGCACCATTTCCCCGTTAGACAAGAAGCGTAACTTCCACCTTTGGAATTTCTAGATCAATCACCAAAAGGAGGTGGAACTTTTAGAAGAAGGATTATATCCCAAGACCCATTAAGAACAAGTTTCAATTCTCAGTTGAGAATTCAACCTCCTACTCCTGATTTCTCACCTTCGCCAAAGCGGATCACATACCACGTTGATTGGGAAAAAGATTCAGGATATATTGCAGATATGGCTAGGGAACTAGAGAGAGAATCGATAGGACTTTCACTTACCCAATCCAATTGGAGGATGATGAAACACCTATGAAGAATATTTCACCTGCACACTTGCCCACATTTAGAGGGATGTCATCTGAGGACCCTGACCAATTCTTGTTTGAATTCAAAGTATTGTGTCAAACCTATGACTACAAAATGGATAGTCAAAAACTCAAGTTATTTCCATCTACTCTGAAAGATGCAGCAATGAGATGGTTCATGGGATTAGCATCCAATTCCATTACCTCTTGGCTGCAAATGGAAACTACCTTCTTAGACAAGTACCAAGACTACTGTAGAGGGAGAAACAAGAAGGAATATTTTTTTGGATAAAACAAGAAGAGGATGAAAATTTGGAAGATTATTTAGATAGATTCCTCTTCATAGGTAAAAGGTGTGGATTTTTACTTCAAGAGGATCTATGCAAAACCATTTTTATTAAAGGTTTAGATGGTGAATCTAGGGAAGCCCTTAATTTAATGGGAGGTGGAGACATCAATCAATTGGGAATGGAAGAGATTAAAGACCTCTGTATAAAATTATTCAAGAACGAGGGGTGGACCTAGGAAAGGAAAAATTGTGAAAGGTACAAATCCAGACATGAACAAACTTATGGATGAACTAGAAAACTTTAAAACAGATATCCTAGTTCAATTAACTTCCACCATGGATGGATTTCAAGCCAAAACAAATGCTAATATTGAACCATTAGCTATGTATTATCCTAGATGCAGAAAGAAGCATGCAATAAGAGATTTTCCTCTGGATAAAACAAAAATATGTCTTATTTGTGAATCTAGGGAACATGAAGTTAATGTTTGTTCTCTTCTTCCATTCATAAAAAATCAGCTTAAACAAACCAACACTTCATCCACTACAGAAGAAGTAAACTTTGTCTAGAGATAAGCTAGCCAAGGGAAGTTCATACCAAGATCTGTTCCTAATCCCTGGATGATGTCATGGGCGGTTCGAAAGTACCAAAAAATTGGGTACAACCCCTTGGGCCCCTCAACCAACATGGAATCCCCAGGATATGGCGGAAAAGCTTTGTATGCTCAAGGAAACCAATAACCCTGGTCTAGTCAAGGTAACCCTTTTGCTTGGTCACAACCTAGATGGAACCCCAATAACTATGCTTAAGGGAGGACATATCCCAACTAGCAACAACAAGCCATAATGGGTTCCCCAGCACAAGGTTCACAAACTGAAAATGTGGTTCAAACACAAATACCAACACAACCAGTGGCTAATCCTAAAAACAAACAAACAACCCCTATCTATGGAGCAAAGCAAGAAAAACCAATTGATCTTAATGCCATGGACTGTAAAGATATTCAAACTAGATCTAGAAAAATAATTAATAGTCCACCTGTTATAATTATTGAGATGCCAGATGAAACTGAAACACCTAGTTCAGTCATCCCTAAGGTTGATGAAAAAGAAAAAGAGAAACAACCAGATAACAATTCTTCAGAAACTCCTTTTCCAGAAAGACTTAAGGAAGATAAATATTGAAATACCAAAGTCTTTCAATATGGTATTTCAATATTTAAACTTAAGGAAGAACTAGTGCAGGACTTGAGGAAATTAAATATTGAAATACCATTGTTGCAAGCAATCAAGGAAATTCTTGAATTAAACAAATTAATCAAAATGTTATGCTTGAAAAGACCTAGAAGGAAGAAGCAGTACCCTATGACTATTAAGATAGATGGGAAACTTGTTTATTTACTAGCAAGATAAACTCTTACTTCCAAAATATGGGGATCTTAGAAGCCCTGTTATTTCTATCACTATAGGGAACAAACATATACATAATGTTTTGGTTGATTTGGGAGCAACTATAAATGTTATGATAGTAGACACTTTGAAAACATTACCATTGACATGTATATAACCTACTAGCACCATATTGCAGATGGCAGATCAGTTGGTAGCTAAACTAGAAGGGATCATTGAAGATGTGGCAGTTATGGTGGAGTCATGGGAGTATCCAGTGGACTTCCTTATATTACGGCCAAAAGGTAAAACACTTGGTTATCCCATCATTTTGGGAAGACCATGGTTAGCTACAATTGCTGCCTTAATTGATTGCAGATCAGGTGATATGACCATCTCTAATGGTAATAATTCTAAAAAAATTTCCTATATCCTTCTACAAGACCTTTTATTGATAATCATGAACAATTATGGGGTGATGATTATGATACTAATAAACAAAAATTTTCTTCTTTGGCTATGATAACATTGCAGGATCATGTACGGGAGGTGGATAATATTATTAATCACCCATTGAATGATCACCAATTATCTTTGGAACAATCAGATATAGTTTTGGAACCTCAAACTTAGTTCCAGAACCTTCAAACTTAGTTCCGGAACATTCAGGTTTATCTCCGAATCATCGCAATCTGATGCAGATGTAAATAATTTCACTTTGGAGGAATGTGACTTCTCTTTGGGAGGGGTGGAAATAGCTATGGAATCAATAACATTAGTCTCAAAGATATCAAGGGAAAGTAAGGAATCTTTGGAAAACATCAATGATGAGGAGCTTGACCAACATCAAGATAAGTATCATAACTTTGCTTACTGTCCTTTATCTAATATTCTTTCTCAAGGGAACTTTAGAGACATTATTGCATATCATATGTTGTTACCTCATTCATGTCCACTAAACACCCTAATGGAACATTTTCAACAAATCAGTTCATTACACACTAGAACCAAACAAATTGAGATTCAACCAAGTAAGATTTTGAACATTAATAATTGGTGGAAAATGATCAAGAAGCTAAATTTTTTGATGTTTTGAAGTGTCATACTAGAGATTTTGTTTGGGATTATAAATACATGAAAGGAATTCATCCAAGTATTTGTACCCATCACATTTATACTTGAAAATGTTAAACCAATTAGGCAACCTCAAAGAAGGATCAATCCATCCTTAAGGGACATAGTCAAGCAGGAAATTGAAAAGCTATTACAAGTAGGCTTTATCTACCCTATCTCAGATAGTCAATGGGTGTCTCCTCTTGTAATTGTGCCTAAAAAGAATGGAAAATGGAGAATTTGTGTTGATTATAGGGAATTGAAAAAAGCTACACTGAGAGATTATTTTCCTTTACCATTCATAGATCAAGTTCTAGACAACCTCTCAGGTAAATAATACTTTTCCTTCCTAGATGGCTTTAGTGGATATAACCAAATCAGGGTGGTTCTTTGAGGATCAAGACAAAACTACCTTTACTTGTCCATGGGGTACCTTTGCCTACAAGGTATTTCCATTTGGACTATGTAATGCTCCAACAACCTTCCAAAGGGTTGTACTAGCAATTTTTGTAGATCTAACTAATGATTGTGTAGAGGTATACATGGATGATTTTACTATGCATGGAGACACATTTGATGATGCCTTGAAAATTTTGGATAGAGTATTAACAAGATGTGAGCAACACCATTTTTCTCTTAGTCATGAGAAATGTTTGATGATGGTTGATGAGGGGATTGTTCTAGGACATCATATTTCAAAAAGAGGAATTCAAGTTGACCAAGACAAAATTAAGATTATTTCAAACTTACATGTTCCTCAAACCCCCACAAATATCAAGTCATTCTTAGGACATGTTGGGTAATATAGGCATTTTATCAAATATTTTAGTAAAATTATTGCCCCCATGTTTTGTTAGTTTACCAAGGATTATGAATTTCTCTGGGATGAAAAATGTCAACATGATTTTCAAGAGATTAAGGAAAAACTAATCACTTCTCCAATATTAAGAAGACCTAATTGGGATAAACCTTTTCAAATCCAAACAGATGCCTCAAATAACTCAATTGGTGCAGTTTTGGGATAAAAAGATGAAGAGGGAAAAATGTATGTTATTTACTACATTAGTAAAAATCTTACTCCCACTGAAAGAAATTACACCATCACTAAAAATAATTTCTTGTTCTGATCTATTCAATTAATAAGTTCAGACATTATATTATAGGGTACAAAATATTTGTACATACAGATCATTCAACAATTAGATACTTAATGAACAAACCAATGGTTGGAGGTAGGATAATCATATGGTTATTACTTTTACAAGAATTTGATATTACTATTGTGGATAATCCAAGAAAATCTAATGTGGTAGATGATTTCTTGTCAAGATTAACCACTATAGGGGAAAAAGATCCAATTAAGGACAAATTTCTAGATGAACAATTATTTTTTATTTTAGCTGATACACCATGGTTTGCTGACATGGAAAATTATCTTACAATAGGGAAGTTTCCTCCTTTTACTAAGAAACAAATGAAAATATTAATCAAAACAAGTGCACAATTTAAATGGTTAAAGGGAATGTTATTTAAATGTGGCCCTGATTTGGTTTTATGCAGGTGTGTGAGAGAGGATGAAATTTTTGACATACTTAGGGCATGTCATGATGAACCAAGTGGAGGACACTTTTCAAAAAAAGAAAAACCCACAAAATACTTGGCACTGGTTATTATTGGCCATCTCTATATAAAGATGTGAAGAAATACATCAGGTAGTGTGATCCCTGTCAAAGGATGAGACAACCAACTTTTACTAGTGAAATGCCTCTATAACCTCAAGTGGTGATTGAACCATTTGAAAGGTGGGGGCTGGATTTCATTGGTCCTTTCAGTCCTCCTTCATAGGGAAAGGAGCACATTCTTATATGTACTAATTATGTAACAAAGTGGGCAGAGGTGTAGGCTTTAACAAATGCTAATGAAGATGCAATTGTTGATTTCCTTTGGCATAGAATTATGATGAAGTTTGGTGCACCAAGAAGTATAGTTTCATATCAAGGCCCATAGTTCATGTCTAATATGATCTAGTCCTTTACAATGTACTATTAAATAAATCATAGGAATTCATCTCCCTATCACCCATAATCCAATGGACAAGTAGAAGTGACAAACAGGGAATTGGAAAACATTCTCACCAAAACAATTGAAGCAAGTAGAAGAGATTGGGTGAAAAGGCTACCTGAGGTTGTTTGGGATTATAACACAACTTGGAAGACTACAATAGGATTCTCACCATATGATTTAGTCTATGGTAAGAATCCTTGTTACCCATTGAATTTAAACTATAAACATTGAGGACAACAACTAAGCTAGGTATTAAATTGGATACAACACAAAAGGAAAGAATTCTACAAATCAATGAATTGGATGAGTTGAGACCGAAGCACTTCAAAAATAGAGATAATCCAATACCAAAGAAATAAGTGGCATGATACACATGTCAAGAAAAGGAAATTCAAGATAGGAGATTGGGTATTACTATTTGATTTCAAGTACCAGAAATTCAAAGGCAAGTTGAGGACCAGTGACTAGAACTTATCAAATTGAGAAGATATATGATAATGACTCTATTCACTACTTCTCATTGATGGCAATAGAAGGACACTTTTGGTCAATGGACACAGACTAAAACTCTATAGGAAGCCTCCTACCAGTGGATGAATTCTTTAAGAAAATTGAAGGCATATGAGGAATTTTACCATATGGAAGAACCTAGTTCTTCCAAGATGATCAATTAATGTGATGAAGGATATAAATAAAGGGAAGGTAATGAAAACCAGAAAATGGTGTTCTCTTCCCCAAAAATAAATTAAAAAAGAAAAAGAAAGGGAATGAAAACCAGTAAATGGCATTCTCTTCACCAAAAATTTCTCTCAAAAGGCCAATTGAAAACTAGAAATGGTTGTTGGTCTTATCAATAACTAGCTAATTCAACTTTAAAAAAATTCTTTGGAATTTTAGCTGTCTTTTCTAACCGTTTTTTCACTTTTTTAGGAATGATGAGTCAACAAGGTGGCTAGATTACATCAACAAGGATGGTAATTATGTCTTGATATTATTAAGGGTTAAATTAAAAGTTTGCATGTTTGATTAGAATTGATTTAAGTCGGTAGTATAATGAGTTATTTATTGCACATCATGATTAAAGGGAAATAATCATGAGGTGATTCGACTAAATAAATGAAAGTGACATATTAATAATGAACTGTCATTTAGGTGGAATAAAAGAAAATTGAGAATAGTTGCAGAGAAATTCAAGGAGGTAACAGTAAAGTCATATTTGGAGTTCCGCAGCTAAATCCAGTAGTTCCATAGCTATCTCCTGGAAGAGAAGGGGTTTGAAAGAAGAAAATAATTCAAATTGTCCTCTTGGCCATGGGTATAAAAAGATACACAACTCCTTATAGATGGAGAAGTAACGACCATTTTTGAATAGGCAGGTTGGCTAGAGTTTCTGAAGAAATTCTCAAAATACAATGATGAACTGGTAAGAGAATTTGTTGTGAATTTAGAACATCTTAGGACCAAGGTTAAGGGAATTATAATTCCCTTTATTGTTAATATAATGAGCAATGTATCTGGTGTACCAATTGTAAATGTACCAAACCTTGTAAGGGGAACTCTGAAAGAATTGGTAGAAACCTTAAGACAAGAAGGTGAACTTGAGCCCCAGTACATTTATACCACTAAGAAAGTCATAAAAGGGGTCAAAAGAGCTAGCCTACCCAAACCCTTCGATAGAGTAGCATTTTGGGTAGTAAAATACCTGACATGCGATGGCCAATATGGGACTGTTGGAAGGGAAGTCCTTAAAATACTGATATATCTTAGGTATGGGGCAACAAAGCGTAGGAGTATATAGTGAACCTTCTTGGTTTCCTCTTTGATTCCATCCATACAATGGCTCAGAGATATTCTTGGGGAGTAGGGACAATTAGGCACCATGAATTAATTCATACGAATCATCGACATCATTTTCTCTCTAAGAAAATTGGGGAGAAAGCATGGGAAATATTCCTCCACAAATTTATAAAAATCCTTATATTATCGAAGGGGAATATTAACCCCTTTCTCTCCTTAAAGTAACGTAGATATTAATCGCTCACGATGAGAAGAAGAAGGAAATAAGTGGGGTTAAAATGCCAAAAAGGAGGAGATTTGAGAGGATGATTGAAGCTACAAAATTTGTTGTTTCTTTAAAAGAAACTCCTTCCCCTTTAATAATACCAGAAGAACCAATACATGTTGTTGATAGTGATAGTTCACCTGGTATGGACTTTGGAATAAGAATTAGAAGAATTTTAAGGAAGAAAACCACTTGAAAATGTTGAAGCTCCTAAAAGGAAAATAATTCATAAAAAAACCTAGGAAACTCAACCAAGAAATATTGAAGTACAGGAAAATTTAGAGAAAGAAGTTGCTGATATTCTTGGCAGCATGGCAACTTCTCCTCCTCTACAAAGTCAAACTGAGGAGTTGGAGAGAGAAGCTAAAATATTGGAAGAGAAAGATTTTTAGGAAATGGATGACTCGACAATACATCACATGAGGAGGAACAATTGACATCTTGGAGATTAAAAGGAAAATTCCCTTTGGTGGAGGAACAATGCTCATCCCCTGAGGAACTCCTAGTAAAAGAAGAAAAACAGCAATTGAAGCAAGCTTTGTTCTTGTCTAAGGCAGAACTTATAATTAGGGAGAAAGATGAGGAATTGAACTTCCTCAAACACAAATTGGAGCATAGAGAAATGCTTATAGAACAATTGAAAACTCAACTAATAGATAAGAATGAAGAATTGACATTAGTAAAATAGCAAATGGCTGAAAAAGAAAAAGAATTACAATTGGCTACTGAATAGAGTACTATGACAAAAGTATATTCAGTGGATCAAATTGTACAAACAGAGTTGTCTTACTTGCCACTCAAACAATTATGGGATGATACCTGCAAAGAAGTTGAATGAGTTAAAAGTATCAAATTAGGAACTAAAAAGTCAAACGGAAAAAGAGAAAAAGGCAAGGGAAGAATGGGAAGAAAAATTCTATAAAAGTGAGGAAGAAAAATTTAAGTGTTTGGAAAAATACAGATGGTCTGTATGATGAGTGAAAAATTACTAACATGTAGAAGACCTTCTCCTACATACAGTGTCTTCTAGAAGAATAATTTATCCATTGGCAATTATTGAGGATTTCATGTGGCCTTCCACATGAATTGAAGGATGAAGTAGAATTCATGGCAGCATATTCTTTATCCAATCCAAAGCAGAAGAATCTTCTTTGTGAATTTTATCTCTGCAACTTTATGTTAGAAAAGAACATAAGATTTATGATTAATCTATATGTGGGGGAAATCCAACTTCAGGAATTTTTAAATATTCTCCATAATCAAATAGCACGGAAATAAAGGAATACTGAACACTTGATAAAGGCTAGTTCATATGGCCTATGTATGAGAGATTAGTACGAAAAATCATCTGCATTTTTTATGCATTTGTGGCTCATGCCTTTGACACCGATTTAAGGAACATTACATTGTCAAATTTCTGAGGAGTATTGATGCATTCACCTCATATGAAGAGGAAAACTTTGAGGAAATTTATGATGGATGCCTAAAGAGATGGGAATTCCTTCTTTGTAGCATTAAGAAGAAGAGAAGTTGTGGTGTCACTCGATTTCACCCTAAAATCATGTGACTACCCTATCCAAAAAAATTTCGTATTTTTAAAATAGTGGGTCGTTTGTTGTTTTTATTGCACGAAAGTTCTTGTATTGCGTCAAGATAATCTCAAAGAGTCGTATTAGCCTTTTCGCCAAATACCCAGGATGCCCAAAATTGTTTTATTTTGTCGTCGGGATTTGTCTACTGGGAAATTTGTATTTAATTATTTTGAGCCTGTATGAGGCTATTTGTGCTCTGTTTAACTCTATTATTAGCAAATATGTTATTATTCCTATATGCCAGAAGGATTTTAACTTATTTTAAGTTTTGGGCTTTATTTGTAACTTTTGGCAATTTTTCGTGTTTTTGTGGTGTCCGTTTTGTTTTCTCAGAAATTTCTCTCGAGCAATTCCCTCGTAGGTAAGCCCGATTTTTGGCCTAGAAAGCGGTGGAAAACATACACGCACATTATGCCCGAGGAAGTCGTCATCAAAGGTCCGGATCACTGGAAAAAGCGAAGTCGTGCACGCGAGAAAAGACCCTGCGGGGATGGGGCGCATTTTGGAAAACAAAGGATTTAAGTGCGATGGGAAAAATAAAGCCACAGGGCGGTGGGAATTTTATACCGGCCTGGCAGGGTACTTTTCCCGTGTTATAAAAGTCACTTAAGCTGCAGTGGGAAAAATAGAGGCTGCAGGCAGGTGGGAATTTATTGCCTGCCTTGCAGGGTAAAAATTCCCATGATATAATAAAAGGAAAGTGACTTAAGTGAAATCATGGGATTTTAGTGCCTGCCTTGCAGGGTAAAGAATCCCATTGTCAAAGTCAAATCACTTAAGTGGATCACGGGATTTTGGTGCCTGCCTTGCAGGGTAAAGAATCCCATTGTGGAAAAATTCTTAAAAATAGAATTACATGTGCAAAAAAGTGCGCCCCCTTTGGTGAGAGATTAAAAGGATTAAATTTGATTATTTTTATTAATCTTTCTTCTCAAAAAGTGCGCCCAAGCTTGGAGGAGGTCAACAAGTCAAAGATGGAATAAAAGAAAGGAGTTAAATGCATTAAATTTAATTTATTTAATGGCTGCCCTCTTCCTCTCAAAAAGTGCGCCCCATTTGGGCATTATTTAATGTTTTTTAAGGCATTAAAACATTAAATTAATTTCTATTTTCAGTGGCTATGGTCAAAGCACACTGTGAAGCTTGAGTGAAGTGTTGTGTGAAGGATTAAATTGGATTAATTTAATTTATTGGATGGCTGTCCTTAAACATGTTATTTTTAAAAGAGAAAAGCATGATTTTTAATTAATTAATTGCCTTTAATTGTTAGGGCAATTATTAATTATAGAATTGTGAAGGTTATATAAGCATGGGCAGCCATATGGATGAATTATTTAATTCACAGGTTAAGAATTGCAGCAAGGAGGAAAAGTGCGCCCCCATTAGAGGAAGGATTTTGTTCAGACAAAGTGCTAACAAGGCTAAAAGCTTCCAGATTTGGCGCATGCTTTGGAGGAGGTTGATCTTTGTCTGCATAGTTGTTTTCACAGGTGTTACAGGAGCTCAGGTGTTGATTGAAAGGATTCATGCTCTCTTTATGTGCAAATTAAACACCAATTTTTGGGGCAGCAGGCTTGAAAAGTGCAGATTTTTATAATTTAAATTCACTATTCATGCTCCGGTGGCCATTTTTGTCCAATAAATTGCAGAACTCATTACAGTGTGCTTTACAAAAGAAAAGGAGTTTTTATCAACGTCCAATACATTGCAAATATCCTCCGAATCTGAAGAATTGTCCAGATCTACACCAGTATTGAAGAAATCCGGCCAAGTTAGAAGAAAAAGAATTATTCAGACAAAGATAGACAAAGCCATGGCGAAAGGAGATGAAAAAGAGAGCACGATGGATTCATGCATTGCTTCCAAACTTGCAGACATAGGAGACACGGATCTAGGCCCAGAACCTCTTTCTGATTTGATTGATAGATCTAGAGCTGGAAAGACTTCACTCATGCGTGCGGTCAAAAGTAGTGGAATTATCCGAGCTGCAGCTTTCCCGTGTACAGCCCAATTGCCAGAGTTCGTGATGGAGTGTGCTAGATCTTATCATCCTTCATCCAGATCAGTGCGTGATGTTGCGGGAAAGACAATAATTCGTTTGGATGCGGAGTTCATCAATTATTGTCTGAAGATTCCAGTGCGAAAGGTGGTGACTTCTATTAGCATTTAGGATACTGACAGTAGGTGGGAGAAGAATAGAGTTGACTGTGTGAGCATCATGAATAGCCGGTTCATGAAGAAACCTAGATCCCCTTCAAAGTTCCCGAGAACTCTTCCACGATCCAATTTGGTGCAGGAGGCAGATGATGTCGTCAAATTGCTATGCGCGGTTAAATGGCAAAGCGAATGCCTACACTTTCAAGACATGGATGTATGCTTTTAGCGGGACCATTGAAATCAACAAGGTTGATTCTATAATAAATTGGTCAGAAATTATTAGCAGCAACATCGGTGAGTAACTTCGGAACATGAAGCGTACTTTCAGCTTCAAGATGACTTCATACTTGGTGTATGTTGCAGCTTCACAGGGTGTCTTTTCCAAGCTGGATAGATGTGGTGTTCTTTCCAAGGACCCCATTTTCGAGTGCTACCCATAGCCTACTGTACCTGCGTGCGAAGGACTTCAAAGTGATCAACGATGACTTCTTCTACGATTTCATCTGCAGGCTAGAAAAAGACTTGAAGACTCACAGGGTAAGCAAGGAAGCGTGGGAAGCAGTGTCCAAGATTGGCAGTTTATTCATCCAGTTTGTAGATTTCACATACCTCAGGGTTACGGGATTTTCTGGAGAACCAATAAAGATGCCCAGGTATCCGAGTGACAAATTGATCGCCATGGAGCTGAGCAGGCAACTTGTGGAGTTACACGACCTTCATTCGAAGCGGCACAAGTCTACGGGATTCTTCCCAATCACTGTGGGATATTACAGTTGCATCAGCATTCACAGAGCTCGAGGGATGGAAGCGCAAATGTTATCCGAATATGAGCAAGAGTTCTTCCCTGCATAGCTTAACTTCAATCCATTTGGAGTAGCCAGGAAGACAATCTCCCAGGAGTACGCACATGTGCCTTCGTTAGAAGATTTCTGGATGAAGTGCAGAAGTGAGTACGAGGTTAGAAAGAAAGATTTCAGCAGGCTATCAGCAAAGCAAGTGTTTGACTTTGGACTAGCACGGATACTGCGGATCTTAAAGATAATGCGAACGTGGTACTTGACACTTACCATCAAATGGGAGGAGATAAAGCTATACTGCAGGATAACATTGAGGCCGCCATTCAATCAAGAAAGATTTGGAGTCGTGTTGGTGAATACTTGGTAGTTTCTGCTTGTGAAGGGATCTTGCCTTGATGAAGTATTGATGAATCAAATCACGGCAACTTCAAGGCGCAGAGATTCCCTCAAACGAAAGCATGAAGGAGAAAGCAGCAGAAGGTCCGAGAAGTTGAAAGTACACAGAAGATCTCAAGAGAAAGAGAAGACCACTTCTACGACCATAGCTTTGACTCCGACTTCTCCAGTACCCAGAAGATCACCAACTATTGCACCGCAGCAGCAGGATGCTTCCATGCCTTCATTGAATCCGGCGACGTTCGTTTTCTCTCCGCAGCCACTTCGTTCATCACCCGTTCCAGAGGAGATGTTGAAGCTGCAGATGACGGAGTTCGAAAGAGCTTTGTCCTTGGATGTTTCAGAAGATGGCAGCCATGACACTGTGGCACTTTCTGACGGAGAGGATGCAAAGCGGAAATGGTAGTGCACTCAACAACTTCTTACTCCCTAAGAAGTAACTTCTCGGAATGGTTAGCTTTGCAGTTGGTTCCAGAAGCAAGAGTAGAGATGAACTTAGAGGAGCATGACTTGCAGCTACTTCAGGATCTGAGCAGAAGAGACAGAAGGCCTAAAGTTGCTAAAGCAACTTCTAGGTTGATCATCAAGGATTCGGGAGAGAAGTTTGCTGAGATATCAATTCCGTGGAAGGAAAGATAGAAGAGGAGCTCACGGCAGAAGATGTGACGGTGACCAAAATACCACTCGGTCAAGCTACCACTGAAGGATTGAAGCAGGACACGCAAACATTGATGGATGCTTTGTTCCTTAGGCTTGACAGTGAAAAGGCGGAGAAAGAAGAGCTGCAGAAGCAAATATCTCAATTATGTGAGATCATAGCCAAGGTTGCTAAACCTTCCATTCAGCCCATTTCAGAAAGCAGGTGAGTGATCATCTTATGCAGGAAATGGAAGATGCAAGCAATCAAGTAAAGGCTATTGACGAATGGAAAGATCTCGATTATTCGCAAGCTTCGTGGTAACTTGGGAAGTGCCAGCCCGCCTAAAGGTTATGAACGATGCAGCAAATCAACTAAAGCAACTGATGGAAAGCATAGAAGGCATGAATACAGTTGCAGAGAGTAACCTGAGTATTTTGGCCGAGATCAACAAGCTACCGGGAGATGTATTGGTTGCAGAACAAATTGTACCGGATGGATCAGTCGAGAAGGGGAAGCAGCTAGAGTTTGCAGTATCTTTCCGTTTGGAGATCTGCAGAGTTTTGCTGAAAAGGATGCAGGCGCTTGAGAGTAGAACATCAGATTTACCAGACAGTATCATTTCTTTCACTGAGGAAAGAGTGGACGGAGGTGTTACTTCATACGTGCGGATTGTTTCTAACGAGGTGCATGATTCCCTGGAAGGTTCTCTTTTGATGGTACAAAAGAGAATTGATAAAGCTACCAAGCCTTTCACGATGAACTCTATCAGTAGACTGGTGGCATTGCAGGCAGACATTGCAAGATTTGGGCCAAGTTTGGAAGAGGTGGAAGCATGCAGCAAAGTGTTGAATGAAGGGTTGCTGCAATTCAGGACAGAGAAGGAAGCAGTGGCTAAAACAGATGGAAGGATGCTGAATTATATGTTCGACAAGTATATCAGATATCAGAACAAGAAGAAGATGTAAACATTACAGCTGGCATGACTTCTTCTATTCTTTCTTCTTCTATTTTCTATGTTCCCGGATGAAATTGTAAAACTTCTAAGTTATTGGTTTTGCAACCATTACTTGAAGTCATGTGGAACCATTCTATTAGTTAAGTGATACATGTGTCACTTAAGAAGAAGTTAGTTGAGGATGATTGCCAAATGTCATCTTTACTTGTTGTTCATACTTTAGTTCAGTTTGAGTCTTCTATTTGTACTTTCCCTCCTACATTCTATAAGTAGGAGAAGAACCTCCGGGTTAATGATCGATCAGAATTTGTAAGCAGCAATCTTGTGTTCTAGACTTTGTGCTGAACCCCTGAGAGCAACTTGTAGCAGAGGAATACAAAGAAGCAGGTTTCCGGAGAACTTTGTGTCACGGTGTACTGTGTTTCTTGCTTTTAAATCTTAGATCTTTTAAGTAAACTTTGTGTTATTTTAGATCTGGATCTAGAGCTGCCTTTGCTTTATAATTCTGTGTGTTCAAATCTATTAAGTTTCTTCTATGTGCATGCAATTAGCTCTGCTATCTACTAATTGGGTTGCACATCTTCCCCATTTCTTCTCTCGTAATTCCTTTACTTCCTTCTTCTATAATTTTCCTTTCTTAAACAGTGCTTACTTTTCTACGAACTTCTTAGTTATGGTTCATGAACTAAGTAGTTAAAGTAAAACCCCGATAGATAATAACACATTTTTATTGACAAATCATTACACGGAGCCTCACCGGTTAAATGAGGGAGATTTATCTCATGACGCCTAGGTTTGATGCTATGCAGAAAATCTAGCCAACAAGTTATCTCTCCCACAAATCTAATATGGAGTCTGGAAAGGGCCAAAACTTTATGTACACTCATTCCTCAAATTTGTGAAAAACACAAAGGTATGTGGATAGGTATGAGAACAAGGCCTCCTCTCCTTCTTACACCCATGTCTCCATGGAAGAATAGAGAACCTCAGGATCCCACTCATTTTGAGAATTGGCAGAAAAATCTAGAGGAAGGATCAGGATACAACAGTTCTGATCAGAAGCAATGGGACATTCAATTTCAACCATTTGACCTTAGCAGTTAATTGGAATGCAGAATTCATGATCCCAGTTTTGGAGAATAGAGTTTGTAAGAGGACTTACAAACAAGTAAGTGTGGGGGAGATGATGAGGCTAAAATATGCCTCATCAATGTGCAATGAATACTCTCATTTTACTACCCTTTTAATCAAGTTTTTCTGCATTTCATAACTTTTGTTTGATCTAAATATAAGTTTAGGATGTAATTGTCCATCTTTTGTTTGATTTAGTTCAAATGTCTAAAAACTCTATAATTCCTAAAAATTGTGTGGAAATTAATTTTTGGAATAAACAAGTCATATTTGGTCAGGATAAGTGAATTGTGAAGTAACCAACATCTTTTTGAGGAAGTTGGCTAAAATGCGGCTTAGCTCCAAAACTCCAAGATTTAGCTCCTAACTTCGGTAGTTAGTTCCTAAGGTTTCCTTTGGTTTTGGAACTTATCCAGAGTTCTAGAACCAATGGGGATCTTCTTACTCTATCAAAATACGGTTATGGAAAATAGACCAACAATTTTCCAGTTCTTCACACTCCAAATATATATATGTAAGACCAACAACTGTATATCCAACTAGTTTTCTAAATTTCATATCTACTCTGGGAACTATTCGGTTTAACTAGAATCTGTAGGTGGAAGGATAGCTATGGAACACTCATGATTGAAAAGGCATCTTTGGATGGAAAAATATATATAGAGAACTAAAGATAGATGTAAAAATCCACCAGTTAGTTTTGTAAGACTGAATAATTCAATAATAAGAATAGCCATTTAATTTTGAGAGCAACATATTGTGTTAACTCTTGATTCAAGGTGGAGCAAGGGCCCACTCCTCCAAGAAAAAGGATCTTCTCTTTCATTGGTATTTATATTTTCAAGTAATTTGTATAATTCTGTTATTTGGCAATTTTGTAGTACTTTTGATTCATCAATTAAATTTTGTTATGTGGAGTTATCTATTTTCCCTACAGGTGTTATAGTTTACATTCTTATTTCCTTAAAGGCATTTTAAACAACATTTTCAAAGTGTGTTCAATTATGTAAAGTGTGTTTATTTCCAGCAGTGTGTTCAATTCTGCAAAGTTTGTTTATTTCAAGTAGTGTGTTTAATTATGCAAAATTTGTTCATTTCAGCAATGTGTGTTTATTTCACTCAGTTTCTTATAGTTTAGCTTTAATAAGGATTTGGCCAAGAAATCTTAAGACACTTCAAAACCCCGAAAGAAAAATAAAAATAATAGTAACTACAATCAATTACTAGTTCACCTGAGACTTCACTTGTTGCATATAGCTTCAGACACACCCCTAGTTTAATATGACATCAACCATAAGTTGATCAAATTAAGGGAATAACGACACCCATCAATGATGAAAACAATTACAATGATGATGATGATTAAAATGATGATGGTGATGATGATGAAAATATTAATATTAATGATAATGATGATAATGGCGATGGCGATGATCGTGACAATCATATTGATGATAACAATGATCATGATGAGGATGAAGATCGTAACTATGACAATAATTACAATGATGATGATGATGAAAATGATGATGGTGATGATGACAAGGATAATTATGATAATGGTAAAATAGTAACTTATATATAATAGGTATGCTATTAGTAATATATATAATATAGGTATGATATTAGTACTAATAGTAATATATATTTTTAATAATATACCGTCATCATCATGATTGTCATCATCATCTTCATTCTTGCCATGATCATCATAATTTTCATAGTATATGTTTACATTATAAATTTCAATGATATGTTCTCATTATAAGTAAGTAAGTAAATCAATGTAATTGCAAAAATCCAATTCAATGATAGGTACGTGATTGATAGGTTCTCATCATCATCATCATTGTAATTATTGTCCTCATCATTATTACGATCTTCATCCTCATTATGATCATTGTCGTTATCGTCTTCATTGTCATCATTTTCATGATCATCGTCATGTTTTTCATTATCATCGTCACCTTTAGCATTGTTGTGATCGTCATCATCGTTTTTTTTTTTTTATTTGCATCATGATCATCGCAGTACTCACTATCATTGAGGCAGATCATCATCATCATCATCATCATCATTTTCATTGTCAAGATGATGACGATGACGACGATGTTTTTTTTTTGGTAAATAGTTTTTTGAAAGGGACTATACCCTTGTACATCAAGGCTCGAAGCGAGAATTGAAAGTTGAAGCACAAGAGATGGATCAAAATCCGAGAGAACAATAAAGCCCGATTGCGAGAAGATCTGCAAAGTAAGAACCAACTACGACAATGCATCAACAAAAAAGCAACTGATGTATAGCAATCAAACAACAATGGCATATCAACACCATTGGAAACAAATAGCTATCCAAACAAAAAATGAGACCATTGTGACCCAGCTAGCCAATAGCAGAGATAAAAGCCATCAAGGCAAAGATTTACCCTTCAAAGTGGTAATTTTTTTCTTTTTGTTGACCGTAACCCATCCTGAAGGAGCCTTCACAGTTGGAGAAGAAGACAAAGGAGGATTATTTTCCTTAGTCACATTTGTCCCATTTGGGACAGCCACGTTGTTATCTTGAGAGAGATATTTATCATTTTCCATGTTGCCCTCAATAGCTTGTGCCTTTTTCATGCTGCTCACAATTTGAGATTCGGTTTTCGGGGCTGAAATGGATTCAATATTTGTATCTGCATTTGAATCTAGACCCTTTTTTGCATCAAAAATCAGGTGTTTGGGGAGTGCATCTTTCCACTAGTTACGCTTCTCCTGTTGATGTTTTCCATCCCACACTCAATAGAGGTGTGCCCTAAGCAAAAGCACCTTCTACATCAAAAAGGAAGACCTTCATAATCAAGAGGTTACGACCAAGTTACTGTTTTGCTAATGCTAATGAAAATGATTATGATGACAATGATGAAGGTGATAATGATGATGATGACAATGAGGATGATGACGATGACATCAATGATGAGGATGATGACCACAACCACTACAAACATGGTATTATATTTTTTAACAATTTAATTATTAATAATTTATGTTTATATTAAAAATTACAAAAATTTGATTCAAAAACCCTAAACCATAAACATGTACAACAATGACAATGACAATGATGTGATAATGGCGGATGAGAATAACCATGATTACAATGATGATGATGTTTTGGTGATGGTGGTGATAATGATTACAAGGATGACAGTGATGATGATTATGATGATGATCAACGATGACGAAAATGACAATCCCTATGAAGAAGAAGATAATGACGACGGCGATGATGATCATGAAAATGAACTACATGGGCGAGGATACTTACTATTAATAATATGAGTCTTAAGTCACCAACTTGATAGGTTCTCATCAAGGTCATTCATGCACAAACTAAATGCCCACCTTCTTTTCTTGACTTTATTTTGGTATCATTTTATGTACAATGCAACTCTTGCGGCTACTACTAGCATACCTATATTATATTAATATATGTAAAATATGTTGAGAGTATGGCGCTTATACCTCTCGACATATTTTACCATTTATATAAACATGCTAAAATATTGCGAGAGGTATAAGTGCCTATACATCTTGGCATATTTTACATATATTAATATAATATATGTATGGTAGTTCTTATATCCTTCATATATCATTCATTTCAGATTATAAGATTGACGGAAATGATTAAACTATTGTATATCTAGGGCTGAAATTCAATTATATGGATTGCAAATTTTAAATTTTATGCTCGTTTACATGTTTTCTATGCTTTATTCATAAAATACTTGCAAAATTTTGAGATTATCGTGTCTTTAAACCACTATATTTGAAATATGATCGTCATTTTTTACATAGATCTTTATATCGGTATATAATAAATTGATAAGTATGACAATAAATATTATGATTTCCTTTCAAAAAAATTTTTTTTTTTAATTTTATAGAATACTACTAGTCTACCATTGTTTTGCACAATTAAAAGGTAAATACTTTGATAAATTTGTTTTTATGGGCATTTATGGCCATCTAATTTTAATCCTTTTAAGGATAAATATAGGTGTCTCTAGTTAATTGCATGTATTTGCAGGTACTTCCACGTATCTCGCAAATATGAATTATGTGGCTAATATTTGAGGCTCATCTCGTAATGTTTGAGGGTATGAACGAATAAACAAGATCCCTACCTATACATACGTAGAATTCCATGTTTGTATGGATTATCTTAATATAATTTGATTGATTGATTCATCTCATGTATTAAATTTTGGTTTATGATTTGATTGATTGATTTAGCTTGTGTATTAAATTCCTATTGTTAGTAATGTCATATCATTCCTTGGGTAAACACATGTGTCTCCAGGGTAATTGTAGGTATCTGTATGTGCTTTCATGTATCTCTACGTATGATTTGTAGTGGGTAATATATTTGAGGTGAGTCAATAATATTCGATGTTTTCAACGAACAATTGGATTTATTTCTAGCAATTCATAGAACCCCATAGTTGTATGGATGATTGATGTAAATTTTGATTGATTGATTTGTCTTTTATATTAAATTCCTATTATCAATAATGTTAGATCATTTGTTGTGACATAGTCGTCATGTATAATATTATTTTCATGACTTGAAAATTTAATGTGAAAAATATAATACAATTCTTTATTAGTTTAACATTACATAAATATTTACATTTGCACATTAGTAATCCGGTGGAGGAGCCTAAGGATGAGGACTTGTTGGTCAGAGTGGGAAAGATGGAAAAGGAAATTCAGGAACTAAAGAGTGTTATTAGGGATATGGATAAAGCTAAGGGCAAAAGGAAACTACAAAATGATGAAGAGGAGGATATCACTGCTGAAATTTTCAAGAAGCTTCAATCTCTGGATGGCAGACTTGGAAATGCAAAAGGACGTAATGACTGTATCCTCTCTGCCCTTAAAAGTATCTACAATTTCATCGAACAACATGTTCATAGTATTTGCAGTCTCAGTGGTATTACCGAGGACATTTGGGGCTCCAAGGAGAAAAGAGATATTGCAATTTCTCAGGCGGATTTGAAAGACCCTTCCCAGGCCACCGCCATTGCATTCTTCATCTCGCTTCAAATGATCAAAGCCAAGATTGACCGGGCTATCAAGTGATGCGGAGCTTTGTTGTTGTTATTTATTCTGACGAATTCTTATTGATTAGCGTTGTTGGTGATGTTTTTTGGCTGAGATGACCAGTGATGGTTATCTCTTGCTCGTTTTTGTCTCTTCTACTTTTACTCCGATCAACATGACGTCTTGATCCCGTTTTATTTCTATATTGTATTATCTGGTTGTTGAGCCCTCTGATGTTGGATATTTTGCTCTTTTTGGGCTGTTTTTACCTCTTTTGATATCTGGCTTTTGAGCCTTTTTGTATATAGGGTATAGTCCCTTCAAAACTATTTACCCATGATAAAAAAACATTACATAAATATTTAAATATATTTTAATTAATTGTTATTAATTAAAATTAATACTAATCAAATAAAAAAATAACTCAAGCTCTATTGCCCATAAAATGTTGATAATTCAAAGGTAAAAACTCTCGAGATAACATGTCACTTCTGGAGAAATAATTTTTATAAGAAGTAAGATTGTCGAAGTTTTACGAATGGTTTGTAGGAAACCATAATTTGTGCCCTCATTACTATGGTGGATATGGAAATAATTTGATGGCGGTTTTGATGATCACTCTCTCGGACTAGTTTTGGAGGGTCCCCCTTTGGAAGAGTTGCGGCGGCGGTGGAGTTAAGGGTGGAGGCTGCAGCCTATTATCTCTTTTTGGCTCTGTCTAAGTTGTCTTGTTCGAGTTTGGGGGATGGTGGCCCACCCATTGAGTAATGGTATTGATGTGGGTGGTTGTGGCTCCCCTGTTGTAGCATTTGTTACCCCCATGTCACTCGTTGTTAGTGCAAAGCATCTTCAATTTTTGCCCATTCCCTTTCTAGTATTACCACGACTCTGCATCCTCATCGACTAGCTAATGAGTTAGATCTTAAACACATTCTCGTCGTAAGGTTAGGCTATAAGTGGGCTCCTTTAACCACATATTCTCGGAAAACTATTTGTTAATGATTCACCTCTCACTTCCTTCGAGATTTCGCAGGATTTCATGAATTATATGAGCGGCTTTCTCTTGGGAGGGCTAAGGATCGTAGCTCGACCTCTTCCAGGAGGAACTCTTCAAAAATGCCTCATCCTCTAAATATCTTGTAGCTCCTCCTCATCTCCCAAACTTACATCATTGAGCAAGCATCCGAAACCCCATTCTTGGAGATCAAGGATGACAAATATTTAAAATTGTTGCAAGACTATTGATAAGTTATACTTTGGCACTTAGTGAAGAAAATACAGAAGGTTCGTGCGAGAGAACAGAGCACATTCAAAGGTGCAGAAGCATCAGAGAGGATTGCATGCAGAAGAAAGACAGATTCGGGACTTATAAATTTTCATGATGAGGATCTATTTTTGGAGATAGCGTGCGGAGCAATCAAACCGATTAGAGACATGTACAACATGCATTGGCTATTTTTGGATGATTAGATACGAAGCATTTTACATGGATGCAGGCTAAAGATAGAATGGCGAACTGATAGTTGACTAAGGGAGATCTATTGTTGATACTCTTGCATGCAAGCCTATTTTTGTAATGGCGCGTAGCTAATAATAGAATGCGACCTATTTTGGGATTAGATAAGCGGTGAAGGGAAAGTCCCCACCCTTATAAATATGTATTGAAATGTGTAGCGAGAGGGCATAGATATATGTGTGATAACTAGGGTATAGTGAGATTATGTTGTTAGATCTATTACGCGTATGAGCATATACTCTTTTGTGATTGTAAGGAATCTTTTGTGTATTTACTATAATTAATATAATGGGGATTATGGATTGAAACAAGGTGTTATCATGGTTATATTTTAGTATTACATTATGGTTATCTGTTAAGTCTGTTATGTTCTAGATCTAGATCGAATATGCACTGTAGGAAGATATATTAGCCATAGATCTGAATGATTAAAGTCTTCATCATGCTAACATCCTGCAACAACAACCCTAAAGAGGGTTCTGGTACTTTTGTGCAGTTCGGGTGAGTGCTCATTCTAGGATGAGTGATGTGCTAGCACGTCTGGGCTTGTATTGTTGAATTCTAGGCTGCATCATTGGTTCTATTACCGGGACCTCTTTTTTAGTTGTTTTCAGGATGGTTCACGATGAAGACATACCAGTTGACCTTAGAAAGTGTTGAGGAATGAATACACGATTTGGAAGAATAATACACATGGTGGTTCAAAGACTGGATATGATTTTAATGCACGCGTGTGGGTGGAACAGAACATGTATGATAGTTTATATGAGATCTTCTTCGCTATCTTTCTAGTAGAATTATACGAGTGACTGATTACATATGCATCTAAGTGGAATTGAAGGTATCGCGAACTTGTCTAGACACATAAATAATTTTAGGCCCTTTATGATGCTTTGATTTGATTTGGACTCGAGTTTGTGGATACATGGTTTCATGGTGTTTTGAACAGTTATATCTTAGAGTACTCAATTTCGACTTATTCATGTCCAGAGGTAGCTGAATTCTAGTTTTTACGATATCCAAAGGGAACTTACCTGCAAGGCATTCCACTAACGATCAAAATCTGATGAAAACTTTGAATTAGGAGATTAAACAGATGGCTAACTAAATCGCACCACATGGGGGAAAGAGAAGGTTTGGTGAAAGATGGTAGACCTAGCGAAGAAATCCGAGAGAGAGGAAAGGCAACTTAAGTATAATGAGGCACACGAGAGGGAGGTAGAGAAGTAGTGTGACATTGTAGAGTGGATGGCGTTGAGGAGAAAGATGGATCGTGAAGGATTTGGAGCTCACGTAGGAGACGTGGAGCCAGAGCATCCAGAACTCCCCCATCTAGGAAGGCATGACAGGGATCCATCCTCGGCCTCACGTAGAAGTGCACAGCAACAGAGATGACTGGGCCGTGGGCACGCATCTCGAATCCACCCGAAACCTTTCCCTTGCACTTGGTTTTCTCGCATTTAGTACAAAAAGCAGTTAATAAGCTAATTCAAGTAGTGGGAGAGTAGGAGCAAGTCTTATAAGAGGCACAATGATGATGGCAAGCATAAACAGATTTTTTTGTTATATGGGAGTACCTTTTCGGGTGTATCATCAACATAGAATACGGGCGCACCTGATTTTGGACTAACTTCAAGAGTGCTAACTCTTCGCAGAGCTGTCGGGGTATAGTTCATTCTACTATTGGGACATAAGGAAGTACATATTCAGGTCCAACCCTAGCTACGAGTTCGAGATCGGGAGGCTTAGGTAGCTCTAGCTCCGATGGATCTGGTGGTTCTAGGGCGGGGGAAACACATGAGGTTACGGATCAGTGGACAAGGTCTACACCAAACTCGAATATTTACATGGAGATGTCTCTTCATCTTCCAGACTATAGGGGCATAGAAGATGTTGCTTAAACATGTGCATATGTGTGAAATAATGTGGCACGTAAAAGGAATCATGGCTTCTGAGCATAGGGCAAGCTAATTTGCTACTACATTACAAGGGTGTGCACACATCTAGTACAAAATTTTTGACCCTGATCAGACTTGCATAGACTATACAACTTTAAAAGATGCATTCCTTAAAGAGTTTCACATCCCTGAGTTTGAGCAAAAGAGTATAAGTGCACTCAAGGATATTAAACAAGGCACTACTGAGAGTGTTAGAGAGTATGATGCTTGTTTTAAAACATTGTTATCTAAGTTTTCTTATGATATATATGCAATCCAACATGCACATTGGTTCATTGTGTGTAAGGGGGCTGATACATGCAGATCTCCGACCACTACTAAGGGCGTGAATGTCCTCAGAATATTACATGTTCCTTTTGTGGAAAGAACCATAGCTATGAGGAGTGTCCTGGACTTATATGAGCATCTTAGTAAGCAACATAAACAAGAAAACAAAGGCGCATGAATGGTTAGGATACATGCGCTATGGAAAATCAATGGATGCCTAAGTTAGAAGCAGAGTCTAAGGCATTGCAAGTGAATATTACGACCCGCGGCCGAGGCATCACATGCCGAGACGCATTGCAGCAAAAAGCCTACCATCTCTAAGGAGGAGGTTCTACATGCACGATACCCAAATCTTGCCCATCAAATGGAGGTTTATCAGGAAATCATGGAAATTCTTAGGAATCTTCATGGTGAGATATAGTACTTAAAAGAGTAATCACCGAAGATGGAGAAAAATAAAGTATCAGAGACAGTCCAAACTGATATAGATGACTTAAGAGAAGTATGTAAAATGTTGCATCAGGAAAATATCATTCCATTGTTAGGGGATTGGTTAAAGGGAAACACTCCGTGTGCAAGTATTGAGACTAGACGGCATATCTTGCATGTGAATCTTCCCCCTTCATAGCCTAGATTATGACAAGGAAATCACTCGAATGTTGTTGTGGATGGGTGGCTATTGAGTAATATCAATGTTCTTACCTTAGATGCATGGGTAAAAATGGGAGACCCCATTACAATTATCCTCTAATATATTGTTCATGGATAATCGAACTAAGGCCACTCCCATCGGAGTTTTGAAATATGCATCGATTACCATACAAGGGGCCAAGTTCACCGGAGACTTTGAGTTTTTAGCGCTAACAAATTCGGATAGCTTCCCAAATCTATTAGGATGTCCTTGGTGTTACGTAAATAATGTTGATCTTCGATTCAATAAGGGCTACATCAGTTTTGAAAATGAGGAGGAGAGAGTTATTATCCCTTTAAGAGATGGAAAATTTATGCCCTATGTTGAGCCCCTGAGTGAAGAAGATCTGAATAGGATTTATTTACGTGTCATCTGATACCCGAGATGCTTGAGCCAACTAAAGAAGGAATAATTCAGTGGGAGGATGCACAGTCCATTAGCGATACTACAAGTGTTGCTTGTGATAATTGGGCTCATAGCACTTATGAGTTGGTAGGGCGCGAAGTAAAGAGCATATTTCCTAGAGGCAAAAAATCGTGTTATGTCAGAAGGATAGGTAATAACTCAATACCTTGTTACATCGGAGAAGGAGATCCTATGGTATTTTTGAGTTCCATGAGGGGAAAGTGGATAGACCCATTGGAAAGAAGAAATATGCTAGCATATACACTATGTGTGACAACAACACACTGGTGGGTGGCCCACAAGGATAATATTGTAGGATGGAATGAAATTAGGATTTCTCTTGCTACTAGGTTCTTCAGGAGAAATGTACCTACTCAAATTTGTACTTATTATGGTAATCAACTCGTGTTCAAAACCACATTCGGATGTGTGAGAGACTCGGAGACGAGAAGGGTAGGAAGATTTACCACCTACACTATGGGTGCACAAGTTTTATTCAACTTTACAAGGACATGCGCGTGATTGGTAGGTATATGCGTAAATCTATAGAGAGACTGGAAATTGGCGGATTTAATTACATGAATGACCCGGATGTTTGAATTCTTCTCTACAAAGCCTCCAGGTGGAAGAAGAATTGAAATTCATAAAGTGCTTAACTATGGGAGATAGTGCCAAGGCTGAAGAACTCCTTCAGGATTTATTGGATGAAGGAGACTCAGGAGCACGTCTTGTTGAAGAAACAGAGGCATGTGCAACATTACTTCAACACGCTTGCCTTGAGAAAGAAAAAGGAAAAATGGTCTACTTAGTGGATGATGAAGAAGTAGAAAATCTAGATGTAAATCATTCAATAGGTAGATGTGAGGTATTGGACAGTGCAGATACAACCACGTGCACCTATCATGAACCTATGAAGAAAAAGAAGGTGAATATTGGATCAGAGGATGAGCCTAAGGAAGCCGTAATTGGGGACTATTGGTCAGACTTTGAAGTGGCAAAAATCATAGAGTTACTAAGGGATTATCAAGACTTATTCCCTAAGGGGTACCATGAACTTAAAGGTGTGCATGAATTGTTAGGGGAGATGAAGATAAATCTTAAAGAGGGTGCGCACCTAGTTAGAAAGAGACCCTACAAGATGAACCCCAACTTGTGTGAAAATTTCAAAGAAGAGATTGACAAAATGTTGAAGTTTAGAACTATCAAGGCCCTTGATGAGTCAGAATGGGTTAGTCCAATGGTGATCAGTATCAAGAAGGATGGATGGATCAAGATTTGTGTGGACTACAGGGAGCTAAATGTTGCATGTGTGATTGATCCCTTTCCTATGCCATTCATCGAGGAAATACTAAAAGGTGTTGCAGGAGCGACATCTATTCATTTGACGATGGGTTCTATGGGTATCATCAAGGTTTGGATTGCCTAGGAGGATCAAGAAAAGACTACGTTTACTACTGAATGGGGTAGCTTCACCTATACTGTAATGCCTTTTGGTCTAAAAAATGTGCTGCTTTGTATTTTCATGCATAGTTGTTCAAGCATTCAAGGAATTTATTCACAACTTCTTACAAGTATATTTAGATGATTGGACGGTGTATGGATTAGTTAAGGATCATTGTGAAAATTTACGCTTAATTTTTGAAAGATGTAGATAGTTGAGTATCTCATTGAACATCAAGAAGTGTATATTTGATACATTGTTTGGGATACTATTAGGACACATAATCTGCAAGGAGGGTTTATTGGTTGATCCAACCAAGGTTGCAATCATTATCGACCTAAGGGAGCCTACTAATAAAAATGAGGTGCGTGGATTTTGGGTCGTACAGGGATATTACAGAAATTTTATCAAAGGATATGTAAAAGTTGTCACACCATTGGAGGAGTTATTGAAAGGGAAAGGTACATTCTACTGGGAGAAGCTGCAGCAACGCGCATTCGAGACATTAAAGGAAAACTTACTACCGCGCCTATTCTTCGTTTTCCTTTGTGGGAACAACCATTTCATATACATGTTAACGCCTCTAGCATGGCCATTAGCACGGTGTTAGATCAACTTGGAGAAGGTATTATAGATCATCCCATCTATTTTTCTAGTATAAAGTTGACTCTTGCAGAGCAGAATTACACCACTATAAAGCGCGAAGCTTTATCAATGATCTAAGTGCTACATAAATTCCACCAGTACCTATTAGCTACACCATTCTTATTTTATACAGACCATATGGCATTGATGTATTTGGTAAATAAACATGTTCTACAAGGGCGCATATGTCGATGGGTGCTCTTATTTCAAGAATTTGATTTCACAGTTGTGGTGAAACCAGGGAAAAGTAATTATGGACTAGACCATCTATCCAGAATACAGTCAGGAGAAGAAGCACATGCAATTGAAGATACCATGTCAGATGCACATTTATACAGGTTACAATGAGTGCCATCAAAACTAGAGGACATTGTTTTCTTTCTACAAATAGGGATGGCACCAGAAGGAATGAAATCCTTGGAGAAGAAACAACTTGCTATACGCGCCCCTATATGTTAATCAGTGGTGACCTGTACAAATTAGGCCGAGATGAATTATTATGTTGTTATGTATTGGAACATGAGTGCACAGATATTATGGAAGAAGCTCATGGTGGTATTGCAGTGGCCACTATGCGGTGATGCCACTACACACAAGATTCTACTTGTTGGATTATGGTGGGAGACCCTGTATAAAGATTGTAAGGAATTTTGTAAGGCTTGTGATCATTTTCAATGCCTTGGGAAACCAAGTCAATGAGATGAAATGCCTCTAAGACCCATTACTAGTGCAAGAACCGTTTGAGAAATGGGCTATAGATTTTGTGGGTCCTATTTCACCAACTACACACAGACCTGATCACACTACATCATAACTTACATAAATTATCGACAGTGGGCGAAGCAGCACCTACAAAGGATTGTATAGTGGCCATATCAGTCCAGGTTTCTTTGGGAAAATATTATTACAAGGTATGGATGTCCTTTAAGTTTGACCAGTGATAGGGGCACACATTTTCTTAATGAGACAATCAGAATTCTATTGGATGAACTCATGATTTCACACCATAATACTACACCCTATCATCCTCAGGAAAATGGGACTGCTAAGGATTTCAACAAAATTTTGAGCCAGACATTGACAAAAATATGTGATGTTGGAAGAAAGGATTGGGATGATAAGGTATCTGCAGTACTTTGGGCATATCGGACAACATATAAAAGTTTGAACAAAGCCACACCATTTCAATTAGTGTTTGGCATAGAAGCCATTCTTCCTATGGAATTTATGTTACCTTCTTTGCGTATTGCACACATTGGAGGTCTTGCTGATGAGAAAGCATTAGAAGAATGCATTAAACAGTTAATCCAATTGGATGAACGACGAGCCATAACACGTTGGAGTCAAAAACAAGAAAAGGCCAGGTAGAAAGCATGGCATAACAGACACATCAGGGGTAAAAATCTTTAGATAGGACAGATGGTGCTCCTTTATGATTCTAAATTTTTGCACCATCCAAAAAACTTAAGGTACATTGGTTGGGGTCTTACGTTATCACAAACATACTCAAATCAAAGGCGATTGTCGAGTTAGAGGCCCTTGATGGAATACGGTTACCCGGTTACTTCAACGGAAGTAGGCTAAAGCCCTACTATAAATAAGTCTTCTTGGTGTTCATAATAAGGTAGTGTTGCCATTTAGATTAGGGTTTTAATTCTACATTCCCTTTATATGTTTCCTTCTTTGTTGGTATGCTTTGTCAATTTAGTTGGTCTGTTTGTGTAATAAGCGCGTTTATGCATCAGAAGCTAATTACAATTTGAAGATTTTTATGCGCAGAGGACTGCACATACCCTTAGTATGGGGTAGGTTGTTGATATCCAGGTACATGACTGATGGAAATAAGTCCACATGAAAGGAACTATCTACGGGTGCTATTAAAGGTTGAAAAATTGAAAAAAAAAATTCTTCTGGATACAAGGACCATAGATAGAGATGAATGAAGAAACAAGTATAACACAAGGTAAGCAAGGGCTAGGAAGACTACTAGTGGAAGGTACAAGTGATGAGGTACTCAAGCACATGGAAGCGCGCTAAAGAGAAGTCTACACCCAAAAGGTAGAAGGACACGCTAGAAGGTTATAGCTTGGGCATGAAGATGTACCGCACGGAAATAATGAAAATGGTCAATTAATGAGAGGATTGTTGGTAGGTGGAGGATCAATAAATGCACTAAATTTTTGAAATTCTATATGAGGATGGGATGTGATTTCATTTTTACCATTGCAATTGAGAGAATTTGAAAATGGTTAATTGTGAACAAGCTAAAAAATTGTATTGAGATGCGAAGAGTGTGAAACTAGACGTGGAGAGAAGGGTTATGTGCAAGAGAATCTTGTGTTCTCATAGGATAAGAGTTTTACCGAAGGGAACATGTTATAAATGAGTTAGGGCACGCATTATAAATGAGCTAGGGCATGTAATTTCCACTAGGGCACGGAGATTTAAACTAGGGTTTCAACTTGCTTGATTATAGAGGGAAGAAAAGAGAGATTATTTTCAAATGGCACCAAAGAAAGTACCCGCAACAAGAGATAAAGGGAAGAAGAAGGTTGAAGTGGAAGAATAAATTGCTCCTAAGATTAATTTTTCAGAAATGCAATATCCAAAGGGCATGATTATGGGACAAGAATGGGATTCCCATATCCACCAATGTAAAATCAACGACTACAACCATCGAACATCAGATAATAAGAAGGAGCTCGATGCATTGTTGAGCACAAAAATGAACAAGCACATGGCAGAGGATATGCCAGTATATGATGACACTAGTGAGAAGTTGCTAAAGTAGAATGGAGTCTACCAATTTGTATGAGCTACCATATTTTGGAAAGTATGAACCATTATATCGATGGCTAATGAGCAGAGTCCATGAGGACTTCTTCTACTTCGTCGGATGGAGGGTAAGAATCACAACTTCTTTGATTTCAATGGTGACAAGACTAAGGGCCTCAGGGTTGGATCTGGATAGTGATTTAATGGATAAAGCTGCAATCCTAGAGACGAGGAAGGATCTAGGGTATACCAAGGGTCCTGCACGGCATGGACATTGACAAGTTGAAGAAGTACCCAGTAGTGCAGGTAGCTGCACATCTTGTGACAAAGCTGAATGACCAAGGAAGGTGGTCGCAGGTAAACACAATGTGGTTGCATGTCGCCAAGAAGATGTCTCAAGGAGTGGTCTACAACATTACAAGATCACATAGCAAATACAATCATCGAAGAAGCACAGACATGTGACATAATAATTTTTGGTGTTGTGTTATTGTCCTTAGTATTCATGGAGATTGGGGTGCTTGATGGGCCAAAGGAGAAGATTTGGGAGTACCCCATGGAACACAAGTCACCTACGGAAAGGTTTGGCAAGTACTTATGTGATGGATCAATGAGTGGACCATTCAAGTAGAGGGCAAGAGATGTGGTACGATAGACTTTGTGCGGTGTTTGAGGAAGAGTGGCGCATACCCAAGGATTTTCCTTCGGTGGTGGGTAAGGTAGTTCAGTTTGTAGTATACCAACATTTTTGCATCACATGATTTGCGATGAAGGATGGGGCTTGGAGCCCATGGTGTAAACTATTGTATGCCTTCATAATAAGGTATTTCTAGGCATCAGTCCATCAATTTTCATATGCACGCCGCTTAACCTTCAATGCAGACAAGGTAGATTGTGACTACCACACTCTGAGGAAGAAGTATGTATATCTAGGGCATAATGCATACATTGAAAGACTTATTTCAGATATTATAAGCATGAAACCTGTGAGCTTGGCAGTTGGGGACACCGGAGCAGTGCTTGTGTACCTATAACTCAAACCCAAGCTAGAGAACGCTAAGTATGTGGAGAATGATTTCATGCTCCCAGGGGCTGCCAAAGGGTAAGCATACAATGGAAAATGTTCCAACACCCAAGCCCACAAAAACAATTCAAGTCAATGATGAAGAGGAGGAGCATGAGGATAGTGGTGGTTTGGAACACAAAGGTAGAAGACAACCTCCAAATAAGGATGAAGCTGAGCGCGCAACTACTCCACCTCAGCCACAAGAGGAAGATGATGAGGACTTGGATGTGGTCCAAGGAGAGCATCGATTCAAGAGAGTATTCAGGAGAACAAGGACCCAAGGTGCTACTCTGCAAACAATGCACATATCATCTCGAATCTCTCCACAGAAGGAGACAACTGAGAAAATAAAAAGGAAAATAAAGTTGAATGAGGAAGTAGAAGAGTCGGAGGAGAGCGCGCCCAATTATCCTACAACTCCAGAGAATGTAGACGAACAAAAAGACGAGGAAATGAAGGATGGAGAAGAGGGAGAAAAAGGGACAGAAAAGACAACAACTGAGACGGCTCAGACATAACAGCACAAGTTCCAAATCTTGAAGCCCAAGTTCCTAAGCAGCATAGATCAAGAAGAACAAGTGGGGAGTATATTCCACCAGCCATGGGCTACACCGAGGACACAGGTAAAATTATTCATGCCCATTTCCAGAGCACAATGGCATAAAAGGAGTTATACGGATGGGAGTTAATGGATGAAGATATGGCGACAGTGTGCACAAGGAAGCAATTTTCATGGTCGATGCACATGCACATGGATGAACCAGAATTTGATGTGTGTGAGGAGTCATGCGTATTAAGGAGGTTGAAAAATACACCTCAGGCCAGACACATAATAGTAAATCCTACTGTTATATCAGATGAACAGGTGAGCAATGCTTTGGTGAAGGTCTCGATAGAGGTCACATGTCGGAATATGGATAAAGCTGCCACAATTAGGGTGCTTTGAGGGAGGAGATCAAGACTAAGGATGAGGAGATAACGCACCTAAAATAGGAAAAATACTTGGCACAAGAATAATTTTGTGTTTATCAGCATGACAGAGGATATTGGTGACAATTTCATGAAGGCTAGGCCACACTTAGAGCCAAAGGTACCCAAGACAATTCCTTCAGTAATACATTATGTCAATACATTGGTGGAGTTAGTGCTTGAAGATGAACCTTTGTGCATGCCTGAGCCAAAGGATCCAAAGACGGAAGCAGAGTGAGAAAAGGCTTTAGTGATGCGGAATATTGCATCATATGAAGGATTACTTCAGATCTTGTAGGAGGAACTCAAGAAGGCAGATCAAGTGCTGAATATTTTTACAATGACAGAGAGGGCATTATAAGGACCAAGATTATTTTGGAAAACAATGAGGTCTTGAAGGCCATGAAGGATGAGACATTGGGTTGCAGAATGGTTAGCACTTGTTAAGCGGAAGCATGAGGCCCTTACAGACGCTCAAAGAACCTCACAGGGAAAGGCTAGATGAGCTTGGCAAACTCATCACTCAAAAGATGGACTTGTTGGAAGGGAGAATGACTGGCATGTCTAGCATTGTGTTGGTCTTACAGAATGAAAAATGAGAGATTACAAGGGATGAATTAGAGTCAATTGCAGTGGATATTCTAGAGAAAGCAGAGGCCATGCTCAATGACTAATAGACCTTAGAGGTAGAGATAAAAGAGGAATATCCAAAATTGATTATTCAGTTGTAGAAGAAGATATTGCAAGTTAAAGACATTATTTTATTCATCAAAATTATTTCTATTCTTTTATTTATATTCTTTGATTCATTTTTGGAGACAACCATTTCCGAGGCGGCAATGAGACTAGTGTGGGGTAATGTTGATAAGTCGACTCGACACTTAGTGAAGAAAATAAAGAAGGTTCATATGGGAGAGCAGAGCACATTCAAAGGCACAGAAGCATCAAAAAGGATCTCGTGCAGAACAGAGATAGATTTGGGACTTAGCCATTTTTATGATGAGGATATATTTTTGGAGATAGCATGCAAAGCACTCAAACCGATTGGAGACTTGTGCAACATGCATTGGCTATTTTTGGATGATCAGCTATGAAGCATTTTACATGGATGTAAGCTAAAGATAGAATGGCGAACTGATAGTTGACTAAGGGAGATCTATTGTTAACACTCTTGCATGTAAGCCTATTTTTGTAATGGCAGTGCGTGGCTAATAATAGCATGTGACCTATTTTGGGATTAGATAAGTGGTGAAGGGAAATTCCCCACCCTTATAAATATGTATTTAACTGTGTAGTAGAGAGAGCATAGATATACGTGTGATAACTAGGGTATAATGAGATTATGCTACTAGATCTATTACGCGTATGAACGTATAATACTGTGATTGTAAGGAATCTTCCATGTATTTACTACAATTAATATAATGGGGATTATGGACTGAAACAAGGTGTTATCAAGGTTATATTTCAGTATTGCATTATGGTTATCTGTTAAGTTTGTTATGTTCTAGATCTAGATCTGAATATGTACTGTAGGAAGATATATTAGCCATAGATCTGAATGATTAAAGTCTTCATCATTCTAACATCTTGCAACAACAACCCTAAAGAGGGGCCTGGTACCTTTGTGCACTTTGGGTGAGTGCTCGCCCTAGGCTCGATGACGTGTCGGCGTGCACGGCTTGTATTCTCAATTCTAGGCTGCATCAAAGACATTAAATCAAATGTATTGATATGAAGATTTAATGGTGTCTAGCCATCATCTAACGCAGTAGTCCAGTGGATTCACACCTCTTGGATAGAAAACTGTAAATTTTTCCTTTGTGTTTAAGGTTTCTTTATTGTCTATTTTAATGAACAGCAGGATTACCGGAGAGTTATCAACGAGGGCCCTTGGTTTCGAGGTTCTACAGAAATTTTTACTACCCCTTGGTTTCCATATTTTGACCCAAATACTTTCTCCATCACACGGGTTCCAGTTTGGGTAAGGTTACCAAATCTTCCCCTTCATTTTCTTGCTCACTGAAGGAAATTGGAACTCCTAGGAAGATTCATCAAAGAAGATAGTCGAGGTAGTGGAGTGGTGTGTACACTTTTGTTAGAATTTGCGTTGAAGTTGATCTCAGTAAAGGATTGTTAGATAGGATGACCCTCAAAATGGAGGATACAAGTTACTATAATATTATCGACTATGAAAATACATATTTAAGATGTTGAAATTGCATAACAATGAATCATCTCCATGTTGCCTGTCCTCAGAAGAAATCCCATCAAAAAAAGGAGAAATTCCCAAGCATTGGATCCCACTCGATTTAGAAAAAGATGACGATACAGAAGAAGATGATGATTCTGACTTGGAGGATCAAGGAGTTACAGGCTACTGACTCCTCCAATTGCAATTCTGACTCCTTCACCATATAGCTACAACTCCTTCTACTACAACTAATGTCTCTTCATTTTTAGGCATTCCAGATTCATATCCTCTTAAAGAGGTTGGGAAGTTACTAGTTATCACCCCCTCTTCGGAAGGACCCTCTCTAGTGCCAAATGGACCCATGAATCTGATCACTCCGACTTGGATAAGGATTGTATCCTCCCCCTTGTTGGATGCTCAGCCTTAGACTTTTCAAAATACAACCCTCTTATTTCAAAAATGCTTCTGCAGGAGAAATGGCAATTAGTGCACTCAAAGAAGGGAAAGAAGGGAAGGCATTGATTTCCCCCTACCTCTCCCTTTCCCTTTATGTCCCGCATCTCTTTTTCTTCTCAGTTTTGTAGCCTTCTCAAGTGTAGCTCCCCTCCTTTCTTTGTTCTTCCTTTTATTACCACCGAGTGCGATTGCTCTGGAAGTGTTTCTTCTCTTTCTTGGTTGTTGTTGGTTACCTATTTTGTTGGATAGTAGTTGTTCCTTTCTTGTGTTTCTCTTCTTTTCTTCTTTGTTTCGGGCCTTCTTGGTCCTTTTCTCCATTTTCCTTCAGGCTTCTTCTCTTCTTTGCATCATTGTTATATTTGGCCATTGGGGCTCTTTGTATAAGGATGTGGGTCCTTTCAACACCCTCAACCCTTTACCAATTTCCAAAAACATTTCAATACCGGATAAGTTTAGAGTAAAAGAAGTATTGTATATTAATTTTGGATATTTAGGGGATATATGTTAACTACCAAATAACATTGTTGAATGAAAGTCAATCATCCAACCAATAGAAAAAGGGATATTAAATGAATAATTGTGGAATAAATGCCTAGTTAAATTTTTGTGATTAGTGGTTTCGGAGAGGGCCTTCATTGTGGTTTAACCTTATGAAATTCAAATTTAAATAAAATTATAATTAAAAGAAAAACTTTAATCGCATATATATATTGGAATGGAAAATCTAATTATTACATTTAAAATAATTTACTATTTAAATTTAATATTAATTTTTAAATGTAATTAAATTTGATTATGATGTTTTGAATCGAGTTTAATTTTAATATTTTATATCTTCTCAAATTTGATTTTTAAATTTTAAATTTGACATACTTTTTGGAGATGGATTTCTTGTTCATATAAAACCACTTTCTTAGAAAATGATAAAATGGCATGCAAAATAGAAAACAAATAAATGTGAGGTTAAAACTCCATCTAATTTTGTGTTTTTGTATTTATTTCAAACAAATATATCATCTATATAAGTTTAGATGATGTACCTCCTTGAATACATATGAAGCATATATTTTTGTTAAAAAATATTTCTAATAAATAGATTGATTTATTTTGAATAAATAAATAGTTTTATTTTTCATCAATTTATATTTGATAATTGAACTCAAGGTCTTGGGCTATTGGTGAGTTACAAGTAGTTTGTAATCATCAACCCAAGTTCCATTCCCATTGAGTTCATTGGATGCTTTCGATAAGTGACCATGGGGACACTTTGAGGTAGGGGTCAAACTTCTCCATATGGATCAAGTGGAACTTAGCGGGGCACTCCGAATGCAGATCACTCGGTGGACATTAAGGACCCAAGCTCACCCCCATGTCCCACTTAGAGAAAGTACTACACCACTCCAATTCATAGCTCTAGTATAATAAATTTGTTTAAGGAACCAAAATTTTATCCCCCCTAAGTATTGTAAAGTCAATTTTGATGGAGCTTCCAAAGGGGACCTAGGTCTTTCAAGGGCGGGAGTATAATTTGTAATGAGCATGGTGAATTGATTATCGTTGGTCTGCTCCATATGCAAGATGGTACTTGCAACATAGCTAAAGCACGAGCTCTCCTCTTCAGGTTGAAACTGGTAGTGGAATGTGGGAGCTTCCACCTATCCATCAAAGGGGATTCACAGGTCATTATCTAGGCTATAAATAATGGTAAAGATTTGCATTGGGCCTTGGATGATTTCATTTCTAACATCCTTTTTTGGCTAGCCAAGTTGGAAACATGGAAAATTAGGCACGTCCTAAGAGAGGCCAACTCGATTCTTGAAATGTTGGAAAATAAGGGGGTGACACAAACAAAGGAAATGATTGTCTCTAGAAACAGAGCAAAGTGACAAGGTCTAGTGGTGATCATTGAACATGACACCCATCCCAATAATTCCTAGGCATGCCAACCGGGGCTCATGTGACCATTTCTGTAAGACAAAGGAGCTCATTTCATTTCCATTCATTATTGGCTCTCACTTTTGGATTTCTACGTGTATCGGTCCAACATTTGGTTGTTGTCTCATGGCGATTCCTTGGGCTCCCATCCTTTATTTGAAAGGAGAATTCAAGGAAATGGAATTTTATGGTTTTGTATCCAAATCCCGACTTAAGAAAGTTTTTCACATTGGTTTTGGCTCGATCTGCCGAATGTCATAGAGTGCATCATTGGGGAGAAATACCTTCAGGGGAGTGGAAAAGAAAGGGTTAACATAGAGATAGCCTCAATTTTTGTCTCCAATTTACTATTAATAGGCAAAAACAAAGAGGAGACGTTGTTGATTACTAGCAATATGATACATCCAAAGCATGTAGTAGGGTTAGAAGAAGTGGTTGCCAATTTTAGTATACCCTCTACTTTCTTTCAGGCATCTGTGGAGGGGATCCCAACTTAGATGTCCTGGCCCAAATGACGGAGCTGACAAGGAGGAATGTAGTGCTCTAGAGTTCATAGTGACAGTCCATAAGAGTTACAGAATGAAGGGTTCCAGCCCTATGTCCATTAAACCATTAAACCTGGATTCCTTGGTCACTCCCATTAGCCCAATTCCTTCTCTTTTGTCTCAATTTCTGCCAAGGGAAAATCCTACTATGTTTTCCTTTTGAAAGTGGAAAAGCTAGGAGAAGTCAGGCGTAGATCCAGCCTACACAAAATGAAAGGATATTCTATGGATGTGGCTGAGGTCAGTGGGGACAAGCAGGTGGTTTCTGACTCTCAGGTCAAGGTGGAAACCATAGACTTGTTAGATTAGTGATATAGTATAGTTTGTCGTTATTGATATATAGTATAGATTTTTGTAGTTTTGTCTTCGGGGTGGTTGATTAGTTACCTTGTATTTTGATTGATGATAATACTATAAGGGTGGGGTCCCTTAACAGTTTATAGCTCGTAAAAGCATTTACTTATAAAAAAATTATATTTGACAATTATTCATTATCAATTCTTGGTAATTTTTTATGAATAAGTAACACAACTTTCACTTTTCCAATTTTAATATAATAATTTTTTATTTTAAATATTATTATTTTTAAAAATCTAATCCTCTCAAAAACTTAGTATTTATTTCATTTATTGATGATTAAAGTAAAATGAAGCAAATGTAGATTTTATTCCCATCAATAATTTTTTAAATAAAACTAAATTTTCCAATGTTAATTACTTGTCATCATTTAATATTTTAGTGATGTATTATCAACCATACAATGTAATGTATAATTTATATATACAAGAATATTTAAATTCAATGGCCATTTATACATTTCATGTTTTTAGTTGGAAAATACTTACAAAATTTAAATATTACTCTTCTAACTTAGATTTAAAATATGACCAACATTTTTTAATAGATTTGTATAAGAATTATTCTAATATACATAAATATCTATTAAAAATTGTATGAAATAAATGAAAGAATTTTAAATTTTTATCAATTTTATTAAAAAAACTATTATTGTGCATAATTTGAAGGGAAATTTTGAAAAGTTGTCATCACTAGAAATTTTTTTGATGATCATAAATGGATACCTACTCGATAACACAATTGATGTAGATAATAAGAGGAAAATAAAACTTGTTTGGTAAAATTTCCTCCGAGTTCACTAAACCCGGATTATAAGGCTACTAGCCCTCCAAATGTATAAGTCTTATTGTCGGAATGAACCAAAATGAATCTTATAAAAGTGGAAACACTTTTGGATACCCTTTATCTCACTTGTGATTCATGTAAAATTTTAATCCTTAACTCGCAGTATAAACCCTAATTTCATTAAGTAATTTTTGCCAATTAAGCCTCCTATTAGTCTTTTCCTCCTATAAACTAGATTGTCACAAATTGCAGCCATTAAGAATCTTGGAAAATTCTAAAGCCTTAAAAATATATGTCGGGGATTTTGTACGGGAATATACCTTGCAAATTTTAGCCAAGGATTCGGTGTAAAAGTCCTCCAAATTTGATTTTTGCAATGATTAAACTAAAATGGAATATAATAGCCTAATCTGATGTTATAGAAGCAGTAAATAAATAGTAATAAAATGTAACAAATACACCCGAGAAAACTAAGTAATGAAATATGAAACCCTAATGTGTAAATATGGTTAGAAAGGCCTTAGTTGATTCGTCAAGGTTGTGGGATTGTGTCGTAGTGGAGACTGGATGAACAGGAGGAGGAAACCGTCACACAGGAGCCTAAGAAAATGTAGATCTGAGATATTTAGCTAGACTAGGGCACCTAGGAAAGGTATTTGAATGCTTAGGGCACCTGGTCTACAACTGAGCACCCTAGTCTATGAAAATATCTCGAAACCTCCTCCGAGGTGTCGTTAGATGTTCGTATGTATTTGTCTTCAATCTTCAATCACATGTATGTCATCGTTTACGATTGCCAATGTCGTTGTAGACTTGCAATAAAAGAATCACCTATAAAACCCCAAGAAAATCATCAAAACCCTAAAAATAAAGATGCATATGAAGGGGTCAAATTTTCCTCAACCGGCAAATGGATGGACTTATCACTTAGTGGTACCCTATGTGCTCTTGTGTCAATCACACTTTGTGAGTAGCGAGCAATAACTAGATGTAGAAATGTAAGAAAATGGTGCGTGGAATAGAATAAACTCCCCTCAATGAAGTTTGATGCGAGATGAACCATCCTTTGTCCCTTATGATGGAGCTAGATGAATGCAAATAGAGTAGTAGAATCCTTTGATGGATGCAACCTTAGGTGGTGATATTAGTGTTTAGTGCTTGGTTGGTCTCATAATTTTATATATATATGGTTCTCTTACTTTAATTTTGTAACTAACCCCAAAATGGCCGACCAAAAAAAGATAAAAAGTTCAAACTAGAAAGTGCCCAAAAAGTGAGAGGAAATTTCAAAGAGGACTAGGGCGCACTGGGCACTCGGTCCCGCTAGGCACCCCAGAATCGAAAAGGAAAAATGTAGTATAAAAATACGAATGGGAAAGTGTGGGTGCAAGATCGAAAGTAGTAACCGAAAACAAAGCAAGATGGCCAAAGACATGGATTAATTAGTATTATTTTTCACTCAAGAACCATATGAATAGTAGTATGAAACCGAGACTAAATAATTACCCAAATTGCATGATTTAGTGTCTACATTTTCCCCCACTTTATGTTGGTGAGTGGAAATCTTGGTAACATAAATTAGATAGAGATGTGTATATGATATCCATGTAGATCGATGTAGAGAGTGTCTTTGAGGACTAGACAAAGCATGGAGTGATAAAAAAAAGATGGAGCATGGAGACTAAAGATGCAAAAGTGTAAAAAGTGGTGAGAGTGAACCTAGGGTGAAAGTGCATGTTTAGATGCCAATGTGTGTGATGTACTTGCATGTTAGTATGTTGTCCGTGATGTCGAGTGATTTTTTTGTTGATGTAGACTACTTGCTTCCCGGACCTGCAAAAGAGAAGATGAATCAAGTAGTCAAATACGCATGTATATGTGTAAAAATTTGTGTAAAGACGCATGTATATATGTAAAAATCATGTAATGTATGAAAAAGGAAAAAGGAAAATGTGCACCTGATCCGTGATGAGAAAAAAGTGTAGAAAGGATCATGTAAATGTCGATGAAGTGCAAATTTTTTTGGGCGATCTCACGCCACTGGCTGAAGAAGTGTAGGGAGGAAAGTTCGATGTATCCTCTAACCTGTAACCTACTTCCTGAGAGTGAAGAGATCTTTGTATTGTCTATTTTTTTGGGTAATCCGATGCCACTGGCCAAAGTAGTGTAGAGAGGAAGGTCTGATTTATCCTCTAACATGTAATTGCTCCACATAATGCTAAGGAAAATCTGACTGTAAAAGTCATTGTGTATGGAGTTTTGTAAACTAGTTTGAACCCACTCGTTGTATAACCCACTATGTCATGGATGGAGACTGAAAACTAGATGCACAGGTACTATGTTGTAAATCCAAATTATGCCCCCTCTTTGGGGGTGAACACAACATCATAGATAGGAGAATGTGTCCCAAAAGATGACCAACCAAGCGAAACTATACCCAACATGGGGAAGGGAATGTGCTTGGTAGAAACCAAGGCAAAAACTAATAATGTGGCTAGAAAACAAGTGTTAGTATGAACAATTATGCATGTAGAGAACAAGTGTAAGCTACGCAGATAATGTATAAGCTAAGACGCAAAAAAATAATGTAAACATCCAAGATGAAAATGTAGGCTATAAAAAGTGCATTGCAAACATAGGACACCACTCATGATTTCGCAAGACACTCAAGGTCATAGTGGCTGCATACAAGCAAGCAAGCAAGTGTGTACACAAAACAAAGGGCAAAGCGTGCATACAATGACAAACAGATACAAGTAAGTATGGACAAACAAATAGATAGCCATGGGAGCAAGTAATCCTCAGTAAATAAATGTTTCACATGAAGCACCCGTTATCATGTTAGAAAGATAAAATGTATGTCAAAATCATGTATAACTGATAAAGTAGAGTGTTAAATACCAAATGAAACAATAACACCTATAGTATACGAAAGGTGGATGCCCCAGGAAACCGCTATGGGACTAGTAGTGTGCCAAGCATCTATGTTGCCTATGGAATCCACTCTATATATTTGTGATCACAACTATAAAAGGACATGAACATGCATGTGTGTATGGTAAAGATAATGACATATAAGGAATCTATCTAGCATGTGCAATAAGATGAAAATGCACAAATAAATGCAAGCAAGAGTAAAAGCAACCAAGATATGCAGTATGTTGTGGATGGATGGAATGGAATGCAATGTGGATGGATGGAACGGAATGCAATGTTAGGAGCCGTGTTCCCCTTGAGTGAATGGAATTGTATGTAGTGAGGTTCATTTTTTTATGCCCCCTCAACAGTCAAGAATGAACCGTAAATGAGAGTGTGTCATCGGGAAATGGTCAAACTATGTGTTGTGTGTAGCACGTTGTGGTGAATGTGTAGTGATGACATGTGACATAGAAATGAGATGTGCATGATGTTGTATCCTAAGCGTATATCATGACAAGATGATCAAAGGAGTGATGATTTATCCTAAATCATATATCACTAAAAGATTATCAGAATCGGTGATGATGATGCTAGAGTAAGTGATGATGTATCCTATGGCGTATATCACTACAAGATGAGCAGAAGGAGTGGTGATGTAGCCTAAAGCATATACCACTAAGTGATGCAAGTGGAAGTGACTATGTATCCTATGACGTATATCACTAAACTAGGAATGTCGCATGAGGGATAGGATTGAATGATGAACATGTGAGTGTGATGAGGTCCATTGGTGATGTATACCCTCAACAGTCTAGTATGGACCATGAGACTAGAGTGCGTCATCGGGTAATGAGTAAAATCTGTAATATGTAATAGATGTAATGATGAGAATATATACCACATGTAATGTGTGATGATGTTTAACGTGTAGTGTATACCGTGTATTTTGTGAGGTTCATGTGTATAGGATTCCCTCAACAGTCAAGTGTGAACCAAAGCACAAAAGTGTGTCATCGGGTAATGACAATACTAAGGTGTAGATGAATATGCGTATAATAGGAGTAGGATGTATAGAAATATGAGTATAGGTGATGTTTTGATGCTAAGATGGGGGGATGTGTGAATTCTATGCCCCGCATGTGTGTGGGGAAGAGAAAGGATCAAGTAATGTCATCAAGAAGATCATCAGTCTCTAGATCGAAGCCATAAGGTGCTTTGCATCGGGAACCTGATAAGCTATAGTGTCGGGTTGGTCACATAAGGAGACATTAAGACGTATTTTTACATGCCCATAGTATAATCCTCATCATAAATGGAGGAAGTGGAAAATCGTGTGCATACCAACGAGTGAGATTTGATGTATAGTGAGAAAAAAACTATTGCGAGATGAAAACACGGCCAAAGGGCATATGAAATTAGATGTCTGTATGGCCAGGATTTAATGTTCCCCCAATATAATCAAGCCAAGACTTTCCTAATGTAAGTGTATCAGTGGAAGGAGCACGTGCAAGAAAAACTGTAAGATGAAAGACTTGCAGACCATAAGCGCTGAGTAATACAAATGAACCCATAAAATAGATGAGGATCGTATGGTGGAGTATAAAGGTCCTCAAAAGCAAAACCTAGTCAAACTAGACCATCATGTGAACATACATTAACATCGCAAGTAGGATCAAATGGAATATGTTCCCAGTATGAACCATTCATGAAAATCGTACATGTGAATGATGGGCATTTATGAAGGTGGTGCATGGGAAGGTGTAGGAGATAGAGTGACTTCCATAGACTAGACAGGCCCTCGATAAAGAGTCATAGTAGTAGTATTCAAGTCATCTCTCCTTGTCCCTAATATACCTCGACTTTTGGGGACAATGACAAGATCAAGATATTGAATTTGCGGCCATGCTAATTATCGATTCACATAGTACCAATATCAGTCGAGCGCACTATATATATAGGGTTCCATGACATCGATCAAGTGGAGCAGAAGAATAAATCTCCCCTGATAAAGAATCATAGAAGTAGTAGTAGTAGTAGGTGGAGGAGATGGTGTAGAAGAAACACAATCTATCACATAAATAGCACCTTGCAGCGGTGACAAATGAGGTGATTCATCCATAGGTTAAGGATCATCTGTAGTATCAGTGCGTGGAGCAGGAAGAGTAGTATTAGGATCTCAATCACAATATTGGAATGAGTCACGATCATGAAAGATAGTATATTTTATACCTTCATGTATGAATTTTACACAATGATGCACAGTGGAAGCAACATCTTACATGACATGAAGCCATGGCCTACTAAGCAAACAATTATAAGATACTATAAATTTGATGACAAAGAACACATTGTTAATATTTTTGGGCCCTATTGTGATAGGTAAGGTAATGTGACCAACGCATGGATGAACAAAACCATCATATGCACGTAGTGAAAGAAAAGATGGATTAACATCACGAGCGGAAAGACCTATATTTTCAATGAATGGCATGGGACATAAGTTGAGTTCAGATCCATTATCAGCTAAAATGCACTTGACACCCATATTGTAAATGTGAATCATGATCTGCAAGGGTGGGTCATTGTCAAAAGTTTTGAGATCAGAAGAGGGTTAGATTTGAATGTTATGTGATGAGAAAATGCATCAACAAATGAATGATAAACCAAGTCTAGATGCATATTTATAGGAATGCGAGTAGTAACAAGAAGATGTTGGACTCTATGCCTTAATCAGGATTTGTAAGAAAATAATCATTGATCGAGGTACTCATGATGACTAGACTCTAGGACGACAAGCTAAGAATGAGGATCCTAAAAGTGTGAAGATCGACTACAAGTTCACTAAAATGATTAGACTAAAATCGAATATAATAGCCTAATTTGATGTTATAGAAGTAGTAAATAAATAACAATAAAATGTAGCAAATACACCCAAGCAAACTAAGAAATGAAATATGAAACTCTAATGTGCAAAGAGGGTTAGAAAGGCCTTAGATGATTTTTTGAGGTTGCAGGACTATGTCGCAGTGGAGACCAAATGAATAGGAGGAGGAAACCATCACACAGAGCCTGAGAAAATGTAGATCTGAGATGTCCGGCTAGAGTGGGGCGATTGGGAAAGGGATTGGGGTACATGGGGCACCCCGGTCTACAATATGGGTTTCCTAGTCTATGAAAAATATCTGCAAACCTCCTCCAAGGTGTCACTAGATTTTTGCATGTGTTTGTCTTCGATTGTATGTATATCGATGTATGATCACCAATGTCATTGTAGGCTGTAATAAAGGAATGACCTATAAAACCCCAAGCAAAGCATCAAAACCCTAAAAAATAAATATGCATATTAAGTGGTCGGAATCTGCTCATTTTCCAAATGGATGGACTTATCATTGATCATTGCACTACATCTCATACCTAATGTAGTTCTAGGTGTGTGTTTGTGGAGATCTTTCCTAGTTACTCTTGTGTTAGTCACACTTTGTAAGTAGCGAGTAATAACTAGATGTAGAATGTAAGTAAATGGTGCATGGAATAGAATAAAATCCCCTCCTATGAAGTGTGATGCAGATGAACTAGCCTTTTCCATTGTGATGGAGCTAGATGGATGTAAATGGAGTAGTAGAAGCCTTTGATAGATAAATCTTAGGTGGTGATACTAGTGATTAGCATTTGGTCCCCCATTATGGTCTCATAACTTTATATTTATATGGTTCTCTTGCTTTAATTTTGTAATTAACCCCGAAAAGGTCGACCACCAAAAATATAGAAATCTAAAACAACTAGAAAGTGCCCAAAAAGTGAGAGGAAAGTGCAAAGATGATCATGGCACCCACTCGAAACAGGGGAAAACACAGTATAAAATTACAACCGGGAAAGTGCAGTGCAAAATATAAAGTAGAATCGAAAACAAATCAAGATGGCCAAATACATGGGTTAATTAGTACTTTTTCACTCAAGAACCATATGAATAGTAATATGAAACTGGGACTAAATAATTATCCAAAGTGTGTGATTCAATGTCTACATGTACTAAACCCTACCTAGGGTTTTGACAAGCCTGAAAAGGATGAAAATAAATTTTAATCCTTTTTACAAACTTTCATACCATAAAATTCCACCTTTATTTTTATGTTAACCTATTATAGCTTTATGAGTAGTTAGAATAAGAGAATATGATAAGTTTGTTTCAAATAATGAGAAATTACATGCTAGAACAAGACAATTTCCACCATCTACAACACAAGTCATGGAAAAAGAATAGTTTTCTTATCTTTCTAACTCCAAGAATTAAAATACACCAGAATAAAAAACAATACTCTCTCATTAATGTCCTTATAGAGAGAGAGATTAACTATCACTCGAAAATGGACTCGCATATTCAAAATTTCATAAAAACCCTTGTTCTCCTTGAATATAGTTTTCTTAAAACAGAGTTATTGCTATCCTTCACTAAAAAAACTTTCACCACTTTCTAAAGTTTGTTTCCATGTTTTACATATATCTAGCTAACTTTTCCATTTATCCATTACATCAAGTTTCTATGTTTTTACATTGAGAGTACCTTTTGGACTCAAGAAGGCTAAAATGATTAAAAGGAGAAAACATTAACTTTTGATGAAAAATGTTACAATTTTCTCATGTCTACCCAAAAGTAGTTGTTCAAGACTCTTAGACATGACCTAAATACCCTATACAAACATCCTAGACTATTCATGCAAACCAAAATTTCTCAAAATGCCCAATTTCCTATCTAGGAATTTCAAATCTAATTTTGGGCAAGAAAACACTTCTTAAGCCAAAACTTGAAATTGTAAAGACCTCTAATGCCTCTATAAGCCTATCTAGACCAACCTAAGATATTGAAACACAAAATTTGATGAAACAAACCTTTCCTAGTTGATGCTCCTACATCATTCTCCCTAGGAACAAGAAATTTAGCTCATGAACTCATGTTCATGAGACCTTCCAGAGTACTACCATGCTTGATGATATCATTTTCTATCATCTAAGTGGCATCCTCTACAGGATGATGCTTCCACTTCACCAAGTACTGATAATATTCCTTTCCTATGGTTCTTTTGCTTACCCTTTGTCTAAGATTGACTCTGGTTCTTCTTTTGTTACTTGAGGTAACTGTTTTTCCCACTCTTGGATTGTTGTTTCTTCTTCTCTAGTTGTATGATCACTCTCTTCTCCCTCCTTAAATGGATATAGGTCTGTAATATTAAAAATAGGAGAGATTCCAACATTGTCTGGAAATTCTATTTCATATGCATTATTGGATAATTTTTGGGGATCTTACAAGGACCAACTTTATTCAATTTTTGCTTATTATATTTTTCTTTTGGAAACCTTTTCTTCCTGAGATGAGCCAACACCATATCTCCCACTTGAAAAATGACTTCTCTTATTCTAAGATCGGCATTTTGTTTATACTTGTTTACATTCTTTTCAATTGCTTCTTTACCTATTCATGAATTTATTGCATGGCAATAACAAACTCTTCTTCTTTAGCACTTATTTTCTCCATCTTACCTTAATATCTCAACTCAAAAACCCCTCTTGGATGCATTCCATAAACTATTTGAAATGGACTCATTCTTGTGCTCCTGTTAGGTGAATTGTTATAGGAAAATTTAGCTTGTGGAAGGACTGAATCCCACTATTTAGGATTGTCCTTTGTCAAACATCTCAAAAATTGCCTAAACTCCTATTAACCACCTCATTTTTTCCATCTATCTGAGGGTGGTAGGCTGAACTGAAATTCATAATTTTTCCCAATTTCTTCCACAAATTTCTCCAAAAATTCCCTATGAATTTTGTATCTCTATCTGAAACAATACTCTTTGGAATTCCATGTAGTCTAACTACCTCCTTAAAAACAAATTAGCCACATGAGTAACATCATTAGTTGTTTTACATGGTATGAAGTGAGCCATCTTTGAAAATTTGTCTACTACCACAAAAATTGAATCATGCCCACCTTGAGTTCTTGGTAGGCCTAATACAAAATCCATATTAATTGAGTACCATGGTTTATTAGGTACTGGTAAAGGCTGATACAAACCTGCATTAGTGCTCTTTCCTTTAGCAAATTGACAAATCTTACATCTTTCAACAAACTTCCTTACATCTACTTGCATTTTTGGCCAAAAATAATGAGTGCTCAATTGTGTTAAGGTCTTATCAAGACCAAAATGACCTACTAAACTTCCACAATGCTTCTCTTTGATTATATTTTCCCTCATAGAGCTCTTTGGCACACATAATTTCACTCCCTTAAACAACAAACCATCTTGTATCATATAATCTAACCATGGCTCCTTATTTTGAAAAGTAGGATACTTACAAGCTTCATATGCTTCCTTGAATTCCATATTAGCCTCATAGACTTCCTTAAGCACTTCTATTCCCCCACTTTCAAGTTGAATCTCCCTTATCAACAAAAATATTCTACTTAATGCATCTTATACTTTGTTAGTTTGGCATTTCATGTGTTTTATAACAAAAGTGAAGTTTTAAAAATACTTCACCCACTTCATGTTCCTCTAACTTAGCTTGGGCTGGCTGGTTATGAACTGTAGTGCTTGATTATATGTAAATATGAAAAACTCCTTATGCATTAGATAGTGCCTCCACTTCCTCAAGTCTTGAACCATAGCATAAAACTCCAAGTCATAAGCAAAATATATATTTGTTGCTTCATTGAGCTTCTCACTAAAGCATACTACAGGTATGCCCTCTTGACTTAGGAAAAATCCTAGGCCACTCCACTTACATCACACTCCACTTGGAAAATCTTATTAAAATCAGAAGTGATAACAATAGTTGCTTTGTAATTTTCTTCTTCAAAAATTGAAAATTTTTCTCAACCATGTCAGTCCACACAAACTTCTTCTTATCTCCCTTATTGTATCAATAATGGGAGCATAAATGCCACTAAAATTTATGATATTTTTTTATAAAAACTAACTAATCCATGGAAAATTCTTACATAATATGTTGTTTTAGGAGTTGGTCATTCAACAATAGCTTTCACCTTGTCCTAGTATATCTTTAGCACACCCTATGAAACCACTAATCCTAGATACATCAGCTCTCTTTTCATAAACATATTCTTCTTAAGATTAATCAACATATTTTCTTCTTGTAATATTTGTAATACCTTCCTAAGATGTTAAAGATGTTCTTCCTTGGTTGAACTGTAAACTAGAATATCATCCAAATACACAATAGTAAACTTACCAATGAAAGGTTTTAAGACTTAATTCATAAGTCTTTAGTTAGCCTAAATGGCATAACAAGCCATTCATATAATTCTTCATTGGTTTTGAAAGTATTCTTCCATTCATCTCCCTCTCTTATCTTTATATAATAGTAGTCACTCTTAAGATAAATTTTTGAAAAATAAGCAGCACCACTCAAACAATTCATCAATTCTTCAATTCTTGGCAATGGAAACCTGTATCTTATGGTGATTTTGTTGATTACTCTATAATCTGTACACATTATCCAATCTCCCTCTTTCTTAGGCACTAGAACAGCTAGTACTACACATGGACTAAGACTTTCCTTAATCATCCCTTTATCCAAAATTTCTTATATTTGCTTCTTGATTTCAGCACTTTCTTGAGGAGTCATCTTATAGGAAACTTTGTTTGGAAAATTTGCACTTGTTGTGAGGTCAATGTGATGACTAATCCTTCTTATTGGGGGCAGCTCATTAGGCAACTCATCTACCACAATATTAGCAAATTCTCACAACATATATTGTATTTCTTGAGGTAGTTCATGCAATTTAGTGGCTATCATAATAGTCCTTGGTCTAATTACAAATCCAAAATCCAACTCTCCTTCCTTTATACTAGCCAAGAATTCTTTCTCACTCACCATCATCACACTTGAATTAGTCCCTTTCTCATTTTCTTCTTCTCTTAAAGGCAACAGAGTGTGGCTTACACCATCTTTTTGCAAAGTATAAATATTCTTTCTACCATCATGAGTGGTTTTCCTATCATATTGCCAAGGTCTTCCTAGAAGTACATGAAAACATCCATTGGCATTATATCACATAACACTATATCCTTGTATCCTCCAATCTGAAAATTCACCCAACATTGTTCACTCACAAGAAATTGTCCTTTTTGAAGCTAAGAAACCTTATAGGGTGTAGGATGTGGTATTCTTTTCAAACCAAGTTTTTCTACCATCTCTAATGACACAAAATTATCAGTCTTACTAAATCAATTACCATTTTACAACACTTACCTTGTGATTTACATATTGTTTTGAACAACATCTTCCTTTGTGTAGGATCCCTCTCCTTAGGTAGTTTGATCAACACTCTCTTCATCAACAAAGATTTATCAACCTTTGTTTCTTCTACATGAGATGGAGAGCCCAAACTTTCTTCCTTTGCTTGAACCAATAGATTTCTATTTTTAGTTCTTGAATTGCTAGCTTGAGGTTCTTTTGGACATTCCCAAGACCTATGATAAGGTCATAATTTTTTTCATTTAAAACATTTACCTATGAATCCTTTAGTCCCTCTCCCCCTCTACATATATCCTCATCTATAATAGAACCTTCTTCCTCTAAATCCACCTCCTGAAGTAGATGATTGTTCTTGTGAACAACTTGATTTTTCACTTGTTCTTTGGGATGAACTTCTTCCTCCTTGTTATCATCTTTCTCTATAGCTTCTCACCCTACCTCTTTGTTTTGCTGATTTACTTTGCTGATTTTTTCTTTTATTTAGCTTATTCTCTATTTTAAAATCATATTTATAACATTCCTCTAGTGTTTTTGGACTTACCAAACTTCGTTCATCCTAAATAGTGTACATCATCCCATTAAGGTACCTAGCAATCTTCTCTACAACCTTTTCCACATGCCCTGATCTAATTGTTAACATGTAGAACTCTTATGTGTAGTCCTTGACACTCATTTCCTTTTGTTTAAAATTTTGCAACTTTATGTACAAATTAATTTGATAGTTACTAGGTATAAACTTATCCTTAATCTTTGCTACCATTTTGTCCCATTCTTTAATCCTCATTTTCCTTTTTTAATCCTTTCATCTTGTATAAATTCTTGCCAAAGTGCTTTATGACCCTTCATGTACAAGCAAATTTTACTTTATTCTCCTCAGGAACATTTTCATATTCAAAATACTTATCCAAAGTAGTTATCCAATCAATAAGCTCTTCTCCATCAAGGCTACCTACATATGTAGGAATCTCCAACTTTGGTTTAGATCCTTGTCCCATTATTACCTTAAGTAATATGTTTATTTCACTTTCTTCTTGTTCTTCAACCTCTCCCCGTGTGTTGGAGCAGCATGTGGTTCTTCTTTATCACTAAAATCACCTATTATAGTTCCTCTTCTTTGATTGTCTTCCACTATTGTGAGCCTTGCATCAATTAACCCTCATATTCCTCAACTCTTCCAATATGGCATCTCCCACCTGGATGCCTCCTCTACCACCTCCTCTCACAATTCTTCTAGGTGGAATTTTTCTTCTTCTTCACAATCACACTTCTTCTTAGTTATTCTTAGTATCAACCTATTATGATACCACAATTAATGCAAATAGTAAAAGGAAACTAAAACTTGTTTGGTAAAATTTGCTACTAAACTCGGCTTATTAAAAACTACTAGCCCTCCAAATGTATAAGTCTTATTGTGCTGAATGAACCATAATGAATCTTGGAAAAGTGAAAACACTTTTGGATACCCTTTATCTCACTTATGCTTCTTGTAATATTTAAATCCTTAACTCATGTTATAAACCCTAAATTCTCTAAGTATCTTATGTCGAGTTAGGCCTCTTATTAGGTCTTTTCCTCCTAGAAACTAGACTATCACAAATTACATCCACCAAGAGTCTTGGAAACTTCTAAATCCTTAAAAACTATGTCGGGATCTGAAGGCAAGATACCTTGCAAATTTGAGCCAAGGATTCAATGTATAAGTCCTCTAATTGTTTTTGTACTAAACCCTACCTAGGGTTTTGACAGTCCGAAAAGGATGAAAATAAATTTTAAACAATTTTACAAACTTTCAAGCTCTAAAATTCCACATGTATATCTATTCCAACCTTTTACAAATTCTTATGTAGTTAGAATAAGATAATATGAGAAGTTTGTTTCAAACAATGAGAAATTGAATGTTAGAACAGGACAATTTCCACCATCTACAACACAGTATGGAAAAATAATATTTTACCTATCTTTCTAACTCCAAGAATTAAAAATACACCATGAATCAACAACAAAGCTCTCTCATTAATATCCTTGCGCACAGAGAAAGATTAACTATCACTCAAAAAATGGACTCATATATTCAAAATTTCATTAAACAACCATGTTTTCCTTTAATGTAGTCTTCCTAAAATAGAGTTATCTCTATCCTTCACCAAAAATAAGTTCTTCACAACTTTTTCAAGTCTATTTACATATTTTAAATATACCTAACCAAATTTTTCATCAATCTATTTCATCAATTTTCTATGTTTTTACATTAAGAGCGCCTCTTCGACTCAAGAAGACAAAACTGCTTAAAGGAGAAAACATGAAATTTTGATGAAAAATGTTACAATTTTCTCATGTCCACCCATAATTAGGTGCTCAAGACTCTAAAACATGACCTAGCCACCCTATACAAATGTCCTAGACTATTCTTTCAAACCAAAATTACTCAAAATGCCCAATTTCTTGTCTAGGAAATTCAAATCTAATTTTGGGCAGGAAAACACTTCTCAAGCCAAAATTTGAAATTGTAAAGACCTAAATACTTCTAAACACCTCTATAAGCCTATCTAGACCCTCCTAAAATGTTGAAACATGAAATTTTATGAAACAAACCTTTCCTAGTCGATTTTCCCGAATCATAACAAAAATAAGTTAAGAAGCCCGTGATAATCTATTTTCCAAAAATATTTATGATATCATTCATTAGATAAAGTAAACCTACTAGGAGGTATAATTTGGCCCTTCATGCAATAAAAATGATTCCAACTATTGTGTGATCACTTCATGCAATGACATCACAATATCTCATTTTTCTCATCAAGTTTATTATATTATATCATGAATTATTTGTAAGGCTTGTTGTTTCCCTAATTTGGAAAAAATCAAGGACAGATATGCCTCTACCGAGGAATTCCCTTCTTTTGTAGTTGTTATGAATTTATGTGATCTACTATATTTTGCATATGTGCTACATGTTCCTATATATATGTCACCTAGTGTAGATCTAAATATGCTCCTCCTTCAAATCCTCGATTACACATAAGGCCTTTTAGAGATGTCCTCATATTCTTTATGAAGTACATGTTTTATTTGAAACTCCAAAGATATCGCCAAATAACAATGAAAAAAATCTAACAAGAGCAGAAACCCCTCTTTTCCTAAATCAAATAATGTATACATTCAATGATGAGTGTGGACATCTAAAGGATTTAAATTATCAAGTAGTTAGTAAGAAAGAATGATTACTTTTTATCCATCCAAGATCCATCACCGCCAAAGATAACTGCAACATAGACATTTGTGTATCCTTAAATTCTATTAAAATTGAAAAAACAATCCACATGTTGTATTTGTAATCATATATGTGTGTGTGTGTGTGTGTGTGTGTGTGTGTGTGTGTGTGTGTGTGTGTGTGTGTGTGTCTATATGTATATGTGTATATATACATATACATATACATCTATATACACATATATATATATATATATATATATATATATATATATAGATGTGTATATAGATGTATATGTATATGTATATATACACATATACATACACATATACATATATATACATATACATATACATATATACATACATATATGTATATATATGTATATATATATACATATTTATATATATATATACATATATATATATATAGAAATACAGCATACGAACACGACACACACACACACACACACACACACACACACATACATATATATATATATATGTAGATACATATATATATGTACACACACACACACACACACACACACACACACACACACACATATATATATATAGATATAGATATAGATATATCTATATATGTATGTATGTATGTATGTATGTATGTAGATACATACATACATACATATAAATATGTATATGTATGTGTGTGTGTGTGTAGAAAAAATTGTAAAATTAAATCAAAGGGAGGCCCTATAACTTGCATTAAAAATGAAAGAATTGGAGAAATAAATTTATAAATTGAAATCAAGTATTAATTTTAAATATTGATTCATAAAATAAAACACTGCTACAATATATGCATTTATGTTTTTATTTTCTTTCAATCTTCTTTTCATTTAGAAGAAAACTTCTCATCATAATTGTTTCTAGAAATCAGATTGTCTTAAAGTGTTATGATAAATCAAACTAGAATCTTCCTCTTCCGCCTTTTTTTTTCTATCTCGTGTGGTTTGTTTTGGTTAGTGCTTCAAATTCATAGATTTTTTAGAATAAGAGAGACGATGATAATGTTACCAAGAAAGGGCATTGAATCAAGTAATATTGGCCAATTATTGGGGTCACATGGTTCTGTAATTAAATTAATTTTTAATTTTTAAAAATGTATCCATTCATTTTTGTAATAAAAACTTTATCATGTACATTCACACTCACCTTCAAAACCCAGAATAACAAAATTAAATGTGAATTTTCTAAGAGAAAATATAAATATATTCTTTATATTTTTGTTATGTTTTATATTGTGTTTCATTCAATACTTTTGCATTGTTTGGAGTTTTCTTTGTCTTAAGGAAGATCTTGAAATCTTAAGAAATTTGAAAATAAATGAAAAATGAAACACTATGGGAACAATTGTCACTAAAAAATCATTTCAAGTTTATAAATTACAATAATTTATCTATATTTTCCACTTCATTATTTTGTTGATTTCTTTATTGTATCCTTGTCTATTAAAAACATTATGAGAGGATAAACAAGTTGAAATAACAAATGAAGCAATATGTGATATGTTATGAGAGGATAATTGGAATGAATGAGATATCGCATCCATTCCAATTATTAGATAATTACAAATGAAGTAATATGCGATATTTTATTCAAACACAAATGCTAAAGATAACACATTACACATTCACATTACCTATTTCTTCTCCCTTTTCTATGCTAAATTTTTACATGAGGTAATGTATTCACTTGTTGTGTATGTGGCATTTTATGAATGGAAAATGGAAACAAACACATGATTTAAAACATATTTTATTGGACTCGTCTTTATCCTAATCCTTGCATTTAAGTATAAAAATAGGCCTATAAGCCTAATTAAGTACATAAAATTGTGTGTGTGTGAAGGAAGTAGAATATCTAGCTTGATTTAATTTCCCAATCTCCAACTAAGAAATTTTTGAAAGTACTCTTATCATAAGAAAACTAGTTAGAGATGACCTATGCTACAATATACCACTATATGCTCGATATTGAGACTTTAATAATTTTATTTTATTTTTAAATATTGAGGTCAAAGAATATTGGAATATAGTGTGCATGCTAAGAAAGATCCAAACTCAACTCCATCATGAAGAGATTAGGAAATTGTCGAGATTTTTATTGGATTATTATAAAGTTTTATAGGTTAGGTTAATGGTATATATCAAGTTGTAATGAGTTAAGTACCTTTGGATACAAGGAGAAATGTCAATCACCTACCAAAAGGGAGATCTTAAGAAATAGGTAGAATTCAAATCAAGGTTGAATGGAAAATCTACCCACACAAGGATATAGAGTTGAAAACATAAACACACATATAATATACACTTTAAAATCATGGGATATTGCTCACCAAAAAAATATCCAAGGAAACAATGTATTTGAGGATTAAAAAGCCTCGGGATTACTGCAACTTGAAAGCCTTTTAATGAAAAAAATCATAATATTAGACTAACTTCCTTTGTGTTACCCTTGACCCCATGCCTCTATTCATAGGAATTATATGAGGATTTTAGTGAGAAAGTATCTAATCAAATGAGTTTTCATGGATGGATAATTACAACCCTTTATCACTTATGGATAGGTACAAACATGACCCTTGATCTTGGTTTATATAACACAAAATAAGAAAACACAAACAAACCCAAGTTACCTTAGGCTTATCTTGAAGAATAACCCAAGTTAAGCTTACATACCTTGATGTGTAATATGTACATAAACAAATATCTCTTAGAAATAATATTACATTGAAAAAAGGATTTATGTACACAAGAGCTTACAAAGTCTTATAAGAATTATCAAGTTGAGGATGTAAATGCTCTAGGGATTAGAATGCAAAGCCTAGTGTGTAACACAATAAGAGAGGAACAAAGGGTATTACGTTATGACTTCTTCCACCTAGTCAAAAATATATCTAGCCCTAGTGCCCTATATAATTCATGTTTGGTGACAACAAACAACAAGTTGGACTTAATGCTTTGGTTGCACCCTGGTGAGAAAATATTAGAAAAGGCACAACTAGTATCCAAGATTGTCTTATTTGTTTACTTTTATTGGAAACTCAATGCTTTGCATAAATATATTTTCTATTATTTCCTATAATAATAATTTTGCATGCAAAACCATGTCAATTTTTGTAGGTACTTGAATAGATAGATAGATAAAGTTGTTTGATAACTAATCGGTGACAATTCGCCAATAAATAGTAACCTCTAGTTAATAACTAATTCTCAAGTGGATACACTATATGGGAGTATTGAAGATTAAAGATATGTCTTAATGTTTTTCCAAAAAAATGGACATAGAGATACTAAAATTGACAATGGCATAAACAATTTTTATTTGGAAAAATGACACAGAAAGACAAGTAGCAGGTAGATAGACAATCTTTTTATAGAATTTTTGTTGTATGCGTTAGAAAATTTTCCTACTAAAGACATAAATATATATTTTTCCTTTAGAGGTGGCATAACCACATGAAAATCTGGTTTTTCCCCTTCAATATCACATAGAGAGTAAATTGACTAAATGAAACTAATAAATAGATACGAAGATAATTATAAGTAAATAAAGATTGACATGAAATATCCCGACAAAATCTTGGTGATCAACCTCAAGGTTTCAAAAAAAAATCATGAAACCAATAAGATGTATTTCTCAAAAACAAGAAAAGATAAATACACCCGAAGAAATTCACAATTCCTTTACATGACCTACAAGAGTTTCAACAATGAGCTTTCAAGAGTGAGCACAATAATTCACAAGATCTCAAATACTTCCTAATGTTTAAAAATCATAATGAATCTAAAATACATTTATGTACAATGAAGTACAACAATAGTAATTAAATGAATTCAAGGGAAAAAATGAAATGATGAATTCTAAAGATAGATCCATGTTCAAAATTCAATATGTTTATCATACTTAATGCTAAGATATCAACAAAAGTAAAACCATACCTTAATACTAGTCCTAGTAATAATTTGGACACTCATTTGTAAGCTAGATAACCCTCATATGATAGCATTTAGTTTTCCTCAAAACACATGTGTTTTGGCTATAAAATTGGTGTAGTTCTAGATAAGGATTGTATATATACCTCATTTTTGTGCTTGTTAATTGTTTATTTTATGCAAGGGATGTTGATGCATTATCCTCTAGAGTGGATGATGTCGAGATTAATGTGTGATCAAGTATGCTCGTGTGAGCTAGGCCACAACCGTTAAAATATGTTGTTTATAGGTTTCTTCATCGATTTTACACTAAGGAGTAGACATAGGAGAATCCGTGATGAACCACATATATGGAAAGGAATAATAAATTTATCAAGCATCAACTTTTCCACCGACCATTAGAATTCATGGAGAAATGCAAAACCATGTAATACTAGAGGAAGTCATGGATCACTATAAATTTGTTGAAGACTACAAAAAGTCACCAAAGACTACAAAAACTCATCAAAGACTATGGAATCTGCCAAATAATGAAGGAATCCACATGACGAGGGAAAATTTTCATAACAAATATAGAGCCCAAAATGGAAGATATAGAGTCACCACCAAAGTAAGTGACTATTGGGTAAATGTATGAAGTACTCACTTATGGTAACTCATTGTAATAGAATTGGAGAGAGATGGTATGAATAAAGGAAGAAAGAGAGATAAAATAAGAGTAGAATGTAGAAGTACATCAAAGCATGTAAATATATATATGTAAGAGCACGTAAAGTGAATAGATTATTTAAAGTGAGATATGGGAATATAAGGAATGAGTGTGTGATAAGAGATAAACTATGCATTGTAATATGATTTGAATAATGAATACAAGAATATTGATTTGATCTAATTGTGTGTACATTTATATTTATTTGTTATATTGAATGTTTTTTTCTATCTAAATCATTCCCCACACATCCCTTATCAAAGGATGAACTACTTAACCCTCACGATAGCGTTGAGGCTTAAAGTCAACATTTTGGTGTCTAAGCCCAAGTTCCTGTTATTAAGTTGATTTTTGGAGAAGTAACACCACCAAGGTATTAGAAACTTGCATTAAATAAGATTGAATATTTGTGGGAAAATTAGATAAAGATATTCATACCAAAAGAAGCACAGAGACTAGGAGAGTCTTACAAAGAAAATGAATCTAACTTCTTTGGAGATTCTGGAGAAGAATTTTGGTCAAGCTTTCCATACTTATTATGGCTATGGATTTTCGGAGTAGCAGGAGGAACACGTATACATGGCTCAATTTAATAAACCTAATCAATTGGAAACAAAAAATTAGATATACTTGAGGATCTGGATGAACCATGGACAAGAGCACTTGAATCTTGGTTCGAGACAATGATAGACTCATTTCTTAAATTACTTGGGCTATCCAAGGCTAGACTAGTTTCAATCATAAAAGGAATAAATTTTACGAAGGGGGTAGAGGAATATTTCTTAAAATATTTCCATTTCCGATCCATGTCATTCTATTAGAGAAGAGATTAATTAAAATTGCACAAAAATTTCTCTCGAGGAAAGGCATTATGGGATGACGAGCGAGAAAAGGGACAATCCAAGAGATGTAACCATTTAAATTTTCTATGGTAATGGTTGGGGTAGAAGAAATAGGATATTAGGATGGATGGAAAGATAAAAACAACAGATATTAGTTAGCCAAGACTAATAATTAAGAGGATTAAGAAATAAAACAAAAGTAGAAAGATGAGGAGATCGTGAGGAAAGAGCTAGATTAGTAGATAGAAGAGGGAATTAGAAAAAAAAATAGATAAACAATGAATAGAAAGAGAAGGGACGATGAAAATTTTGAATGAAAGGAAAGAAAAATTATCTAAAAACAAACCCACATCAAGTGGATGTCAGAAATGGAAACTTTGGAAAGGAGGCAAACATAGAAAGTAATGTTATAATTCTCGTGGAGAGTGGAGATTAACAATTTTTTCTTGCACTAGAGATGGAAATTAATATGAGACAATTTTTGGTAGATAGTAGATTACAACATTCATTATCTCAAAGCATGTTATATTAATGAAAGAGTTACAAGAAATAGTGGATAATATAGAACCAAAAACTAGGAAGATTTTAGGAGTAGAATATTTGGAGAAGTATAAATCAAAAGCTAAACTCATGATAGCAATGAAAGGTGAAGAAGAAGAAATAGGGTGATTAGAGATAGAAAATAATAACGTAGGAAAGGATATGGGATATTCAATTGTTATGTTGGTAGAAGAAAATAATACATGATGGTTAGAAAAATAAGTAACAAAAGAAGAGGTGGGGAAGGATACATAGAAGTAGGTTTAGAAGAAGGATATAGATTAAGAGATATTAAAGGTAGAAATTTATTTATGGAGAGGGGTAGTATTGAAGAGATACCACCAAAAGATTCATATGTCAACCATCGCACAATCCCAAAAGACATGACCCCCTCAAAACAATCGTCATCACATGTGTCATCGTACATCACTTGAGAAATTACAAATAGGAGAAATTTTGAAGGAGAGATACAAAAATTAGAAGAGGAAAGAAAGAAAAAGAAGAAGTATTAAAAGGATTTAGAGATTTTTAGGATAACTATATTTTGACATAGAAGTAACAAGAGGTAAGGGAAAAAGGGATATCCTCAAAAGATACATTACCAAAACTAAAAAAAGGAGAAACCTTCAAATGTACAATCAACAACTCAAACCTCATATAGTTCACATAATATCATAAGGATGGCCCAGAAAATTAGGTTGTCATTGTTTGGAAAAGATACCAAGGATGCAGAGGAACACATGTTCATCTTAGACTCATTCTCAAAAGTAATAATATCACAGATCAAGTATTCAAACTACATGATTTTTGATAACATTAAGAGATGACACGTTAAGATGGTACATGAAGATAAACCCACAACACACCAAATATTGGGATGCTATAGAAAAGGAGTTTAAGGATGAATTTCATTTCCACGAGGCACTAATTGAAAGTGTGATGAATATGAGAGATTTAATACCAAAAATAGAGAAACAATAAAGTAATTTGACTACAAATTCAAAAATGTAGAAAGAAGACTAGAGGAGCCTCTAAATGTGATAAGTAGAGAATTGAATGGTTAATTTCAAGTTTACTTGCCTTACCCGAGAGCCTCATTGGATGGAAAAACTTTTTCAACATATGGTGAAGCATTGGAGATGGAAACTAAATTATAATACCAACCATAGTGTAGAGAAAGGAAAACTCAATCAAAAAAGTTTGGAAAAGGTACACATGGAGTTGTCTAAGCTAAAATTATAACAAGAAATATAAAGAAAATAATATCTAAGAACAAATTCACCTCCTAGAGTAGTCCCGAGACCAAAAATATAGTGCACAAGTATGTTCTACAAAAGTACATAACAAGTTAAATTTCCCTATCCGGAGAAAGAAAAGAGATTCGTTGTAATTAGACAACACTCATCAAAAAAGACATCTACCAATAACACACCTCCTACGAAATAACATGGTGTGGAATCTGCAGTTATATGATCAACATACAAAAATACATGCCCATTAATGGAATTATCCCACCTACTAATCAATTAATGTATTACACACCACTAATCCATTCAATCATTACCATCACATGTGTCCTAATATTGATGCCATGGAATAATTAAATGATTACAATATTAGGAGAGTAGTGGCCAAAATATAATCTCCGCACTCGCAACACCCGTAAATAACACACCTCCAAATGTAGTTATACAACTAGTACCACAATACTAGACACCAACAATTGCACCCCCACAATATCAAGGATACCAAGGTGATCCACCTCCTTATAGAGGTGGGTACCAAGAAACTGTTATAATCTCAAATACCAAAGTTGTGGTGAATGTTATAGAGGGGACTATAGAGGAGGATACCATTGAGGATATAGAGGTGGTTATAAAAACTATCAATGAGGAAGGGTCTATCAGGGGATACCAAGGAAGAAGTGATTACTCAAACAATCAAGGAAAAGATAACCAAAACAAGAATGAATCATAAAAAAGAAAACCGATGAGATACTAAAGGTGTGAAAAATATGGGCATGTAGCAAGAAATTACACACAACAAGAACCCTATAGATTCTACCATGAAAGAGGAACCCATGATTCATTTATCTCGCCCTAAAGCATCTCAAATCTATAGAAATGGTGGGACAAAATCTTAAGCATTAGGAAAGGATGCCAATAAGAATGTAAAACATATCACAAGGATCCTAAGAGACAAATTTTCCATAGACAAATCAAAAGAAATCAAGATTAATGGAAAAGCATCAATATCTATGAATCAAAGGCGAGTGATCAAAAGAGAAGGAAGAGGCTAGAGAGAACTACCGAGAAAAGAAAAAATGAAAAGATATAAATTGAGAATGCGAAACATTGTGTTGAGCCATTGTAACCACTAGGAGTGGTCATAAGAAAGAATAGGACAAAGGGAAAGGAAAATAATTCAAACACTTTGGTATAAGAATATACATCTAGTGAATAAGAATGGAATTTGAACTGTTTAAAGCTAGAATGCATGAGAAAAAAGTTATAAAGAGTAAAGAAATAGTGAAGAAAGTTCAAAACTGTGAGATAGAAGAAAAAAATGGAGAAGAAGAGATGAAAACCTCAAGGTAATAGCTAGGCTAACCATCCAACAAAGATTGGTGGAAAAACTAAAACAATTTTGCAAATACTAGAATAAGCAAAAACAAAACTATTGTGTCCAACATGATCGAAGCCACACATAAAAAGAAGAAAAGAAAATTTTCCACACATAGAGGGCTTGGAAAAATTAGAAATTCACTTGGATATTAAAATTTGTGACACCAAAGTTTCAAAGGTCTTACTTGATCTAGGGCGGTGTATGCATGCTAAACTTTAAACTAAGTTAATTGAAGTAACATAACACCAAATAGATCCCAACTTAGTTAAATTAAAGAAAATACATCATGATAAAGAAAAAAAGGAAGCTAGTTAAACCACAAAATATGAATCTATACTAAGTGGAAACCTCCTTTTGACATTTGGATGTGTTTTGGGTTATAGGTACTTCCTTTGTGAGTCAAACGTAGACCACATAGGATCAAGTATTTCTCAAGAAAAAGTAATATATCTCATCAAGTATGGCTTAGTTGTCATTTTTTATTCTTCTCTTACTACTCTTTAACAAGTAGAAAGGGGGGAGATTTAACAATTCTTCCAATAACATGAAATGCTCTTCTCAAGTATAATGTTTGTCAAAGACACGGTGTGTAAAGGTGTGGATTAGTAGAAAACTACTAGGTTTCTTATTTAGCTTTCCATTTTGGGATAAGCTTGCAACCTAGTGAATGTAGAACTAGAAAGGGATAGGTATGATTATAAGATATTATTTAAAGATTAGAAACTCATGGGAGTTCGGGAAGGTTTAATTAATCAACTAGGATTAATTAATATGCTTTGAGTTAAGATTATAAAAGCCATTTAGATATGATTAGGAGGGAAATTAGTAAAATTTGAAGGGTTTGAAAGGGGAATTCAACCAATGAGAGGGATTATTAATTAAATACGAGATTAAAATATTAATTAGCTAATAATGGTTAATTAATTAATTAAAAGAGGATTATAACTAATGAAGCAAAGTCAATTGGCATCTAGGATGGGAGACGAGGCTAGTTAATTAACGAAGTGTTATTAATTGATCGAGATGAAGGGGAATGCTAGCTAATTAGTGGGAAATTCACTAATTATAACAAAATGATGGTAAAGAAGACAATTAGTGCAATTTTAGTATTAAAATTGTGTGGTCAAAATTAGGTGTCTACAAAGTGGATGTGAACATAATGTCCAAGTGAACATGGGATCTAAGCTAGGAAAACCCCTCCTTGAGCCAGTAAATTACAACATCATCTTGGTTGATGGATCTAAAAGTCTCCACTAAGTGTATTGCAGAATGTCGAATTTGATTTCATGCGTATCAAGAAGATTTTAAATTTTGAAATCATGGAAAATGTCGCCAAAAACCCTTCTTATAATTTCATACTTACACTAAAAGGTTCGTTGATTGCAATGGAAAGTTAAATTTTGAAGATGAAGAGGTTAATGTAGAAATTAAATGGCATTTAGGTCCATCTTCCACTCAAAATGAGTATGAATGTGTCATGGTCGGAGGAGGTATGGCATGACACAAAATATGAGTAGTTTATGAGACATAAGGAATATACATAATCAGCCAAATCTTAAATTTTGACAAAGAATTTAAACCTAGCTCAAAAGGGGGAGTCACTTTAGATAGTAATACTATTGATTCAAGTTCTAGTCGGATGTAGAATCATGGGTACATGGCTTCCCAAAAACAAGGATTAGAAAGATATTTCATGTAAGGTGGATGTATTTCCATAATGAAAATATACCAAAAGAAGACGAATACTACTCTACGAAGGACAAAGAAGAAATATATTGGCCTCCTGAGGAGGATTTCCTTGGAGAAAAATAAAGGTATTATTTTGTGAAGGAGGAAGAATTAGTCATAGAATGTACACAACCAAATAATGAAGGAGGAGAAAAGAAAGAATGAGTAGTAAAGGTGTATATAGATTAAGTCATGGGGATTCACATCAAACACTACCAAAGTTTTCTCGGTATTAGGGATGTAGAAGGATATTTTGGAGAAAATGGTGAGGGTCTTCCTAAATGAAGCAGCCATAATGGAAGGCTTGGATGATACATTGACAATCAATATCGCTCGTTGGTGGGAAACTCACAAGCCCAATATTACACATTGGAAATTATTAGTAACAAAGACTAAAAACTAGATATTTGGAGAGTGAAGGTTATTACTTGGCCATACTAGAATACACAGAAAGGGATAACCTCAACAACATATTAAGGGTTTCCTTACACACCTGGAGAGTGTGTGGAAAGACATCCCCAACTATATGGATATGTAATTATTTTTCTAAACTTTGGGCCCTTTGCCAAAGTCATGGTACATCCACCAGAAACTAGAACATATACAAGGAATTGGGATCAATTAGTAATAGTTGTTTACCATATATTCAACTTTTGGGATGTAGACTTAAATAGCTTACAAGTATTACAAAATGTCCACACCTTTACTCTTACTTAATGGAGATGCAATTTCTCAATTTATGCGGATGGATAGATAAATTAAAATAGAAGATCCTAAATAGAAAAGTAAAACCATGGAGCCTAAAAGAATGAGAGAAATGGATTTTTGTTTTACTGTGGAAAAATAAGAGAAAGGAAACACATAAGAACAACCCCAAAATTTAAAATTCAATGTCATAGAAGGTGAAAGAAATGTGGTGGAAACACATACTAGAGAAGATAAATATTTTTACAAACCAATAAAACTTGGAGAAGAAAACATTGGATTAGATGGAGAATAAAAGTGGCAAAGATATGATACTATTGGGGAGAAGAGGAAGTGACTAAGATCATAGAAATTCTCGAGTATCGGGATATTTTTCCTAAAGACTTCAAATAACTCTACGGGATCAAGGAGAAATCAGTAACAATGAAAATTCAAATTAAGGAAGGCATCAAACACTAAAGAAAATACCCTATAGACTAAAACCCAATTTCAAGGTGAAGGGTAAAAACAGAGATTGACAAAATGTTCAAAGCAGAATAATCAAACTCGTAGAAGATGTTGAATAAATTAGCCCTATAGTAGTAGTAAATAAGAAAACGGAGACATAAGGATTTGTGTGGACTATAGGGAACTCAAAAAAGCATGTGTTTAAGATCCATTCCTACCCCATTCACTCGAAGAGGTATTAGAGAATGTGTCAAGATGAGAGGTGTACTCTTTCACTAACGGGTTTTTAGGATATCATTAGGTTATAATATCTTTATAAGACCAACCGAAAACAACATTTGCCACCGAATGAGGATCATTTATGTATACAATCGTTCCATTTGGGTTGAATAATGCATCAATAGTGTTTAGTACGATCATATTGAATGCATTCAAAGAATTCATACATGACTTATTGGAGGTATAATTATATGATTTGATGATGTGTAGGATACTAAATGTTATGTCATTAATCATATATCTTACATTGGATGTATATAGTTGACTTGTGGCTATCATTACTTCTTATCATGATGTATCTATTTCAATTATGTTATATTATCACTAGTGGGTCGGACTTGGTGATGGCCATAACATAGGAATAGTATATATAGGGGTTAGTAGGTAGTAGTTGATCATCATATTGAGCATTTGAGTCTTATTGTATGGTTTAGAGGTTGCCCCCTCAAAGTGGATAAGATATTCTACTTGCATATTGAGATCATTTATCTACAATATTGTGTTCTTTGGTGTTCTATCTGCTGCTCTCATAATTATATTATACAAGTAATTTCATTACAAGTGATATCGAGCTCGATCTCGGTTGATGTCTTTGTCGAACCCTAATTTATGAAGGTTTGGTTATATCTCAAAATAGTTGTGAATTTTTCTACAATTTTTTGTTTGGTGTGGCGAAATCAATCAAGTAAGCTCCTCTCTAAATTTCAAGCATTTTTTACTTGTTTTGCAAAAGTTATAGTGGTTTTATTTTTTTCATAATTTGGCTACCGAGGGTGCAATTTTTTGGAATTTTTCTAAGTTTCTTATATTTTCGGAAATATTTCCAAAAATTAGCTAGGTTTTTTTTATGATTTCCTCTATTTATCCAATAAATTTATGAAACCCCAAACCCTAAAATGTTTCCCTATTCCATCTACCCCAAGTCCCAAACCCTACATCATGACCGGTAGATCAACCCGAGGCCAAGGGAAAGGTCAAGAACTCCAGGAATGACCCCAAATAAGGAAGATATGGATTTAGAATCTTCTAGTTTGGGAGTATCTGAGGTGGTCATCCAACTTCAGGAAAGGGTAAATAATATGGTGAGTAAGGATGACCTTAATAATGAGCTTCTTCATCTGAAAGGTAGCCTTAGGGGTGAACTTTAGATAGATTTTCAAGCAATGAAGTAGAGATTTTGCTTTCTCTTTCAAACACAACTCCCAATTCTAGTCATATGGGTTCCTCTAGCAATACTCACATAGGTCCAAATCACTCCAATCTAGGAGGCCCATTTACACATTCAGGTGGATCTCCTCACCAATGGCGAGGCATTATTCCAAAAGTAGAAATGCATAAATTTAATGGAAAGGATCCACTCAATTATATTACCCAAATGGAGAATTTATTTGATCTCCATCATATCCCATCGAGACAAAAGGTAATTATGGCATCCTTATATCTAGAACTTGACCAATTTGTTTGGTATCATTGGTTATATGCTCAAAAGCAAAAGAATGGTATAAATGTCACATGGATAGTTTTTCACTAAAGAGCTTCAATTACACTATAACTCTAGTGTTTTAGAGAATTACTTCAGCCAATTAGCAAAGTTAAGAAAAATAGGTTCAGTTAAGGAGAATGTTCATCAATTCCAAAATCTTTCCTTGCATGTGGAGGATATTACGAAAGTATTTGAATGACCTATTTCTTGGGGGTCTTAAGGACCACATTGAGCATGAGGTGTGCATGTTTAATCCAATCAAGGTTTCTAATTTTATTATCATGGCACGTAGGGCAAAGGAAAAATTTCTTTCCAGCAGAAGGCAATCCTTCTCTAACATAAAATATCAGAAGCACCTTGCCTCCATCGTACCCTCGGCCAGTTTGGATGACACCTCAACAAATTGAAGAAAAAAGAGAAAAAGGGTTATGTTTTAACTGTGATAAAAATATGGACCAAATCATAAATGTTCGAGAAAAAAATATTCTACATTGAAGGGATTGGTGATGAGGAAGAATATGAGGAAACATCAAGCAAGGAAGTGGAAAAATTAGAGGAAGAATATAAAGATCCCTAGCCCACTATCTCATGCCATGCTCTATCAGGTATTAGTACTCCACAAACCCTTTAGGTCATGGGTTATCTTAAGAAACAAAAGGTGACAGTATTGATTGATTCGGGAGCACACATAATTTCATCAATCATAAGTTGGAAGCAAGACTAAATTGTTTCATCTACCCAAAGACAACAAGACTAAATTTTTTCATCTACCTAATGATTTTAAGTAATGATTGTGGATGGTGGCACAATCTAATGTTCATGTAAATACCATAAAATCAGAATTATGATGGGTGACTACACATTGGAATCTACGATGATTGTTATTCCCATGGGTGGAGTTGATATTGTCTTAGGTGTTCAGTGGCTCACAACTTTGGGCACCATAGAGATAAATTTCTAGGAATTGTTCATGCACTTTCATTCTAAGGGTAAATAGTTTGAACTTCGAGGACTATAGGAAAAAATTCCTCAAGTGGTTAGTTCTCACCAAATGCGAATATTCTTAAAAGGAGTTGAAGGTTTTGTAGCATGATTGTTCTCCATGGAATTTCAACCACCAACGACAATAGTGCATCCTGATCTTCATAAGGTTATTGATCAACATGCAGTTATATTCAAGGATCCTAGAGGATTTATGCTCTGAAAGAGATCATGATCATGTCATTCAGTTGATTCCAAGAAGCCAACCCCCAACATCAGGCCTTATAGATACCCATATGTGTAAAAGAGTGAGATCGAGAAGATGGTGGAGGAAATGTTGAAATGGGTATTATTCATAGTAATAATGCTTATTCTACTCTAGTGGTGATGGTATGCCATAAGGATGGAAGATGGCGCATGTGTCCAGACTACCGAGAACTCAACAATTACACTATCAAATATAAGTTTCCTATTCTTGTCATTGATGATTTATTAGATGAGTTATGTGCAATTTATTTTACAAAACTAGATCTGCATTCTGGGTATCACCAAATTAGAGTAAAGAAATAATATATTCATAAGACAACCTTCAGAACTCATCAAGGACTTACAAATTCCTAGTGATGAATTTTGGTCTTACTAATGCACCCTCCACATTTCAGAGTTTGATGAATTCAATATTTATACCATTCCTACAAAAGTTTGTCTTGGTATTTTTGATGATATCCTCATCTACAAAAATCATGGGAGAAACATTTACAACATGTCAATACAGTCTTAGAAGTCTTAAAGAAACATCAACTATATGCCAAGCCTTCAAAGTGTTCTTTTGGGGTACATGAAGTGGAATACTTGGGCCATATTGTCTCTCAAGAAGGTGTTAAGGTGGACCCTCACAAGATCCAGGCCATGGTGGAATGGGAAGTCCCAAGAACCCTCAAGAATTTATGAGGTTTCTTAGGTCTCACAGGGTATTATCACAGATTTGTAAAAAACTATGGTAGTATAGCAACACCACTTACAAAATTATTGAAGAAATACTCCTTTTAGTGGAATGAGGAAGCTTCTAGGGCATTTGAAAAATTGAAGGTGGCAATGTGCACCACTCCAGTATTGGAAACTCCAGATTTCTCCAAGACCTTCATAGTTGAATGTGATGCTTCAAGAAATGGGATCGGAGTAGTACTCATGCAAGAAGGACATCCCATAGCATTTGAGAGCCAACAACTAAAAGGAAAGAATTTTTTGAAACCCACCTATGAGAAGGAAATGATGGCAATATTACATGTAATCAAACAATGGAGACCATACTTTATGGGTAGACACTTTAAGGTCAAAATTGATCATGATAGTTTGAAATAATTCTTGGAGCAACGACTATCTTCAAAAGAACAACAAAAATGGGTCACTAAGATGTTGGGGTATGACTTTGAGATTATTTATAAGAAAGGGAAGGAAAATGTGGTCGTTGATGCTCTATCTAGGAGGGATGAGTCCACGAAAGCATTGTTATGTGCCATATCTATACTAAAGGTAATATTGGGTAGATCAAGTAAGGGAATAATGGTAGAAAGATGCAACAACACATACTCTCATTCAAAATCTCTAGGAAGATCCAACCATATCAGAATAATTTATATGGAAGGGGATACATTGTGGTACAAAGATAGGTTATATTTGTGTAATAACTCTACACTTAAACACCATGTTCTTTTAGAGCTCCATTCTTCTCCACTATGTGGCCATTCTGGTTCTTGAAAACTTATCATAGAGTTAAGTAGGATTTCTTTTGGGAGGGGTTGAAAGGATATGTTCAAAAAAATTGTGGCAGAATGTTTAGTGTGTCAACAAAATAAGGGCAAGACCATTAAGACACCAGGTCTCCTCCAACCTTTTTCTATTCCTAGCGAGAGATGGGAAGAGGTATCGATGGATTTCATCATAAGATTACCTAAATCAGAAGGGAAAAGCATCATCATGGTTGTGGTGGATAAACTTACCAAGTATGCTCATTTTTTCCCTGGCTCATCCTTTCACAACTAGTATAGTTGTCATCTCATTTATGGACACAATTCAAAATATCCATGGCACGCCCAAAATTATAGTAAGTGATCATGATCCAATATTTACAAGCAATTTTTGGATTGATTTGTTCTCTTGTTTGGGTACCCAACTAGCTCATATTTCATCTTATCATCCTCAATCAGATGGTAAACTAAGGTGGTAAATAAATGTTTATAAGGATATCTTTGATGTTTTACTTCAGATAAAGTAATAACGTTGGGTGCAATGGTTGCCACTTGTAGAATGGTGGTACAATACTTCATTTCATACCTCCTCCAAAATGTCTCCATTTCTAGCACTTTACGGGTACCATCCTCCATCACTCATCTCTATCTTGAAGGTCAAACCAAAGGTGAGAGAAATCGAGATCACATTTAACACCAACATGAGGTACTCTCTAGTCTTAGAGATAATTTGGAAAGGGCACAAAACCACATGAAGCAACAGGCTGATCAACATTGTAGTGAGAAACACTTTGAAGAGGGTGACTTTATTTTTGTACGGTTTCATCCATATAAGTAGTTATCATTAAAATAACAAAAGAAGGATAATAATCTTGCTCCTAAATATTATGTTCCTTACTGTAGTGTTGCAAAAAATTAGTAGTGTGGCATATAATCTGGAGCTCCCTCGAGTAAGTAAAATACCTCCAATCTTCCATGTTTCTTTCTTTAATAAAGTTATTGGGTAACACATTTCCACCTAGTCATTACTTCTGAACTAGATGAGGAAGGAAGAATCATATTGGAACCTGAAGGTATTCTTCAAACACACACCAAAATACTGAGGACCAGAGTCATTACCGAGTACCTAATCAAGTGGAAGAATATGAATATTGAGGATGCATCATGGGAGGATGAAGCATTTGTGCAGAAGATCAGGCTTCCCAACATTGGGGACAATGTTTCTTTGAAGGGAGGGGCATGTTACGCCCTTAATCATATATCTTACATTGATGTATATATCCAAATTATGGCTATCATAACTTCTTATCATGATGTATCTCTTTCATATATGTTATATTATCATTAGTGGGTCAGCCTTGGTGATGGCCATAGCATAGGAATAGTATATATAGGGGTTAGTAGGTAGTATTTGATCATCATATTGAGCATTTGAGTCTTATTGTATGGTTTGGAGGTTGCCCCCTCGAAGTGGCTAAGTTATTCTACTTGCATATTGAGATCATTTATCTACAATCTTGTGTTCTTTGGTGTTCTATTGTTGCTCATAATCATATTTATACAAGTAATTTCATTACACTAAATTATCACATCTAAGGACTATAGATGATGTTCCAAAGACGTAGGGCACTACAAATTTCACTCAATCTTAAGAAATGCATATTTCTTACACCATTTAGAACATTGTTGAGGAATATCATCAATAAAGAAGTTTTTTTAATAGATCCTCTTTACACATCACCATAGTCACACTACCACCCCAAAAATAGAAAAAAAATGTCCACACAATACTGGGATACACATGGTATCATAGGAAGTTTATAATAATTATGCAACTATAAGTGTTCCATTGGAGGAATTGCTTAAAAAGAAATCAAATAAATAGACATAATGGATAAAATAATGTGCGGATGCATATGAAATACTCAAAGATAAAATATTGCATACCCCGATACTCATATTTCCATATTGGAAGGTCCCATTCCAATTCCATGTAGATGCTTCAAGAATAGAAATAGGCGTAGTGTTGGCTCAATTTTGGGATGAAATTAATCACCCCATTTCCTTTGTAGAGCGTGAAACTAGAAAGACTAGAGAAGAATTACTCAACTACAAAGAGAGAATCCTTTGTAATGGTATACGCCTTGTGAAATTTCAAACACTAATGAACAATGAAGCTTAAGATTCTACATACAATAATCTTCCTTTCACGATCAAATTTATTATGAGAAACTTAGAAATATTAGGAAACTAATTTTCCCACAAACCAATATTATGTGAGTGGTTTAAACAACCCAACTCAATTACAAACAAATAACAATATGAGTTGTTTTATTAACAACTCATAAACAAACTTTTACACTTACATAATAATAATTACCCATGTAATTATTATTTACAATAATGGAGCACTAACATAGATTTCCTAACATTTCCCCCTTAGTGTGAACATGGGGAAAACATCAATCTCATACCTACACCACCTTCATGAATTGGTGATTTTCACAGAAAACCATAAACCTAAATGATGGTTTTACATATGGCTTACCAAAAACCAAGGGTGGTTTTACATGTGGTTTACCACAAACCAAAAGATGATGGTTTGCATATGGTTTACTAACAACCAAAATAGGTGGTTTTACAAGTGGTTTACCAAAACCATAAATGATGGTTTTGTAAGTGGTTTACCAACAACCACATCACGATGTTATAAGTACTCTCATCAATTCTCATCAACATTTCGTTGTAGGAAATAACATAGAAATCCATCTCATACACAAAAATGGAAAAACTACTCTCACAATAAAAATGGAACATTAGAATATGTTCCCCCCTCAATGTGAAATTTCCACTTATCCACACCACACAAGAACAAAAATCACTTTGAAATCTAAAGCATCTTTGAAACTAGAAATATGAAAACACAATAGAAATAACACTATAAAAAATGAAAGTAAATACTCACAAAGAAAAATTTCCACCATAGAAAAATGTGCCCTGTCATTGGTGATTGATGAGAGGTTTTTGATTGACCTCCAACCTTTAATACCTTCGTCCTCCAATAGCCTTCTTAGTATAGAAAATCATCAAAAGTATAGTCACATTCTTCTTTCATGGGTTCTTCCTCACTATTTGATTCTTCTTCTATGATTATATTGGCTTCATTTGTTTTAATTTTTCCATTGATAAAAAATTTAGCTCGAATTCTACAGTATGTGGATGTATGTCCCTTTTTTCTTTGAGTAGAAACACTCAATTTCCCCTTCATTTTAGAGAAATTCTTATGCTTCCTTTTCAAGTACAATGCAATCTCTTCTTCTACATCTTCTTTAGTTCTTTTTTCTTCAGCTAGAAGAGAAGAAATCATATCATCCAGTGAATGAGAAGGCATTTGACCAAGAGTGAAAACAACATTAATGTATTTATGAGGTAAACTATTCAACAAAATAGCTTTAGCATCCTCTTTATCAACTTCAGCTTCAACTTCTACCAATTGTCTCATGAGGGATCGCAAATCATTGATATGGCTTGACATATTAACTCCATCATTCATTTTGAATTTAAACAATTGCAATTTTAGAGAAAATTTTGCATTTACAACTTTACCACCAAAAGTCTTGTTCAACAATTCCCATATTTCCCTAGATGGTTTTTCCAAATCTACATGGTGAAGTTCAGAGTCTGACAATGCAAGCCCTATTATAGCTTTAGCCTTATCATCTCTACTTTTCCATTCCAACAATTTATTGGCATCTATAGGTTCCTTTTCTTTGCCACATACTATTCCCCATAGATTTTTATTCATTAATTGCATTTGGATCTTCACTTTCTAGGTATGAAATTTGATCCCATTGAACTTATCTACTTAATCTCCATTGAGTAACAAGGATTTCAAATAAATATAGAAAATATAAATATTAACTCAATTTTTTGTTCTACACGCAATTACAGAATTAATGTTAATTGATCAAAGAATCGATGTTGATTTGTAGAATCGCTTTCAATTGAAACAAGATCAACGTCGATCGCTGTTAAAAAAATTGTGATTCAACTTCTGACCAAAAAAATTAGACTATTATACCAACGAGACTATAAATGGCCATGGGAGCTCTCGAAAGGCATAAATCATGTGACTCCACTCTAATACCAAATGAAGATCAAACTTAAGATTCTCGCACACAATAATCTTCTTCTCTAATCAATTTAATTATGAGAAACTTACAAAGATATGGGGAGACAATTCCTAAAAATTAGGATACCAATTTTCCCACAAACTAATATTATATGAGTGGTTTAAAAATCCAACTCAAGCTTACAAACAAATAATAATATGATTGTTTTATTAACAACTCATAAACAAACTTTTATACTTACATAATAATAATTACCCATGTAATTATTATTTACAATAATGGAGCACTAACATATATTTCCTAACAAACTACCGGCCCCACCATTTTTCTTTTACACGATCATGAACCCTCAAATACCTAATTAATAGACCCTTTTTTCAAGGAAGATTTTGTAGATGGTTCGTGTTATTCTAGGAATTTAATTTTACTATATCGGTGAAACCAGAAAAATTAAACAATGGTCCATATTATTTATCCCAAATTGAGACAAAGCGAAGACCAAGGCCCCATTGATGATGATTTTTGTGGGGCCCATCGATAACAAGTAGAGTAAGTTCTAAATGAGCTAGAATAAGTAGCACGATTATTAGCATCTTGGTGAATTCTCGTGGACTACACAAGGCGACAAAAATAGAGGTTGTTAAGCCAGCATTCCCTTTTACCCCGATCTAAGGTGCATCAGATAAAAAGGTTAAAGATTAAATACTAAGAAAGGTATTTCTCCAACATGAACATGATAACATCTTGAGAGAATCCCACAAAGGAATAGCATGAGGACACAATAGTGGAGAAGCCAGGACATAGAAGGTACTAATGGATGGGTTTTGGTGGCCCAATATTCATAGATTCCCATAAACATGCAAGAGCATTTGATGTATACCAAATAGAAGGAAAGACAAATGCAAGGGATGAAATTCCCCTCGAGACCAGCTTATAACATTGGCTCGATTTGATAACTAGGTGATATATTTCATTGGGCCCATTAAACCCACAATAAGACACTCACAAGCTAGATTTATTATCATGGGGACAAAGTACTTAACCGATGGGTGGAGACTATGCTAACAAAGGATTTCACTACAAAAATTACAACCAAATTTATTTATGAGAACATAATTATCATATTCGATGCCCACTAGGTATTACAAGTGATTAGGGAAGCACTTCATTAATGAAACCATTTATTAACTCCTAGATCACTTTATGATCAATCGTAATAGGATCATTCCTTATCATCCACATCCAAATGGCATAGTAAAATCATTTAATAAGATAGTAAAAGCATTTAATAAGGTTCTCAAAAAATTATTAATAAAAATATGCTCACTATAAAAGGCAAATTGAGATCTAATGATACTTGTGGCGTTATGGGCTTATAAAACAACATACAAAGGGCTAACCAAATATTCACCATCCTAGTTAGTCTTTGGACTAGAAGTTGCATTGTTTATGGAGTTCATACTTCCTAGTTTAAGAGTAGTGGTTAAATTCAAAATGAATGAGGATACATCAATGCGTGAGAGGTTAATTACCTTAGGGAAACTTAACAAAAATGTTTCATTGTTGCATACAATCGACTCAAGAAAAATGGGGAAAAATTCCTATCACGACATACATCAAGTGCAAACATAAGAAGATTGATATCAAAGACAGAGTCCTCTTGTATGCATTTATAATAAATATAAGAAGCTAGGAAAACTTAAAATCAAATGGTTAGGACCATATATAGTTCCGACTATTTTACCATTTGTAGTAATTAAATTACATACTTTACAAAACAAGGAGCACTCAAGGTTTGTTAATGGAGCATGACCGAAAAATTATAATCCCGTGGAATAAAGAAAAGAAGGGTTTAAAAACATGAAAAATAATATAAAGGAAGAATTAAAATGTCTGTTTTCTATGAAAATCAAAAATTCGGCAGAGTTGATGAGGAGGAAGGTGAAAACCCGCAAGGGTACTTTCTCTCAAAAACAAAGTTGACAAGAAAAATAAGGAAGATAAAAGATAGAGTAGGAAGATAAGAAAAATATTTGGAATAAAGGAAGATAAGAAAAATCCACGTAACAAAGAAAGATAAGAAAAATTTGCGAAACAAAGGAAGATAAGAAAAATCCTCAAACAAAGGAAAATAAGGAAAATTCGTAGAACAAAGGAAGATAAGAAAAATATGTGAAACAAATAAAGAGGATAAAACCCCATGAAATGAAGGGAAGAAGAACCATGGAATGAAGGATAACAAGAAAAATCCATGAAATGAAGGGAAAGAAGGAAGAACCGCACAATGAAAGAAAATAGAGAAAAATCACAAAAGGAAGGAAAAAGTAAACCGCGAAGGAAATGAAATTTGAGAATTACGAATAAAATAAAGAAGGGAACTCCACACAAATAAATAAGGGTTAGATCCACGTAAGGAAAAAGAATCAAGTAACCCACAAATAAAAAGTAGACTACTAGAATGTTGAGAAAAAAATAAATTCTCCACATTACACTAAGATCAAATCCCAAACAAAACAAAGACCACAAAAGGAGGGAAAAAGGTTATCCACACATAACTAAACTAAGGAAGGCATATCCATGAAAAAAAAAAAAATGTGGTAGGTGAAAGGAAAAATTTATAAAATAACCAGTAATACATAAGGCAAAAATAGAACACTTATTCAAATTCGAAGAGCTGAGTCACACACAAATAACAATGATTAAGTTAGGGCTACAAAGATAAAGGGAAAAAATGGCAACTCATATTGTTCCATAATCAGAGCTACATACACCCAAGTTTTAGAAGAGAATTTTGAATTCCATGATGTTGAATCTAGTGGAAAATTTCTCTCATGTCCCTTTCAAATTCATGCACATGTGTGTACGCATAAGTATATTCATTCCGCAATTGTTTAATATGACCACACTAGGTTTGAAACAGACAAAAATTTACTGCTAGAAGTAGATGAAGCCACAGGGGAAGAAGATTATAATGATAACGTAAAAGTAATCGTACAAATAAAATTAGATGCATGGAGAAAGTTTTCGTACTTTTCAATGGCGGACAATACGATTAGGGTTGTTCTAAACCGGTTACACAATAATATGATATAATTTGACCAGCCTTATCAAATCAATTTGACAGTGATGTATAAATTCAAGGGAATTTTGGGACAAGGGCACTCGGTGCTGCAACTACCAAAGAAGAAAATTAGAATGCAAAAGGCAGTGCATTTGATGGGCATAACAACAAGTAAAAGAGGGGTAAAGGATTTTAAAAATTAAGAATAATGTTTTGAGGTATGCCGCCAAATCCATATGATTAACATTTTACCATACTAATAGAGAAGACGAAGCCCATGCGACAAGTGCGAACGTACCCCTAGAAATGATAATGAGATAATACCAATACAACCTGTACAAGGTGCTCAACACCAAATTCCATGAGAATACAAGGAAGGTCAAGGAGGGTAAGCATACTTTTTTATCATTGCTTTTTTGTTTAGTAATGTATTTTACGTGCACCTTATTAGGTAGCACAAGGCAAATTGTATGGAATGTAAATACACCATTTGCCACCTAAATTCTTTCACATATGGACACTCTCTCACCATTTGAGCACGTCACTTCATTGATTGGGTGGATAGATAATATAAGGAAGATATTTGCAAACAATTCAAGGGTTTTAGAACAAGCAATGGAAAATTTTGAAAAAGAGTTTGTGCTCATTACGGATATACATTACACTTTTCTCCATCCTCTCACTTCATGGATCACTCACATTGCTCCACTACTATATGAAGCTTCGATGAGTTAATAACAACTTTGGTCTAATGTATTCAAAATCTACCAATAAATAATATGAAGCCAAATACTCGAATATAGATGAGGTAATTGAAGAAACATGGGTAGAGTTTAGGCGTATATCATGAGGACTTTGTGGAGGATCCCACCGAGCTAGTTGGAGCATTAAGGTCAGTAAGTACATCTCAAAAAGGGCAAGAGAAAGATAGTAAAAACTCAAGAGAAATCGGGTCCTAAAGTGTATAGGCGAAAACCCCAAAAGAAAAAAAAAAAGACAACTCAACAAGCTCCATAGAAAAAGCAAAAATTATACAAACCCAAACAAGCCATAAGGGTAGAGGAGAATGATGGGCCAAAATATCTAGGTGAAGATCCAATGGACACCACAAAGGAGGACAAAAATGAACCCATGGGGGTTAGGCCACTTACTTCTCACAAGGTAGAATAACCATCGAACCAAAAGAAAAGGAAGTGAACTAGAGTTCACGAGATACCATATAATTGATAGAGGAATCCCAACTTACACCATCTCGTATATCGACTCTAAAAGAAATGATTATAACACGGAGGTATTTCCCAAGTGGCACAACAGTATGAGGTAGGTAGTGTCACCAATCAAATTTCCATTGTTAAAGTTGTACCGCATTACCTCAAAAGGTTTCCTTTGGTCTTAAAAGACATAGTTCACTTGCTCCCACATCCACTCCTGAAATAAATCGAGACTCAAATCAAACTATAGGAGTAAATTATTATTTAAAAAAATAGATTGAACTAAAGGAATTGAAAAATAAGAATAAGAAACTCGTTGAGGATAAGGAACAAATAAAATAAATACTATAGCTCTTTAATATCAAAGTCATAGAAGCTAAATGCGTAACAAAAGAAAGCGCAAAAAAAAAAAAAAAACAAGCACAAAAAGTATAAGAGGAGAAAAAACAAAAATAAGGGGAAAATAAAAATATAAGGAAAATAAGGAAGAGAAAAGGAAAAATAAAGAGGAGGAAAAGAGGAAGAAAAAGGATAAATAGGAGGAGGAGGAGGAAGAGGAGGAAGAGGAGAAGAAGAACAAGGAGGAAGAGGAGAAAATAAGTAGGAAGATCAAAAGATGAATAATGAGGAAGAGGAGAAGAATAAGAAAGAGGAGGAAGAGAAAAGAAAAAGGAGGAAGTTGAGAAGGAGGAGGAGGAGGAGGAGAAGAAGAAGAAGAAGAAGAAGAAGAAGAAGAAGGAATAGGATAAAAAGGATGAAAATGAGAATAAGAAGGAGGAGGAGGAGGAGGAGGAGGAGGAGGAGGAAGAGCAGAAAAGGAGGAAGAAGAGAGAAAGAAACACTATGAAGAGAATAATAGAAAGGAGACAAAAGAAAAAGAGTAGAAGGAAAAACAAGAAGAGGAGGAAAAGAAAAAGATACAACAAGTAGCAGCCAAAAAAGTAGCCACACAAACACCTCCTCCTCTAAAATAGAGCACACCACCCCGTACTCCATAAAATGATAATTTTTCAAGATCTCATGGACCTACTCCTTCTAATCCACCAAGGGATTTATCGACACTAATAAAAAATTATTGTCATAGAGAAAAGAATCTCAAAACTTTCAACTCATGCGACATGGGGTTGCTAAGCAAACTAAAGAGGGATGTTCAAGATACATCTCACCTTGAGCTTAACACCCATGCAAAAATCTACCTTCAACACAATACTGGAATATATTTTAAAGCAAGAATGGATGAAAATATGTGCATAGTTGGAGGAGATGGTGGAGTGTATGTATGTTTCTATTCAAAGATCCAGACCTCACTGTACATGGAAAACTTTAAAATCCCTATTGAATAAATTGTCAAAAAATCCTTGAAAGATGTATAATCTTATTCAATTCTAGATAAGTCCCAAGAACAAAAAAATACACAACAAGATTGTGGAAGAATATAAAGTAGGGGAAATCCAAAAGCAATCCACAAAAAATAAGGATCATAGAGATAAAATGGAGAAAACTATGACCTCCTTAGAAGTAGAGATAATAAATACGAAACATATTTTTCTTATGCTATGGGATGGCCTGAATATAACAACAAGAAAAAACCAAGTGGGATAAGATAGAAGAATAATTGAATAGAGAATTCTTTGAGTATGAAATTTCTAAAGATATAGATGGGATTTTGGTAGGCAACAGCTTAGCACAATAATGAAAAATATCGAGCAAAACAATTGGAAAGAGTAGAGAAAATTGCAGATATGGAAGAATGTAGTACAAGTATGGATGGATCAATTACAAGGCTACAAAAGGATTTATCTAGATCCAAGAAAAAATAAACATCAATTAAGTTTCAGCACCACCCCACGTAACTAAACCAATTGATTCAGAAAACACCAACCTATAAATGAAAGATGCCATACAAGAGGACTTGTTCACATGTCATGCATTTGAAGGCCAAATAACCATGAAATATACCAAGTATTTTCTTATCGTCGAGCCATGACCATATGTATTTGTTGTACAAAAATTATTCTTTATAACCCACTTGTGTCTTGTAAATCTAATCTGGCAAGTCGAGCGAAGGAATATTTCCTTACGACATACATCTAAGTCTTGGTAAATTGATGCTTTGTCATGCCCATTCTTTCTAATAAATTTGAAATCGAGTGTACAATAATTAAAATTTTGGTAGAATAGAGACAACTCACACACATAGCATGAACCAAAATATGTAAATTATAGGACTAGGAAGATAAAATTAATTGAGAAAATTTTTGACAGGGTTTTTCATCATGGTCATCTCAAGGAAGAGACAACATTTTTAATTCTAGAGATGATGTCGATTGGGTTCTTCATTGCTATGTACACTAAGGAGTAAACAAAGCGTAAACCGCAAGGAACCACATACTATGGAAAGGAATAAGAAAGTTACGAGGCATCAAGTTGTCCGCCAACCAAGAGAAGAAACCAAGGAGAAATGGATAAGCTCGCATAATACTAGAGGAAGACACGATGAATAGAAAGTTGCTTTGAAGACTCCAAAAATTCATTGAGGACTAGGAAATCTGCCAAAGACTCGAAGGAAGCCACAAGACGAGGGAAAATTTTCATAACAAAGATGAAACCTGTAATGAAAGATACAAAGTCACCACCAAAGGAAACGACTATTGGGTAATTGTATGAAGTAGTTACTTATGGTATCTCATTGTAATAAACTTGGGGAGAGATGATTAAAATAGATGGAGAAATATAGATAAAATAAGATTAGGAGGGAGAATTACATCAAAGCATGTAACGATATATATATATATTTAAGAATAACATGTAAAGTGAGATAGGGAATAGAAGGGAATGAGTGTGTGAGAAGAGATAAACTATGCATTGTAATATGATTTGAATAATGAATACAAGAAGATTGATTTGATCCAATTGTGTGTAATTTTATATTTATTTTTATATTGAATGTTTTTTTGTTATCTTAATCCATTCCCAACACATCCCTTACTAAAGGACAAACTACTTAACCCTCATGATATAATTGAGGCTTAAGGTATACAAATGTCACTATTATGCCATAGTTCCCTTACCCTTGCCTTGTTTCTTCCCTTTTTCATGCATTACAGCTATTATGTCAACTCATCCCATTATTTCCACTTGTTTATGCATATTGCACATTAGTATGCCTACATTTGGTCACCTCAACCTTCAACATTTACCTCTATTTACGCCGTAGCTTCCATCTCACATGTTTTTCACCCTTTAACCTTAGGGCTCCCCCAAGGATGACACCATCATCCATGGGTGATGGTGTCAGGTTCGGTTTTTCCATAGCTAACACCATCACCCACAGAGAGATGACTTCGGTATAATACTCCACCACCTTTTATTAAACCACCACCAAACAATCATTTTGATCATACATGAAGGAACTTATAGCTCACATATGTTTGCACTAATTTGCAACTACTTTTGGACTTAAAGTCTCATCTCTTACCTCTTTTAGATTTAGGTCACCATAGTGAGTTAGGACTAGAGACATTCTTATTTATCTTTACACTTCTCCACCCATAGAAATTATCTCTCGGTGTTGTTGTCATTGGGGATGGTTATGCATCAACGGTCAATTACACACTATAAATAATTAATGCTAACCCTTCTTAGTCTTTTATCTTACAATATATATTATTTATTGGTCATTCATTGTAATATACTAAATTAGATGTATGTTTATTTTGAACTATTGCATTATCTTCTTGTTTTACACCCATTGGTTTTATCCACCCCTTAATTACTCGATTCTAAATCTTCATAGGATACATATATTTAATTTAGGTATAGGCCTTGGAAACCTATATCTATCATATGGTTAGGTTCATTATTATTTAAAATTATAACACTAGTGTTCCTTGAGCACCTTTATATCTAAATTGTGTGCCTAGACTTAGATTTGATCCTCGCATTTGAGAACCTAGCCAGAACCTATCTTTTCTTGCCATATAGATTATACCACATTTTTATTATTATTTTAGCATCCATACTCATAAAAATCTATTGGGTCAATATAAGACTAGCAATCAATAGTAGCATGGAAAAACTAGTACAAAGCTAGAAAATAATTGTAAAGGAGAAAATGGAATATTTTACAAGAATCGACAAGTTTGTGTAGGTTTTTTTAGGGTGACTTGTAATGTCCTTACTATAAATTTTTAAGTGATTCTATCCAGTTAGACTTCTTGATATGAAATGGATCATGAAAAAAATGAAATGGAAAGGAAAAAAAGTGTCCAATAAAGGGATCTTAGATGACCCAAGTATCCACTCAATGCAAAGACCCATTTCATGCCCAACTTAGACATCATCTTTTCCCCCTATTTAAAAGGGATGGAAAAAGGAGTTCCAAAGGAAACAAACAAAACAATAAAATAATCTAATTGGCTACACAGTGAACCCAAAAGAGGTAAATCCTAAATATGTCTAAAAGGATAACATCATATAATACAAATAACCATGAGAATGTAAGACCCATCACTAAAAATAAGGATGACCGAGAACTTATTTCTTGAGAAGTTTGGATTAGATTTAAAAATATATATACCCAAAAACTTCATTTCAATTCATTAATACAAAAACATCTTGCACGCACATGCACGTGCACGCTCTACAATCTCCTTAAATCAAGGATTCGATTCTAATCAATAATCCCTATAATCACAAAACCAACTCGCTTCTTTCTATGAAAATATTTTTCAATCTCTATACCTACATGAGTTGTTTTAACAACTCACTCTCATACTCTAATTACTTGTTCACACATATTAATAAATCATACAAATATATTTACTTAAACATTGTTGGAGTGAAAAATGACATAGATAGCCGACATGGATATATTTTGTGTAAACCTCTTGTATAATCATATTTCGTATAAGAAAAATGGTAGAATATATAACATATGATAGATAGAGAATAGGAGAAGCTTCTTGATGTATGAGAAGAAGTTGAGAGGAATGGTAACTCAACATTAATTTTGTTGCATAAACTATATAAGCACATTGTGTAAAAGGTTAATCTTGGATCCTAATAGTAAGTTATTTCATGTTCTTTCCATTTTATGTGCTTAAATTCAGATTACAAGTAACTTTAACAACTTTATGTTTTCCCATTCTGATCTCACCTTATTGATTTCTATTCTATTACGAATCATGAGACTTATTATTTATGAAACACCTATGGATTAATCTAGACTACAATATGATGCATGTTTTGAAGTCATGATACAGAACCTTTTCTAACAATGGTTTTATTTCTCTGACCCCAACATTTTGAGATGGATACCGTAAAAAGAGATGTAGAAAGGTGGTTGCGATAAAATATGAAACAATTCATGGAGCTTGAAGATATTTTGACAGAATCCCATCTAAAAAGATTCTTCTTGACCATATTTATGGAGACAATCATGAATTTTTCTAATGTGAGCTCCCTAAACAACTAGCTACTTTGTTATCTCGGTTGGAGTTTTTTTTTTAAACATGAGCCCAAAGAGGAATACGAGTAGACAATGGAAAATTTTAAAGAGTTACATAAATTGGATGTTCCTTGATTCGTGTTATCAACCACTTGATGGAAACCACCATTAATGGGTATGTAACTGAAATTTTTGTCCAAAATTTTTGTTCTTTCAATTCAATGGAAGCACATTTTCTAGTGGGATTAAGAGGATTTTTTTAAAACAACTACCATTCTTAATCGACACATGACCTTCAACTGCACTCGACTCCCCGAGGTCGTCGTGCCGAAGCAGCCGATGTGGAAATATGGATGACAAAGTGGTAGTGAAATGTGGTACATATAAGTTGTTAAGGTAATACAATGTATTCAACTCACAATAATGGGATCTTCTCATCAATCACAATGAAAGCCTGTTAACCTAGACATGTCGATAGATGGATTAAATTTGTCCAGACATGGTCATGGAACAAGTGAAAGAGGTGTGGCTTCATGAAATTAGATCTGGTTGGTGGGAGAATTCCAAAATGTGAGGGCTCGTTGAGCTTCCTCGTTTAGAGCATTCAATTGTGAGATGATATCTGGTGGTAATGGTGATGTACGGAAAACTAATGTGCACAAACTTGTGTCAATATCAATAATTCTAGCACGTTTGGTTGTGGGACTCTAGGATCACTACCGTATGTTCTTGGTTGTTGGGGTCCTTGTATGGTCATGTGAATATCAAATTCTATTTTCCAGGGGTAGTCCAAACTCATAGGCTTTATCGGCCACAATTTTTAACACGTTGAGTTGTTGGATTTTCTCATGTATCAAGCCGTGTTCTAAGGACAAGAAGATAGAGTCTCGTATCTATATCCATGAGTAATTTGGGGCCATTTAGTTGTGGCACCCATGGATCACTTCCATAAGTTTGTTCTTGTTTAGGACCATTAATGGTCATGAATTGAAAATATCTAATCTAATTAAACAAATACGGCTAATCTAATTGAATTGAAACTACTCTATGTTTTTGTATTTTCAAGAACTTTAATGAAATAAACAAATAAAAAGCCACTAATCTAACAAAGAAAATATTTTTGTTCTTTTCTGTTTAAATGAAGAAATAACAATAAATCTTCTAACTAATTAAATCCTAAAACAAATAAAACACCCAGATGTGGTTGTTTATCTATGTAGAGGAAATCTATTTTATTTTAAATGAAAGCTTTTCTAACTATGAATGTAAATCTAACCTCAATTATGTCTCAAAAGTAGAAGAAGAAATCAGAGCTTCTTGAAGCTTTTCTTCTCTGCAACTTCCCTGAAAAAAAAAAAGGATTTTTCTATATGGATTGATGCTTGTGTTTACTTCTAAAAGCCACAGAAGCTTTCTTCTAGATTTACTTCCTTGCAAACCTACAAAGATAGGAAAGAGAAAAATCTTTCCTAAGAAAGATTTGGGTTTGAAACAAATAATCTACTACAAATTTGAATGATTTTAACTATGGAAATGATTCTCTACTCTATTTGATAATGTGCATACAATTCAAAAATAACAAATTTGAAGAAATGAAGGAAAACAAATAACAAATCCAACCTAGAATATAGAACAGTGGCAATCCGATTGTGTGGTACTTGGTCCCCTCAGTTTATCTTTTTAGTCTCTCATGTCCACATGAGTCCAAGAGGTTGGGAATGTAGTGAAAAATAATAGAGGGAAAGTGCTGGAGAAATGAAAGCTTGAATTGGCAATCTGGAACAATGCAAGTGGAAGAAAGATAACACAATGGAACTAGATTGGCTATGTAGTTTCCAGTAAGAAAGAAGGTAGCTTAGCAATTGCAAGAATACTCAAAATGATCTCAACCATTTTCTTGAAAACAAGTGATCAATTTATAGAAGGTTGGTTGGGAAATGGTTGAAGCCATTTGGCAGCCAAAGGGTGCCACATCAATAATGAAGAGGAGTTTTTGAACTATCAATCACAATCAATCACAAATTAGAAGTGAAGAAGAGATTGCCACAAGGTAGTCAAGCTTGAAATCAGCCAAAATGGGTAAGAAACATGCATGCAAAGTGAAGTTAAGTGAAACAACATGTGTCTAAAGTCACATTGGAACATTCTAGAAAATGCATGCACATGACCACCACCCACACAGAGTGGTGATTATAGACCACCATTGCCCCCTACTGGGCGGCGATTATTAAAACCCCCTACTAGGTGGTGGTTACAAAACCACCCCCAGTAGGGCAGTTGGTGGTTTTGACACTAAAGGTCAAAAACAGGGAAAAAAGAAGCGAGAAGCTAAGAAAAAGCATGTAAAGGCTAAGTAAGGCAATCTAGGCTACAAATATAAGCTGCAAGTAGGTTTAGGAGCTCAACACCTTAAAAGATATGAATCATCATTGGGGACCTTTTGTAACCATTTTTCTAACAATGTAGCACATGTAAATTTGGGTGCATACATATTTCCCCTCGAGAGAAGCATTTTAGCCATGAAGAGGCATAAAACATAGAGTCCGAGTATGGTGTTCCCAAATGGGGAGTTAGAAGCTATACCTGACATGCCCGTGTGCCGAAAATGTCACCATCCAAGCTCCCGCTACCTACAAGATGAAAGGAAAACTCAAGTGCAGATAGATAAAAATATCAAAAAATAAATGCTAAATCAAAATGACAAGAGGACTTACCATTTGTGTGGGGGTAGGAATATACCTGCCAATGCTCCATCCCTGTGGTCACATACACTCAAAATGAAGTTAAAACACAACATATATATATATATAAAAAAACTCATTTTTTCAATTCATTTGCACATATCCTATTGGTGATTTTTGAGCTCTTTAGGCCCATGGTGACCATTTCGAATGAGAGTGTAGTCAAAATGACTAGTGTGATGAGGTGATCATGGCTCCAAGACCGAGAAACCCAAATGAATGTGGAAAAAGGTTAGTTTTTCTTAGTTATTCATTTTTGAAACCTAAAATGTAAAATGTTGAAAATCTAAGCCTAGGGGGATATTTTCAAAATTTCTTGTTTTAAAATGGTCCTTAGGGGGGGATGCATATGGGGTTAGCCTTTTATTTTATTAAAAATGAGCTATTTTTTTTTTTTTTTTTTAGGGCTAAAGGGACACCAGTGATTTTTGACATAGGACCACCACCCACAGGGGGTGGTGGTTACAGGATCACCGCCTTACCAGAGGCGGTGGTTACAAATCACCACCCTAGCAAGGTGGTGGTTACAAAATCACCACTCTGCATAGGGTGTGGTTTTTCATTTTTGGGACAACAAGTAGATTTGACATGTTTAGACCATTTTTTTGGATTTTATATTGTTTTGTAATGTTTTTGATGAGCTTTCCTATGTTACTGACTCACTCTTTTGTTGTTTTATGAATGCAGAAGGAGGAGTATGTCCACTTGGAGAGAGAGAGAGAGAGAGTGTGACTGGATACCAACTATACTGACTAGTTGACACAGGCTGAGATAGACATACTGCACTAAGCAGGATTTGGAGGATCACATGGTGCCACACATTACACCTCCTAGTCATATTTGTGTGACCTCTTTTCTCTTATTGGGATGTGGACTAAACATTTTCTAGGTTTCTAGGAGTTAGAGGAGAGTGGACCATCACTCTCGAGGATGTATACAAGATACTTGGTGTTCCCATACTTGGGAGATGCTTGACTCTTGAGATAACATGATCTACAGACAGGGCCAGATTTGGGCCACTTACATGGGAGATGATGGGGTGTCACCAGGCACCAAATAGGGTATGAGGCTCCTTTTTGTACCACCGCTCCTATCCCTACACTCTGTAAGGCCATCATGGGTATTTTGGCTTTCACGGTTGATAGGGGATAAGGGTGGGGATAAGTTATTATATTGTTGGGCCCGATTGTGATGCAGATTGAGAACATGGGTGGACTTACACCTGGGGGAATATCTTGGGCACCACATACCATGATTTATACTGGGTGGTGAGATTACAGGATAATCACTTAGTCCATCCCACACTCGTGATGAGTTGGGTATATGAGAGGATCATCCCCTATCAAGAGGGGAGTAGGGGTACAGGACCTAGGGGCCATCAGGGCCATGAGATGGACCGGGATGTCAGTGCTTAGGGTACCACATCATCCAGTGGCTACCTTGACTACAAGATGAATTTATTGCTACACCCTACCAGATATGGCAGGATTATGGGGGATAGGATGGGAACACAATGATAGCTTGTGCCACCACCAGTTAGTTAGTAGATAGATCAGGGAAGGTGGAGACTCATCCATTTGATAGAGTTCCTCAAGTTTGGATTACCATATATTGATATTCTTCCTCCCATGCCATTTGTTTATAGGAGTATTAGGGAGTCTCGAGGTGGCCCCTACAGGTGACCATGGTTGGACCATTGTGACTCTAGGGGTTCCTATTGTAGTGAGATGGGTTGTTTGTGCTCATTGAGTAGCTAGGCCCACACCTTCTCTTGATCGAGGCCGCACCCACTCACAATGGGGAGGAGGAGGAGGAGATTCCCATTGATATAGATTTTGAGATTGAGGTGGAGACAAGGGAGGAGACTGATGAGGAGGTAGGTGAGGAGACCCACAGAGAGGGGGTGATGATGAGGAGGATAGTGACACAAGTGGCATGATACTCAAGAGAGATCCATGGTGAGTGAGAGGAGGTGGATGCAGAGATGGAGACATTAGTTTTAGGAGCCACTTCCTCATGAGGGAGGTGGAGATGAGGAGTTCTATCATGGGACAACACGTTGCCTCGGAGGTGGGGAGGCACAACAGTACTGCTACAGCAAGAGTACAACACACACACTGCACCATAGATCCTACATGGATGCTTAGAGATCCGAGTATGTGGATACTCTTTTCTTGACTTTGTTAGATAGAAATGTTAATCATTACATATTTATTTTTTTTTTTTTTTTTATGGTTTTCTAACTCATTTTTTTTTTTTTTTTGTAAATGACTTCTCAAGGGCTGGTGAGATCTTATTCATCGGGTCTACATGGATACCTTGTTGATCCCTTTGGGGAAGACCTAGAAGAGAGATGAGGATGTCGGACAACCTTTATGGGCAGGCCACACACACATGTGTTTTTTTGCACCTTTTGGAGAGGTGGCGAGATCATGGTTTCTCATAACACATGGATCATTGCATATGAGATGGCCAGAGATTGATGAGGTGGAGCCATTCACGCAGTGAGACCATGGCTAGTGGTCATACTCATGGTCATTCACACCACTCAGTGCATTCACGATGCATCGTGAGCCGCAACAGAGTCCTGGCATGCGTATCATGCACCATCATAGGGGATCCCATAGGGATTGATAGGCCATTGAGCCTTTATTGCTTTGTTGCCATTTTGTGAGGCACATATATATTTTTTTGTATTTTTGGGCTCATTGTGATTTTTGACCACACCTAGTGTGATGGCATTGTACATTGACACAAACTTGATTTATTATGATATATATATAGATACCTCTTTTTGGTTCGGCTATCCTTTGCATTAGAGTTGACTTCATTTGTGGTTTGCTTTGCATGTGTACTCTAGATGTTTAGAATTTCTGATTTTGTATGCTTTTTAGAATGTATGCAATGGATGATGAATGCTAACAAAATGATTTTTTTTTTTTTTTTATAATGCTTGATATGTGATGATTATGCAACACATTGTAATGTTGAACTTTAGCTTTTCAAGTAATGTTTAGTACTTCTTTTTTTTTGGAAATGTGTGATGAATAATGATATGATAATAAAATGAACTCACTCCACTCCTAACCCCACACAACTAGTAAGATGTGAGGGCTCAACACCGAGAGCCAGGAGGGACGTGAATTGTATGGTTTTGATAGAGATGGAAATGGTGAGAGAAAGACAAGATTTTGACATAAACCCAATTAGGAACCTACAACTTAACTCTGCATATAGTTTACTACACAACCTAGAATGTGATTGCTTGCAATTTTATCTAGACTTAGATCCATAGATGGCCTCTTGATTGACATAATCTGGTTTTAAGGTTTTGACTCTCTTTTGGAACATGCACATCTAATTCATTTTTCTTGGGATTTTAAGATTTTCAAAGCACTTTTATTGAATGAAATTGCTTTAACTTATTAATTTATTTGTAGAGACCCCTACACCTTGCCCCATGCTACCAAGTAGGAAGCATGGGCTCATCACCAAGGACAAGGCATAGGTGAGTAAGGGACTTCCCTCCTTTCCCAACCTCACGCCACTTGTAAGAGGCGGGGCTCAACACCAAAGGTTGGTGGGGCAAAGAAGTGTGTAAATGAAAATTTTGATTGATTTTGATTTGAGATATATATATTTTTTTTTTTTTTTTTGAACTTTAACTTGTGCTTTTGGGAAGGAAATATTTCCCCTAGCCTCAACCCCACACAACCAATAAGATGTGAGGGCTCAACACCAAAGGTTGAGATAGGTGAACAAATGCATCCCGGTGAAAATGTTTAGAATGTTTTTGTACTAAAGAGGTTTTTTAGGGAAATATGACATCATGAAGCTTCTAGAACTAACTATGGGAAAGACAACTATGCTAGAAGAAAGCTATAGGTAGAACCAGTATATATAGGCCTTGGTAGGATTAGTGTCAAAATTTTCTTGTCTTGTTGAACTGATGAAGTGATAAGAAATGTTGATGTATGTTTGAAGAGATATGATTTGAATAATTGCCAATGTTTTGTAGAAGTTTTTTGAGAGTTACTTGAAAATAAGTTCCTTGATTACAAATTTCACAGAATGAGCTAGCATAATGATAATGCAATGAGAATGTAGTAGTATACATATGGAAATGTTGATGGATCATGCATAGTATCTCTTTAGGTGAAGAGAGTTGATGGATTCACCAAATTCCTCACCTTCTAGTGTACACAGGTGGTATGCCCCATTTTTATAGTCCTCTATGACTCGATATGGGCCCAACCACTTGGGCCTGAACTTCCTTCCTCACCGGTATTTTTTTCTATCTCTGTCAGAGTCTTAATACCAATCTCCCTCACATATTTCACATTCATAGACTTTCTTGTTATACTTCTCATGACATCCGGTCAGCGTAAGCTCTATGTCATTTCTCAACATTAAGTCCAAGATTCATCGAGGCTTTCCAATTGAGAGAGTCATGCCTCTCGATAGCCTTCTTCTCCCAAAATTCCTTGTAGTGAGATACAAAGACTAGGTAATTCAACTTCAAGTGGTAAAAAACTTCTAAAACCAAATACCAAAGAATAGGGGTTTCCCCATCAATGTTCTTACCGATGTTTGATAGGCCCACAAGGCCAAAAATAACTTTAAGTGCCAATCTCATTTGTTCTCCTTGACAATTTTAAGGAGAATGGAATTTAGCATCTTGTTTGTCACCTCATCCTATCCATTGGCTTGAGGGTAATAGAGAGAAGCCATGTGGTGATTTATTTTGAACCTTTCACATAATTCACACTTCCTCATTCTTGAAAGATGTGCCATTATCGAGATAATGACTTGTGGGACCCCATACCTACAGATAATTTGGTTCAAAATGAACTTTGTGATTACACATCTGGTATGGTGGTAAGAGGCATGGCCTCTACCCACTTGGTGAAGTATTCAGTGGCCATGATTATGAAATTATGGCCATCTATTGATGAGGGAGAGAACTTCCTATCAAATCCAAGCCCCATGGAAAAGGGCCATGGTGTCGCAATTGGTTGTAGAGCTTGAGTAGGTATGTGGATCTCATGAGAGAAATCTTGACACTTTATGACACTTGCACACATACTCTACTACATCATGTTCTAATGTAGGCCAAAAATATCCCATCCGATGTATCTTTCGAGTGGTGGCATGACCTCCAAAGTGACCTCCACACACTCCATTGTGGGATTCATAGAGGATCTTTTCAGATTCTCCTCATCGACACATCTAAGCAACATTCCATCGAAGGCTCTGTGATAGAGCACTTGTTCTATGATCACATACTTATTTAGTGGCTATGACACATAGCCATCTTCTTTGTTGTGAATTTTCCCCTTTAGGGTATGCATGGTCCACAATAAAGTTAATGATATCAGAATACCATGGGCACATAAATGGGGGAGGCTTGGTTTTGACATAGTATATGCATTCATTCAAGGAAATCTAAGTTAACTAGATCACCTCCATCTAATGGGTTGTCAACTAACCAGTCTGTGATGATTTTCCTTTGATGGACTTTTGGTTAACAAATGTTAGCTCAAACTCACCCATCAGAGTCATGAAATGTCCAACTTTCTTAGATAAAAACCCTTGTGTTAGAAATGTTCACAAAGTGATCAGTCTTGATAATAACCCTCATTTCTTGGTTAAGCATGTAGTGTCTTAACCACTTCATTACAAAAAAATATAGCAAGGCATTCTTTCTCTCTTCCTATGTATAGTGTGTCTCATAGTCAAGAAATATTTCGACTAATGAAGTAGACTACACACTCTCATTTTCATCATCCTCTTGAGCTAGCATGCAAGCTAATGAGACGTTTGTAGCCCATGAATATAAAATTAGAGGGTGATCTGATTTAGGAGGCATGAGTGTGGGAGGTGATAGTAAGAATCATTTGACCAATTCAAATGCCTCATGACACTCTTCCATCCAAATGTTGCAGCAATCCTTTTTCAATAAATTTTTTATTGGATGAATGGCGAAGGTCAAATCAGGAATGAACCTTTAGATTGCACCAAGATTTCCAAGAAAAGGACCTAATGCCCAGATTCATCTGATGGTGGAATCATTTCCAAAACTTCTCATATTTTGGTGGATCTACATCAATCCCTCATGAAGAGATGATGTATCCTAGTAACTTCCCTCCCATCACACGAACACACATTTTTCTAGATTTAGTGTAACATCGTATTCGATTAGATGAGAGAGGATGATGTGAAGCACCTCAGGTGATCACATTACATTTCTAGCCTTAGCCAAAAGGTCATCAACATAGGATTCCACAATCTTATGAATGAGATCATGGAATATATAAGTCATTTCCCATTGGTAAGTGGCACCAACATTCTTGAGACCAAATGACATGACTACATAACAATAGGTTCCCCAAGGAGTGATAAATGTGGTCTTTGTTTGATCTTCCTCGAGATCTGATTTGATTATACCCAGAAAATCCATCCATAAGGGACAACAACTCATAACCAGTTTGTTGTATCAATGATGACATCGATGGATGGTAAGTGGGAAATCATCCTTGGGACATGCTTTGTTGATGTCCCAAAAGTCAATGCAGATCATATTTTTCCATTCTTTTTTTAGAATGGGATGATGTTGGATACCCACATTGAGTAGTCAAATGACTTAATGAACCCCACCTGTAGGAGTTTCATCACTTCCTCTTTGACCATCAGTGCCACCTTTGGTTTCATTGGTCTAGATTTCTGCTTGATGGGCTTAGCATCAGACTTGGTCACTAGGTTGATGAACTACCACGTGAGGAGCAATTCCTGTCATTTCTTTGTAGTTAAACACAAAAGGATTTTGAATGCTCCTTAAGGATTTTTGTATGTATCTCTACCTCTTCAAGAGTTAGTGAAGAACCTAACTTCAAAAATTTTGGGTCTTCCTCCATCCCGATGTTAATGTCAATCATCCCTTCAATCAAAGAGGCATTACCCTCTTCAAACTTAGGTGGGGCCAAGAGGTAATTCTAATTCCCCTTCCTCTTCTATTTCACAAACTTCAAGGCCTTCGAGGAGGAAGGGTCCATCATGTGATCTCCAAATAGGAGGAAGAGTGAGGAATGAGAGAAAAGCCTCTCTTATGATGTTGGGATGTAAATCCATGTAAGCGTTAAGGTATCCTAAGATAGCCTCATCATTTTTCACATAATCTAGAGTGGTGGGTTCATTCTCAGCCTCAACATATGCCAAGATTGGGCTTGTTGGCACTTTGTGCACTAAGGGTTCTGCATGAACCGAAAACTATGAAGATTGGTTTCTTCTAACTCTCTTTCTTGGATAAAAGAAGAAGAGAGTAGCTATGGAATCTACGAGAAGGTTTTTTCTCGTGGAATGGCTTCGATTGAGATGAAGTCAAAACCTTTTGTCAAATTAAGCACCACAGTTTTGTAGAGTTGTAGGTGTTTCCCCTAGTCTCATATACTTCTGAAAAACCTTATTGGCAACTAGTTGTGAATCACCCAACACTCTAATGTTACAAGTGCCGATCCTTTTGGATACTATGAGACCAAGAAGGAGAGCCTCATATTCTACACCATTATTTGTGCATTCAAAATCCAGTTTGAAGGAAAAGGCATGACCTTCCCTCCAGAGAAGTGAGGATCACACCTACCCAACACCATTGAAGTGACACTTTTTCTCCATCAAGTGAAGAGTCCAATAGTTTCTTGGGAAGATAGATGTTGGATCATTCTTTGTATCCTCTTCCTTTTCTTTTGACACTTCAACCATGAAAATCCCATCAGCTGGAAGAGAGCCGAGTCCCAAAGCATGTCCTATGCCCATGGAATCAAATGGAAGGAGAATAGGTAAATCATTCTCCAACAACTCAAAAATATTTGTTGTGGTTTCTGACATTGTCTCCATGACAATAGTTTCATCCTTGACCATAAGAATCCCCTTGATCAAGCCAGTAGTTTCTAACTCCATTGTAGGAATTAGTTTTGTTTCGGTGTTGAGCTAGTTGGTTTGTTTAACTGGTTTGTTGGGAGCTCAAACTCAGAATGCACCCCTAATCTCTTTTTTAGGTTAGCTAGGTGTATGTCAAAGGGTTTTGGGTCACCTTGTGCAATGAAGACCTTCCCCAAGTGTAGGAATCTTACTTCTGAAACAAAGTGGAGGGAATCACCTTCATGTGATGTATCCAAGGATGATTGAGGATCATATTATAGTTGGTTTCCCGTCTATAATATAAAACTCTGTGAGGACCATCTTGGGTCCTAGGGTGACTGAAAGCACTATGGTTCCAATTGATGTTTCCTTGAGGCTATCATAACCTCTTAGCATGTTTCTCATTGAAGAGCAGTTGGTTTCTCCATAACCTAAATTCTGGAGAAAATAAAAGGGGACAATGTTGATTGTTGCCCATCATCAATCATCACACTTTACATAGTTATTATAGATCCAAACCTATAGATACAAGTTCAATCACCTCTACGTGTTATTTTAGCATCTGTGGGCATCTTACTGATATCAATACAAATCTGACATCTCTTTCTAGCTGCCCTGGGAGGATAGACATTAAAGTCTATATGGTTTATCTGCCTCCGGAGGAGGAGTGACATTGATCAAATGTCCAAGACCCAATGCTTCTAATAAAGCAGCTCTATGAGTAGGGAGTTCTTAAAAGTCCAAGAAGGAGATGTGAGAAAATGTCTTTGTTAGGTCATTGATCAAGTCATAAGCTCCCTACCTGAGATTTGCAAGCATCTCAAATATCATCTATATAGATGGGTAAATTGGAATAGGTTGCAAAGAATAATCTCTAGTTCTAGTGGTAAACATTTATCTGGGGCTTAGTCTCTAGCTCTACAAGACCCACTATCTTAGTTTGTTGACGGCCATCCAACGAAGGTGCCACCGATGGGTTTGATGAAGTCAAAGCTTCATGATCATTGTTTCCCATTGGATACCTTTGTTTGATCCATTGGGGTCCATCTTACCATTGTTGGGACGTGTTGGGAGGGGATCGTTAAAGATCCTAAGTGGGAAATTTTGGGGGACACAGGCCCCATGCAAGTATTTTGAGTAGGTGATGTATAGGATTTGCCAAAAACATGTCAATGAAGAGTTGTCTTTGGTCTTCGAGTAATCCACTGTAAGAACTTGTTACAATCTTTGGCGTCATGTCCTTGGACCCTATAAAATCCGTAGTATAGGTCGATATCGTAATCCCAAGGCCTTTGGCTTGCACTTTGTTGTGGTTCAAAGTTTTGATTATTATTCAACTACTAGCTATTATTGTAGTTGAAATTTGGAGGCCATTGCCCTTGATTTGGATATTGGTTTGGGTACCTACTTGGGTACTGGATGGGGCCTTAGGCCTTCATTTGTTGTTGTTGTTGTTGTTTTGTTGAGGATGATTAAAGTCCACCACATTGATCGTGGGATCAAAATTATTACTCCTTTGATTGTTACCGTTATTATTATTATTAGCATTATTTATAGTTAGGTATTAATAAACGTTGGGCTTCTTTGTTTGATCGGTAACACCATCGGTTGTAACACCACGGTTTTTGTTAAGGACCTTAGGTCCTTGGTTTTTGTTTGTATTGTTAGGGTAACTTGAATTACCCTAATTGAGTGATCAATCTCCCATTAGAGCCATAGGTCTTCGACCATTGTCTATTGTTGTTTTATCTATATCGGAGAGAACCCTCTAATACCTCTTCATAGCTCTTAAGTGGGAACTTCTATACCTCCTCCTTCATTTCTTAGTTAAGAGAATGAAGGAATAGGTCATAAAGAGCTCTATTTGATCCATGTTAGGAGTGCTTGCTCAAGAATAGAGGACTTATTGCCATCTCTAAATGAAATGTGTGAAAACTTGTTGTACTCTTGTTTTATGTGCAATGGTGGTCTCCTGATATCTTGAAATGTGTTTTACGCATGGAAAGTTATCAATACATGAGGATAGAAGACTTGAAGAGAGGAGGGAGGCAGAAGAAGATAATACTTTCAGGAAAAGAGATGGTAGAGAAAACCCTTATATGTATTGAGAAAATGAGATATAGAGTAGAACCATTCACGTTTATAATGGGCACAATCCATGCAGACTCAAAGTTCTTGAGATTGTATAAACTAGAACACAAAGTTTCTAAGCATGCAAGGATTAAATGATTCATAGACTAGAGTAAGAAGGAAAGAGAAACAAAGGAAAAAGGGGGAAATCCTTTGTATTGATTTCTTCCAATTCGAAGTTACAGTTTCAGAATATCAAAATTCCAACAAGTACAATGGCTTTGAGAGCCCATGATATAGCTCGCAAGAGATGGTTACAACTTCCTCGAGCAAGCAAGAAATAGTTACAACTTCCTCGAGAAAGCAAGAAATGGTTACAAATTATTCCAACCATTCACACCCTTTCGAATTCTTGATTCGCAAAGAAACATTAAAGGGTGGAAAAATCAGTTCAAAGATACTATTCGTTACAATATTTTTCCAGTTAAAATATGGGCCATTTGATTCATTTTACAACTTTAAATCTAGGCCACCCACGTGGAAGGAATTTATTGGAGCGGACTGTGGCACCTTTTTCATTTGGTGCCTTTAGAGTTGTGTCGGTGACATGTGGAAAGCGGGTGCTCATTTGGAACCCGCTTACGGATTTTACATTTGAAGTTACGCTAGGCTAACACGTGAGAGCTCATTGGTTCCTCTATATTTAGCCGATTCGACCAATTTCCTTCTTGAATTATGTTAACCCCTAGAAACATGGAGGGCTGACGGTCATTTGAGTTTCCATTTTGGAAACACCTCTTAAAACTTCACCGAATCGACGCGTGTCTCCTTCCGCCAGCCTTGGAATTTTGAACAAAACTCTGTCTCCCCACCGACTTTAACCACGTGGAAACTTGGCACTACTTGGAGACTTACCCTTTGATTTCACTTCAAATGGTGTCATTAAGGCACATGGAGACTTCGCCAACCTTTGCCCATACTTAGTCAATTTCAATGATCGACTCTTCCTCTTTTTAGACATGGGACACGTGGAGGACCAAATAAGTTTGAAGACCGCCCCTGGCTTTGACTCTTGAAGTTATGTCGATGAGGCACGTGGCGCCGTCCGCTGAACCTTCCATACTTAGATGATTTTAGCTTGTTCTTCCTTCATTTTGTACCTGGGACACGTGGAAAGCCTGCGCCTATTTGAGGATTGTCCCTTGGACCTTGCCCCAGAGTTGCGTCATTTGGATGCATGGAGGCTTCCGCTGACACTTGAAACATGGCCAAACCGCATCCAATCAGAGATTCCCACGTACTACTCATGGATTCTCGAGGCAAAATTTAACATGGAAGATACGTCTGTCATTCCCGATCAAGCGGAAGAAAATAAAAAGAAGGAAGAAACTTCACCATTATGCCTAACTTTCAAATTGTTCTCCATGAATGGGAAACTACAAACAATGCTAGGCTCGACGTGATCCAATACTCCAAGGTACAGACTCAAAATTTTCAAACTTGACTTCAAAAGAGGGGAATTTTGAGGGCGACAACAAAGTCTTAGGGAAAATATCTCAGAATAACCACATCCCATGGGAGCGGCTCTCAAATGATGGTTACATACGCCTTGATGTGCACACTTGGATCTCACTCCCCTTTAAATTTAAATTTTGGAAGGTCCGTAGAGGTCTTGGGAGCGCAACACTTCATATGGAGAAGTCGAGGGCTCCTTGAGATATTCAAAGTAGGTCCCTATTGTGTATGACTCGACCATTGATGATCCTTGTTGGGGAGGTGGAGGTGGAATCGAGTTGTTGAAATGGTGCAAAGCATATACATTTTTTTGGGGCATAAGGAATCCTTGTGGTGACCATATGGGCCAGGGTAAGAGTACATGTCCCCTTGTGGTGACTTATAAAACATGTGTATGTAGGGGGAACATTACTATAATACTGATTTGGGGGCACAAATCTAGGGAACATTATATTTCCATTTGGTATAGTGTTTGAGAATGCACTTTCGGTGGTGCTTGTTGTGGATATCATAGGTATGTAGCATGGGGGCATACCCAAGGTGCCTAACCCAGTGAGAAGATCCCAGGGCTAAGATTGCCCGTGTAAACCAAAGGATTTAAAGTAGTTAGCACTTGGCCATAGGTCTTCTCGATGATGGTGAATATTCGCTTTCCTAAATATGAAGCATTAGCTACTTGGGTAAGTTATAATTCCCTAACCTTATCCACCAACGTCGAGATGACCTCGGTCGATGATGGCGTGGCATTTTGATTTGGCATGTATTGTTGAACCTTGGTAGGTTGCAAAGGCATATGATATCCTGCTATAAATTGTTCATTGTTTTGCCACCCCTCTTTAGGAGCATTTTCCATTATGGGAGGGGTAGTGGTGTTGTTTTGAAGCAAGACATCTACATGTCCTTGCACCCTATCTAAAGGTGACTCATGTTTTGAAGCGTTGCTCACTTCTAGTATAACGTGCTAAGTACTCCTCATCTAAGAATGGGAGTTGATCAGACTGCATACTATTTGGTTGTCTAAAAAAACCCAAGGAGATGATCCTGACTCTCTGGTAAACATCGTGTTATTGAAGCTTGAAATTTCAGGGATGTTATGTGTGTGTAAGTTGGTTGACTTCCTCAATCCTAACCGAGGAGCCATTGTTGGTCCCCTGAGGAGGAGGAGTTTGAGTGGTATAAATATGGGTCGAGTAGTTGTTTGCCCATACAAATAGTGAGGGTGACTATTGTTGTCTACCCATCTGATAGTAGTATGCTTTAAGACCCAAAATGGGTTGATCGTATCCATCATATCCTGACATATTCGAGGGTATATGAATACCTGTAGAATAATGGGAGAGAGGGAAAGAGGATGAAGAAAATGGAAATGAAAAGAGACTAGCTCTTCATGTTGGGTTTACCAATTTGTACATATGAAAATCGATGTGTGACCTTCAACTACACTTGACTCCCTAATGTCATTCGAGGCAAATGATGCCGATGTGAAAATATGGATTACAAAGTGGTAGGAAAATGTGGTACGAATAAGTTTTCAAGGAAATACAATGTCTTCAACTCGTAATAATGGGATCTACTCATCAAGTGCAACGAAATCCCGTCTAACATGGGCGGGTCGATGGATTGATCAAACAGACGGCAACGCGAGACTCAAAAGAGATATCAAGCTCTGCAGATATCCTTTCTACCGTTGAGAATTCATGGGAAACCAATGGGAGCCTCAAATCTATCCAGACAGGGTCATGGAACAAGTGAAAGAGGCATGGCTTCATGAAATCAGATCCGGTTGGCGAGAACATTCCAAAATGTGAGGGCTCGTTGAGCTTCCTCGTTTAGAGCATTCAATTATGAGATGATATCTGGTGGTAATGGTGATGTATGGAAAACCAAATGTGCATAGACTTGTGTCAATATTAGTGAATAATTCTGCGCATTTGGTTATGGGACTCTAGGATCACTATCGTATGTTCTTGGTTGTTGGGGTCCTTGTATGGTCATGTGAATATCAAATTCTATTGCTAGGGGTAGTCTAGAACTTGTAGGCTTTATCGGCCGCAATATTTAACATGTTGAGTTGTTGGATTTTCTCGGTGTATCGATTTGGTGTTCTAAGGACAAGAAGACGAGTCCCGTATCTATATATGTGAGTAATTCATGTTCGTTCGGTTATGGCACCCGTGGATTGCTTCGTAAGTTTTTTCTTGTTTGGGACCGTTGATGGTCATGAATTGAAAGTATCTAATCTAATTAAACAAATAAATATAATCTAATTGAATTGAAACTACCTCTATGTTTTTGTATTTTCAAGAACTTTAATGGAGTAAACAAATAAAGCCATTAATCTATCAAAGAAAATATTTTTGTTCTTTTATGTTTAAAATAACAATAAAGCTTCTAACTAATTAAATCCTAAAACAAATAAAATAGCTGGATGTGGTTGTTTATCTATGTAGAGAGGAAATCTATTTTATTTTAAATTAAAGTCTAATTTTATTTTAAATGAAAGCTTTTCTAACTATGAATGTAAATCTAGCCTCAATTCTGTCTCAGAAGCAGAAGAAGAAATCAGAGCTTCTTGGAAGCTTTTCTTCTCTAGCAACTTCCCCAACAAAATAAAAGAGGATTTTTCTATATGGATTGATGCTTGTGTTTACTTTTAAAAGCCACAGAAGCTTTCTTCTAGATTTACTTCCTTACAAATCTACAGAGATAGGAAAGAGAAGCAATATTTCCTAAGAAAAGCTTTCAGTTTGAAACAAATGATCTACTACAACTTTGAATGATCGTAACTATTGAAATGATTCTCTCCTCTATTTGATAATGTGCATATAATTCAAAAATAAAAAATTTGAAGAAATGAAGGAAATCAAATAACACCTCCAACCTAGAATATAGAATTGTGGCAATCCGGTTGTGTGGTGCTTTGTCCCCTTAGTTTATCTTTTTTCACCTCTCGTTTCCATGTGATTCTAGAGGTTCGGAATGCAAAGAAAACAATAGAGGGAAAGCACTAGAGTAATGGAAGTTTGAATTTCTAATCTGGGACAATGCAAGTGGAATAAAGATAGCACAATAGAACTCAAATTGGCTATTTAGTTTCCAAAGAAAAAGAAGGCGCTTTAGCAATTACAAGAATACTCAAAATGATCTCCGGCCATTTTCTTGAAAATAAGCAATCAATTTATAGAAGGTTGGTTGGGCAATGGTTGAGGCCATTTGGTAGCCAAAGGGTGCCACATTAATAGTGAAGAGGGATTATGATCTATGAATCACAATCAATCGTGAATTAGAGATTGCCACAAGGCAAGGCGGAGCTTGAAATCAACCAAAATGGGTAAGAAACATGCATGCAAAGTGAAGTTAAGTGAAACAACAGTGTCTAAAGTCATGTTGGAACATTCTCAGTAAAATGCGCACAAGACCGCCACCCTATGGAGAGCGGCGATTACAGAGGCGCTGCCTGCTGGGGGCGGTTTTGACACTAAAGGTCAAAACTAGCCTAAAATGAAGCGAGAAGCTAAGAAAAAGCATGCAAAGGCTAAGTAAGGCAATCTAGGCTACAAATATAAGCTGCAAGTAGTCTTAGGATCTTGAACACCTTACGAAAAGATACGAATCATCACGAAACATTACCTTCTAACGTGTGATATGTATTAGGGAGAAAAAGAGTTACTGAGATGAGAACACAAGAAAGTGTAAACTTATAAGAGTGTTACATGTAAGATCCTATATATTCAAAATAATTTAATATGCAATATTTGTAAACACAATGCTTTAACTCAGGAATTTAAAAGGAAGAAGTGTGTAGAGGAAACTATTCATGACTTAAAAGAGATAAAGCATAGGATGGGAGAAATGGTCATGGAATATGATATGATGTTCTCTAATGTAATAAACAAGGATAATTTTAATTTTGATGAACCAAGCAAGGATACCTAGTTTGTGGAAGGATTGCGCAAGAAGAAGATTTATTTTGCAATTGCATAAAAAGTTTCAAACTAAATCAAAGGCCATTAAAGTGGCTATTCAAGTAGAAAATATTGAGGATTATGGTGAAATCAGTACCTCTAACTATATAAAAAAAGGAAAATTGGATGTAGTCATGCGCATATTGGATGAGCTACAGAAGGAAAAGAACTTAGGCTCGTCATATGGTGTCTTGAGTGCGAGACAAATGACACTAAAAGAATGATTGTACTAGGAAAAACCCAAAGAACAAGTAGAATATTGTGACATCTCAGTAGATTATGGGGAAATTCTCTTCTAATTACCACCTTCTACAACACTATGCTAGAAAAGTGCAGAGTGTGGTGTGTACTTCTAGCAAGGCTACAAACCCATGAAGCCAAATATTATAGGGATTTGATGGATTTAAAGGAATAAGTTACTAGGAATGTGTTCACAATACAAACTCAATTGGCCACCAAAGCATTACCAACTATCACAAAAGTAGAGATGATTACCTCTCTACGACCAAGTGTGCATTGGGCTCCTCATTCACCATAGACAAATATGTAATGGATACCGCAATCTCCACAAGATAATTTGAATTAGACGTCACCATCTCCACAAAATGGCATAGGATGGGCACCTCTTTTACCATAACAATCACAAGGATGGAACATACATATACCAAAAGTACCTATAGAAGTTATCAAGATCAAAACCACATATGGAATGGCCCACAAATACCATATGGTGCACAACAAGGAGGATATCATGGTGGTTACCAACAATGGATGACGGGACCTAGACCAAAGAGATAAGGAGTAATTTTTATCTTTACTAAGACATAGACCACATTGCATGGATTTTTCTATTGAATCTTGAACATGAAGTATTACGTGCATAGTGTAGGGTGTAGGCACAACATAATAATGAAGACTATCCTATCTTGGAGAAATAAATAAAAAATAATTGTGCAATTTCAAGATGATTAATATGGTGGCCTAAGAAACTACCTATTTACAAGCCATTATTAAAACACAAGGAAGGAACAAGGTTTGGATCATGTGGAGATCCCTATAGATCCCCAAATTTGAAGAGTGTACAAAGACACCTACCCAGATCCTCAAAAGGAAAAAAAATCATTATTCGAAGAAGCTAAAGGATTGCTCCAATAAATCCAGAATAAAGATATCAATACACAAAATAGATGGGATGTTGAAGCATAAATTTACAAGTACATGATGAGAATATTAAAAAATGAGTGGTTGCAACTCTACAGTACCTCTTGAACATAGTAAATGTCCTACAAAATGATAATATTTCCCAAAACATATCTAAATTACATAGAGCTCTATTGGAAAGTGCATCCGGTGGAGTAATGTAAAAAATAATACCAATATGGTACGTGAAGAATAAAAAACCATGGGATGTGAACATCCGGTTAAATATAATTTTGGGAGGTTACAAGATAAAAGATGTAGTGGTTGACTTTGGAAGCATTCTAAACATGATGTAGAGATCCACCGGGAAGCTATGGAAGATCCCGCTTTGGCATATAGGCCTCATTACTCTCAGCGTCATCCACTACTGGCAGAGTAGACCCAATTTTTCTATTACGAGGATGTTAAGATACATGTAGGAGACTTAAGTTTAAAGGGATATTTTGAGGTTATTAATATGAAAACTAATGAAACACACTACCCAAAGTGTTGATTGGAAAGAAGTGGGCATATGAAAACAAAATGAAAATAAATATAGCAACTAATCGATAAAGCACATCTCAATGACTCTATTATTGTCATCCCAATGAATAAGGTTGAACATAATCCCTATAAAGTTCCAAAAGAGCCAATGTCACCATATGTGCATGATTTCAAAGATGGTTTAAAGTAGTACATCAAGAAAATGCTCCAACTCCACAATACATAACAAAGGTAATAATAAAGGAGTTCACAAACAAGGTAATCTTTGGGGAAATCTACACTAGGAATCCATTCGCAAATGAAGAATCTCAATATAACATTCAGTCCCTGACTAATTCAAAGATATCACATCTATATGTGTTTGTAAGGATGATCAAGATATATTGAACCAAATGGAGAATTCCATATCCCATGGGAAACCACATCCTCTATTGGTGCGAGACTCGGATGAAGGCTTGTATCATTAGATGTGCATAGAACACAAAGTCGAAATAATGAGAATGGTGCAAGTAGAAGAAACAAAACCTCACGCTTTTTAGGACTTTTAATCTAAATAAAATTTTAAATGAATTTCAAAAACATGTCCCTCAAGAAGCAATGAGGATCAATACACTTGACTATGCCCTAGAAGTAATTGCAGCATCATGTTGGGTTGTACACAAGTCAAAAATATGAAATGGATTAAATCAATAAATATGCTATGATGATGACACGATTCACATTAAACACTAAGTTAACAAAGGATTTATTTTTGTATTACATAGAATAATGTCTACAACTACACATTCTAGAATGTATGGAAGTTTAGAAAGTACAAGAAATAGATAAAACAAAAATGGTGGGTACATATGTTTCCAAAAACATTGGTAACATTACCAAAAGTTTGGTATTTCCATCAAGAAAGGAGGAGAGAAACACATAATTAGGGGTGGGTCCAATAGGATTTTATTCAAACATTCACTTTTGAAGATAGTAATCCTATGGTAGATATAACCCTTCAAAGAATCAAAACATTTTTGTGTCATAAAACTACTAACTTAGAGGAGGGGCTGAACTCCCAAACCCTAAAGAAAAGAAATAAAGGAATTGTGCAAAGGGAAACACTAGGGTTGAAACGGTAAACACATAAAAACATAAGACAAATATATGTCACATATTAGGGGGACAACAAGGAGGAAAATGATGAACCTAAGGATGGTGAAGATATGGAGCTAGTTGGAATGTTTTAACTAGAATGAATACAACAAATACATGCAGAGAAAGAATCATGGAAGAAAGAAGAAGAATTTATGAAAAAAATTGCATCTAGAAAAAAATAAGGGACCAATTTGGTAGTGGATAACCACAATAAAAGAAAGGCCAATGTATTTGTGAATTAGTGCACAAAAGAGTAGAATATATTGGACCAACTTGGAGCATAAGAAATTTAGCTACTATTATAGACTACTAGATAAAAAATGAGATGTCAAAATCCTACAACTATTACAGGATTATGAGGATGTGTTTCCCACTAAATTTAGCAAAATTAAGGGAGTGGATCCATCACTCGGAGAAATGTGCATTGAATTAAAAGATGGAGCAAAGCCTATCAAGAAAATACCTTATATATTAAATCCAAATATGAAAGTAAAAGTGAAGGTAGAATTTGACCATATGGTAGAAGCATGTCTAATCTATCTAATAGAAAAATATTATTAGGTGAGTCTAGTCATCACACAACCAAATAAAATAGGGTAAATTAGAGCCTATGGAGATTACACAGGCCCTGAACGATGCATGTATCAACGACATGTTTCCTATGCCATTCACATATGAGATCTTAGAAGTAGTAGTAGGACATAAGGTGTATTCCTTTATAGATGGATTCAATAGATATCATCAAATTCTAATTACACAAGAATATCATGCCAAATCCACCTTCACAATTGAATAGGGTAGCTTTGCATAAAGGGTGATGCCATTTAGATAAAAAAACACACACAGGTATTTTCTAGAGTCGATGTTACTGCCTTTAAAGACTTCATTCATGATTTCGTGGAAGTATATTTGGATGATTGGCTAGTATTCTCTCTCCTCAAGGATCATATATCCAAGGTTTGATTAATGTTAGAATGATGTAGAGCATTACACATTACTTTAAATTTGAAGAAATGATTTTTCTTTACACCTTTTGGAATATTACTTGGTCATGTTGTATGCAAAGAAGGAATTTTAGTAGATCAAGCAAACATTATAACTATAATTGGCCTCAAACCTTCCAAAAATAATTTCAAAGTATGTGTAATTCTAGATGGAGAAGATGATGTCATGTGGTCATCATGAGATTGGGGGGTTGTAGTTTAATCATCCATTAAGAGGTTGGACTTAACAAAATATGAGAGGTGAGATTTTTTAGTTTTTGGTTGGTGAGGGATGTTTGGATGTACGATGAGATTTGGATGGCTGATGATGTTTGGATGTCGAGTGGGATTTATATGGTGGATGATTATTAGGAGAGGATTGGGATGGAAAGGTGGTGGATAAAGAGGTACAAGGATGAGAAGCCCTTGTTAACGAGGTTTTACACATAAGACCTTAATTGCGTGTAAAAATGGGTAAAATGTCCATGGGTGTGATGGAAGTCGCAATAATAGTGTTCTCGATACCAAGATGGTTTGGAAAGGTTTTGATCATGTGATTTTATTGGGGATGGATGATCATGTTGAAGGTTTTTAGATGATGAAAGATAGCGGTCAAGGATTTTCCTAAAGTAGTAAAGTGGTTTGGGTTAAATGGTTTTGTGTGAATAGGAAGTAAAGGTGCAAGATTGGATGTATTATGAGATATTTTGGTTGATTTGGATTTATGATTTAGATTGTATTGTTGTGGATTAGAAGATGTAGGGGCTGGAATAGGCTTGGGGGCCAAAATGGATGGTTTGGGCTTGGAGCTTGAAGTAGATTTGGTTGATTTTAGATTGGTTGGAGTATGTGGTTTTGAGGTAGATGGTTTTAGCTTTGGATTAGGGGATGTGGGACTATCTCGGGAGAAAGTCTATCGGATCGGATTGGGATGATGAAGATGAGATGTGGGGATGATAGTTTTGGGTTGGGATGATGAAGATGACATGTGGGGATGATAGTTTTGGGTTAAGTTGTTGGGATTGTTGTGGGTATGTGAATTGGACTCGATTATAGGTTTTACGATGATTAGATTTAGGAGTTGAGATTTTGGATGGTGGTGGATTATCCGCATGATTTTTGATGGGAAGAAGGTGTAGGTCATGATGATTGATAGGGGATTTGGAGGTTGGGATTTGGGATGGTTGTGTGGGCTTGGGATTAGTGTTTAGATTAGCAAGGACATAAAGGAGGTCCTCTTGGTATAGGTTAAAGTTAGTGAGGTAGTCAAAGTTGATGTAATTAGCTTGTGGGGATAGTGGTTTATGTTGATTAGGTTAGGGTGTGGATTGAGGTGATTCGGGTTCCTCATAGAGGAGGTCAATGGGTGAGGGGTAGGGATCTCAGGAAGGGGAAATTATGGATTGGGTTGGTTGTGAGAAGATGGTTTAGGATGTAATTGGTTGATACATGATTTAAGATTGGATATTTTTTATTGAATAAGATGGTTTTTAGGATGTTAGGATCAACATGGGATGATTGATTTGGATGATGAGGAGGGGATTGGTTAAGGTAGGATGTGAGATTTGAGATTTGTTTATTAAGGTGTTAGATAGTATGTGGGATTTCATGATCAAAGTAAGATGGTTGAATTTGATGGGTGGGGGATGATGGGATAGCTTGGTTGATGGATTTAGAAAAGAGGTAGGGGTTTGGATGTTGGTTTGGAGAGGATGGGGATTAAGGATCAAAGGCCATGGTTTTATAGGATGTGCAGGTGATTAGATTTGGATTAGGTTGGTTGATTTTGGATTGGGATTGTTTGATTAAGGATGGTTGATTGATTAAAATTTTAAGGTGATGGGATGGTTAAGGGTGTTCACAAGCAAGCAACAAACATGCAATACACACCTAACTAGTCAAGTGGGATTATAATCAAACTATAGCCCACTTTTAATACCACACACCAATGATGGTGCCACAAACTGGCTCTCCACCTATGTGTTAATGCGGGTCAGCTAGTGAGTGATCTTTGAGAGTGCGGCCTCCTTGCACTATAGTTTTATGTGGCCAAAAAGTTTCCTAGACTAGGATATATGTGCTCACTAAGGGGTTCCCGATATACTTTGTGGTACGTGGGTCCCAAGTCAATGTTGCAAGGATGTTATCTAAGGCTTGGGTATTGGGATGTGGAATCCCCTCACTTCAATCCACTCTTAAAACAACCAAATGCTTAACCAATAACGACAACTCTCTAAGGATTTATATAGTCCACCGGAACATGGAGTTTGTCGTGTGCGTGGAGGTGAAGCCCACGGTCCCGAGACCCTAGGACTATGGTAAGTGTGTGGATGTCACTTCCACATCACGTTACCCCCTATAAATAAAAAAGGAAGAAGGTTAACCGCTTTTGATCCTCAAGATCATCCTAGGACACAAGAGGAGAGCATGCACAGTTTCACCTTCGGGATAAACAAACAACAATGTGAAATACACAAGAAAGATAATATATGCAAGATAAAATTAAATGATGAAAATTATGTGATGCGAGTCTTTAAGAGAATGCCCTGCAACACAAAGGTTAGTAGTTTTTTCCTTATGACTCCATTATTCTTCGTCCGATCGGGCTGCAAAACAAGGTGGTTAGTAGTTTTTAATTAATAAAAAATATTACAACCACAAAAATTAGATAAACAAAAAATACGTATCAAAATGAGTGGAGTCTCCTCTTATTTCTATAATAATTTTGTAAAAACAGAATGTTATAACCTATAAACATATTTCAAGAACACTTGGGAATAGGGTTAGACCATTAGTTGTAAACAAAAACTCGATTTAGCAAAGGCACCGATTATCAAGTCAAAGGCGTCAAATTATGGAAAAGGTGCCAAAGTAGGAAAAGGTGCCAAAGTAGGAAAAGATACCAAAGTAGGGAAAATGCACCAAACTTTATACCATAGACTTGAAAAGGCACCAAAATGTGCGCACGATAGATGAGCATGAAAATTCAAAATTTGAAGGTGCAAATGAAAACGAAAATTCTTCAAATTTTGACAACTTGTTTTAGGGATGAAATACTATTGAAAATGATAAAGAAGTGGGGGTAAGCCCCAAGGTGGGCACTAGAAATGTATATGTTAGAAAGTATTGGTTGTGAATATATGAGAAAACAAAGAAATTGTTCTCCTATGTTAATCCTTCCAACAATACCTTAGATATAACAAGGGATGTAAAGGGGGCGAGAATTAATACCTACACTTACCGGTCAAATGCAATGCTCCTCCTTTGTTGTGTTGGATTTGTTCATGGATGGTGTAGATTGCTTCAGATTTTGTGGAGACACTTGGGCAACACCTCCTCTTGACTTGCTTGGATTAATGGATGATAGATTAGATGAGAGAGTGGATTGAATTGATTGAAGAGGATAAAATAAAAGAGATTTTTACTGAGACTTAAAAAGATTTTCCATCTCTAGCTCTCATAGAGGAGGAGAGCTCAATTTATAGTTTGTGGTTGGGAGAAAGGTGTTATGTTTGTGCAGCCTATTTTCATGTTAGAGTGTGGTACACTTTCTATGTATTACACTCGGGTATTTTTACTGGCGGTCCCGCTCACCGGTGAGCGGGTTAGAAGGTTGCGGCGAAGCCCCAAGAAAAAAATTTTTATGGGTGGTTTATTAACCCATGGGTAATGGCTAATCGTTATGGGCTTTTTTGGGCCCATGGTTTTTCGGTACCAATTGTTTTATAAAACCGCCTCTTCGACTACCCATAGGTTTATGGGACGGTTTTGTTTTTTCCCATTGTTTGATACCCACGAGTTTTGTAAAAATGTTTAAGCAGATTGTCTATTTATATGGTCTTATGCATATGATAGATAGAAAAAGCAAATGTATCGTAGATGTGTTTTGAATTTGGGTGTGAATTCTGTAGAGTTTGTTGAGCATAGCTCCAAACGGATCTGGTATTGTATTGAGAGAGTGGAGGCTTGTAATAAAATCGAGCAAGTGATTCTTGGTGGGCGTAGCCATAATTGGGTGAACCACGTTAAATATTGTCTCTCTGTGTTGTGTTATTTATTACTGCACTTTTATTTGAGATCTGTAATATTTTACGCATATTAGTTTCTCTTATTTGCGATTACGTAAGGGATTATTCCGCATATTTTATCTCTTATTTCCTAACAAATGCTATCGAACTGGTTTGGTTTGTTGAAGTGTTGAATCACGGGGAAATTTTTAGCTTGAGTGGGAGCTATGGCGAGATGATGGAAGATCTAGGGTTGATAAATTCAGGGCGAAATTTCGATCTTTGGAAGATGCGAGATGGAAGATTACCTTTATCAAAAGGATCTTTATACTCCGTTGTCTGAGAAGGTGAACAAACCCTCGAGCATGACAGATGCGGAATGGAATTTGTTGGATCGGAAGGCACTTGGAGCGATCCAGGTTGTGTCTTGCATCTTCATATTATTTAATGTTTCAAAGGAAAAGACATCAAAAGAACTAATGGATGCATTAGGGAAGTTGTATGAAAAACCCTCTGCCTCTAATAAGACATTTTTAATGAAAATTTTGTTTAATATGAAGATGTATGAGAATAGTTCGATAATGTGATCATTTAAATGATTTTAATACGGTTGTGAATCTGCTAGCTTGGTTATTCTGATAGAATTTGATGAAGAAGTTAGGCCTTTATTAATTATGTGCTCTTTACACGAAAGTTGGAATAGCACGTAATGGTATGGTAAGCAACTCGGTTCGAGAAAACTCGAAGTTGAAGTTTGAGGATGTTGTAGGGGTTATTCTAAGTGAGGAAATGCGAAGAAAAAGCTCAGGGAATCTTCTACTTGATGAATTCTTTGATAGTGGAAACTAGAGGGAGACAAAAGAATAGAGGAAACCGTGGAAAATCAAAAGATCGAGACAAGGTCAAAATCCAAGAGCAAGATTGTGTGTTGGAACCTGTGGAAAGTCTAGGCATGCGAAGAAGGATTGTTGGGAGCTTGGGACAAGAAGAAACAACGGGAAGAAAACAAGGAGGCAAATGTGGCATCGGGTAATGTATGTTAGGATGCTTAGATTCTTTCTTTGCATAATATTACTTGAATCTTGGGTTTTAGATTCGGGGGCTTCTTTTCATGCTTTACTCCACATAGGCATTATTTTGTTGATTATGTTCAGGGATTTTGGGAATGTTTTCTTGGTGATGATGAGCCTTGCAGTATAGTTGGAAAAGGTTCTGTTCAGGTTAAGATGTAGAATGGGAATACATGGCTATTGAAGGATGTCAGACATGTGCCTACATTAAGGAGAAATTTGATATCGATGGGGCAATTGGGAAGTGATGGTTGTACTGTGATATTTACAGCTAACTCTTGGAAGGTTACCAAGGGTGCTCTTGTGGTGGCAAGAGGTAAGAAGGTTGGAACCTTGTATTTAACCACTAATAGTACTAATGATTGTAATCTTGTGGCTTTAGATGTAGATACAACATTATGACACTATAGGCTCGGTCATATGAGCCATAAGGGCATGAACATCATAAAGAAGAATTTGCCTAGATATACAGAAACAAGTTTGGATTTATGTGAGAACTGCATATATGGGAAACAAAAGTGAGTAAGGTTTCTCAAGGTTGGACCTATGAAGAAAGAGAGTAAGTTAGAGTTGGTACATTCTGATGTGTGGGGGCCGGCTCAGGTATCATCTCTTAGGGGTTCAAGTTATTATGTTACTTTTATTGATGATGTAACAAGGAAAGTTTGGGTTTATTGTTTTAGAAAAAAATTTGATGTATTTGACACTTTTGTTAAATGGAAAGCCTTGGTAGAGAATGAAACAGGTCTTAAGTTAAAATGTCTCGGAGTCGGATAATGGAGGGGAGTATTGCGCAATGAATTTAATGATTCTTGTTCTAAGAATGGAATCCGCGAGGTAAAAGATGAGTTCTAGGAACTCCACAGTGAGAATGGGGTATTAGAAATGATGAAACGAGAACAATAATGGAACGTCTTTAGGAGCATGAGGTTACATGCAGGACTGCCTCTTTCTTTTTGGGCAGAAGCGGTGAGCACAAGCTGTGTACTTGATAAATAGAGGACCCTCAAGTGCCTTGGATGGAGGCATACATGAGGAGGCATGGTATGGTAAGAAAGTTGATTATTCATTTCTTAGAGTCTTTGGATGTGAGGTGTTTGTTCATATAGACAATGATGATAGGACCAAGCTAGAGGCTAAATCAGAAAAATGTACTTTCATTGGTTATGGTGGTGATGACTTTGGATTTAAATGTTGGAGTATTAAGGACAAGAAAATCATTCGGTCTAGGGATGTGGTCTTTAATGAGAAAGTCATGTATAAGCAACGATTGCGGGAAAATAGGAAGAATCCAAGAAATATTATGCGGTGGTAGAGGATCTTCCGGATGGGAAAGTGACCCATGAATCGGTTTAGGAACCTACTCAGCAGGACCCCAAACTCCTACGGTGAGGAGGTCTTCTAGGGTAAGAAAAGAACACGAACGTTTTTCTCCTTTCTTTATTATTTATTACTCACCGATAGTGGAGAGCCGGAGAGATTTGATGAAGCAATACGGGTAGATGCCAATAAGAAGTGGGAGCAAGCCATGGATTAGGAGCATAAGTCTCTCATGGAGAACCCAGACTTGGGATTTGGTGAAGCTACCGAAGGCAAAAGAGCATCGCAGAACAAGTGGGTGTCAAGAGTTACAGAAAGAAGGAGGAAAGAAAATATATAAGGCCGGTTGGTGGTCAAGGGGTTATACAGAAACAAGGTATAGATTTTGATGAGATATTTTCTCCACATAGTAAAAATGACTTCTATTAGAACTGTTCTTGGAATAGTGGCAGCGTGAGAGACTTGCACTTAGAAAGATTAGATGTAAAGACTGCATTTCTCCATGGTGATTTGGAGGAGGAACTATATATGCAGCAACCAGAGAGGGCTATGAGGTCAATGGTAAAGAGGAGATGGTGTGTAAAGCGAAGAAGAGCTTATATGGCTTGAAACAAGCTCCACATCAATGGTATAAGAAGTTTGATAGCTTCATGATGGAGCAAGGTTATATTAGATGTCATTCTGACCATTGCGTGTATACAAAGAAATTTGAGGATGGAAGTTATATTATCCTATGTTTGTATGTTGATGACATGTTGGTTGCGGTAAAAACATTCAGGAAATAAAAGTACTCAAGAAACAACTAAGTGAATCCTTTGATATGAAGGATTTGGGGGCAGCCAGACAAATCCTTGGTATGACGATAACTCGAGATAGGAAGGAACGAAAGTTGACTTTATCTTAGGAAGAGTACATTAAGAAGGTATTAGATAGGTTTAACATGCAGGATGCTAAACTGGTTGGGACTCCTTTGGCAGGCCATTTTAAGTTATCAAAGGAGCAATGTCCCAAGACAGAGCAGGAAAGAAAACAGATGTCCAAGGTACCTTACTCATCGGAGTTGGCAATTTTATGTATCTTTATGGTGTGCACTAGGCCTGATATTGCCCATGTAGTGGGAGCTGTGAGTAGATTTATGAGTGATCCAGGTAAAGAGCATTGGCAAGTAGTAAAGTGGATCCTTCGGTATTTGAGAGGGACCATGGGGACAGATTTTGTGCTCTGATGGATCGAGACACCACTTTACGTGGTTATGTAGATTCAGACATGGCTGGAGATGTAGACAGCAGGAGGAGCACGACAGGTTATATTTACATTGTAGGTGGGACAATAGTGAGCTGGATTTCATGACTACAAAAGCTGGTGGCTTTGTCAACCACGGAGGTTGAGTATGTTGTTGCCACAAAGGCAAGCAAAGAGATGATTTGGCTACAACAATTGATTGAGGAGTTGGGGCATAAAGCGGGAGGAATGTAAGCTACATAGTGATATTGAGTCTTTATACACCTAGCTAAGAAATCTGCTTTCTTTCCACTCCGAGGATGAAGCATATATAGTTGAGATATCACTTCATCGGGAGGACAGACTTTGGAGAAGATAAGTTGAAGTTGGAGAAGATTCATACCAGTCAAAATCCTGTAGACATGATGACCAAGGTGGTCACAAGGGATAAAATAAAGATATGTTCAGCTTTGGTTGGCCTTCGCGGATGACAGTGAAGGGTTGAGAAGCTTGCTCAGTGGAAATTAGTCTCCAAGTGGGAGATTGTTATGTTTGTGGATCCTATTTTCATGTTAGAGTGTGGTACACCTTATATGTGTTACACTCGGGTATTTTTACTGGCGGTCCCACTCGCCGGTGAGCGGGTCAGGGGGTTCGGGGTGAAGCCCCCGAAGTCAAATTTTCATGGGTGGTTTATTAACCCATGGGTAATGGGTAACCGTTATGGGCTGTTTTTGGGCCCATGGTTTTTCGGTACCCATTGTTTTGTAAAACCACCTCTTCGGCTACCCATAGGTTTATGGGATGGTTTTGTTTTTGCCCATTGTTTGATACCCACGGTTTTGTAAAAATACTTAAGAAGTTGTCTATTTATATGGTCTTATGCATATGATAGATAGACAAGCAAATGTATTGCAGATGTGTTTTGAATTTGGGTGTGAATTTTGTAGAGTTTGTTGAGCATAGCTCCAAACGGATCTGGGTATTGTATTGAGAGAGTGGAGGCTTGTAATAAAATCTGAGCAAGTGATTCTTGTTGGACGTAGCCCAAATTGGGTGAACCATTCTTAATATTGCACTAACTATTCTACTTCTTGCAAATTGATGACACCTCATCAATTAGGCCTATCTAACTCTCCTTTTATGACATCCTTTTGGTCGTATTCCAATATAGCCTCTTATTAGCTAAATCCTCTTCTAATCTCCTTCTAAACCACTTCTACTAGCTTCTAGGTTATCAATCCATTTCATTGGATTGAGTAGACCTCTCACAACTCTCTCAAACTCCTAATTCCTCACTAATCAAGATTAATTAGCCTAAACCTAGATTAACTAGCCTAAGGCATGTTTAACCTCTTCTAAACCATAAAGTGCTTTTTGGCTTATTCATTTGTCCCACATGCACCAAAAGTCTTCCATTCTTGGAAAATAGAAAACTATAAATACCCCACTACCCCTAGACCATTTCTAAGAACACTTCCTCCTTTCTAGCATAAACTATAGTATTTTGTTTAGGATTAAGAGCTTTTTTCATTGTTTATTGAGCTATTTTCTTTGTTATTGCATCTTTCACTCAAGCTTTGGGTAAATGGGAAGAACCATATGGCTTTGTAGCCATTAATGGTGAGCTCTCATTCTCAAATACCTTGAAGATCAAATAATCACAACTGATTGCTAAGATCTTTATTAGGTTCATTTTCATAGCTTTCAAAGAGTAGAGAATATTTAGACATGTTAGGTTTTCTTGTTTATTTCAAGTTAATGCATGCAAAGTAATGGTTTCTTGCTTATCTCTTATCATGATGGTCCATTGATTTGTTGTTTAAAGCTTTGGGGCTTCTTAAGTGTTCTTACCTCATTTCATAGCTTTTGTAACTTTTCCTTGTTCACATTTGGCACGCCTAGTGGGACTTACTCCATAGTCCTTTAGAAGTCATTTTTAAGCTTTTCATTTCCATTTCTAACCATTTTCATGCTTTTAGGGTTAAATAGCTTGTTTTCTAACATATTTCTAACTTTAAGTGGGCTAAATCTCCCTTTTGCATGAATATTTAATGGGTTCAAGCTAGAAATAGGTTTTAATGGTGAAAAACTAACCTGTTTGCATTTTTTTTGAAATTTTCATTTCCATGGTTTTTTGTGGTTTTCAGGGCTACGCATAGGCATCCTAAACCTAAACTAGTGCATCACTCATCATCATAGTGCGCACCCACCTTCTATCTCGGTCACACACCCATTTGCTTTTGCTTACATTTGATTGCAACCCATTTTACAAAGGGGCATGCACATGTTCTAATCCACGCACACACGTGTCAAATTTACACAGCACACCCACCTCTCGGATGCGCATGTGTTATTTGAACACTGTGTTGACCTCATATTTTACCCTACACGCGCACCTACCTTTTGGGCACACCCACTAAAACCCACACACACACATTTTTCTACATGCATGTAGTAGTGTAAAGCCACACTATATTTTTCTATAGCCACATGCATCCATCATTTAGGCATGTGTCCATCATTAGGCATGCACACACATCATTCTAGGTGTGCAGGTGTCACTGTCAAAAATTAAAATTTTGTTGCAGTTGTAGAATCAAATTTCTAGATTTTTCTAACAATTTAGTAGTTTCTAACAATGGTTTGAAAGTTCTTTTGATATTATTTTTAGCCTAACTTAGTTAAGTGTTTGCATTTTTCATTTGTAGAGGTCTTTTGAAGCATGTATGCTCTTCCCTCACACCTTCTAGGTGATCTTGGGAACAAAAACATTTCAAAACCTTCTCTTTTCTTTCCAAACACTTCAATTTAAGTTTTATAAAGGATTAACTTTCAAAGTTGGCTAAAAGGAGTTTCTTTTTCACAAATTACTTAAGTATTTTCCATTTCTTTCCACGTTTGAGTGGGATAGCTTGTTGTGTATGCTCTTTCCTTGCGTCTTAGGATGATCTGGGAAATCAAAAGCAACATCTTATCCTCTTTATATGATGTTATTGGAAAATTACTAATCTTGGTGTAGGACCAAAATCGATTGTCAAAGGATCGGAGGCTAAAAAATACTAACGTGTTTGATATAGGTTTCCAAAAGGTGTGTATACAAAACCACACTAAGTCTAAAAAGATAAAAAAACACACCACATTCATCACACATTGTATATGCAGGTTCGGAAAAGGGTACGTCCCTATCCGCTTAACTAGAACATAACCCCTTTGGCATAACACCTTAAGCTATAACAATGGGGGTGGTTCTAGGAACCCTAAAGTAGTCCACCACTTGAGTAACCTCGTGGATGAAATAGGAAGTGCTCCACACACCTACTTGAGTAGTTTTACATTTTTGAGTTAGAGTCAAAGTTATCCATATAGTGACCCCAATGAGAATACAACTAAATGCACTAGTTTCTCATTGTATTAGAAGGGGGTAAAGTAAAGCCAAGATAAACCAAGATACTCCTTGGGAAACCTTGGAAAATCAGCTCGCATTAGATAAAACTTGTGACACCTAGTTGAGTGAACTACCTAGGAAGCCATATCTTCTTGGAGCCCACTTTGCTAGTCCAAACCATCATGTCTTGTCAAAACTCTCACAAGTGACAACTTACTTGAACTCAAAACCTTGTTTTTCAAACAAGGAAAAGAGTCCACTTAAGTTGAAACTAAGTGTCACTCATCACGAGATTTACGACGTATTACTTAGCTTAGTTTCTTTCTCACCTTAGGACGAGGTGAAACTCTACCCAAGTAACGCTTAGTTCATTTCCACCCCATTTGATCTATACCTTTGCATTCTTGTTTCCCATTTGGGACAAGGGAAGGCATCTTTCATGAGTGTTATCATAGATTGTGTTCACCACTTTTATGTCCATTTACACTCATCCATGTTTATGGATGAGTTGTTAAATGTCTAAAGTGTGTGGGTACATTTTTACATCTTTGATAGCCACTTGATCTTGATTTCAAGATCATCTTCATAGCTAGGTTTGGTTTCATCATTGTTTCCCCTTTGAGTTTTATTTTTCCCGCATTCTAGCCATACAATTACAACACTTACATCTTGTTTTCATTTATGAGAACTTGGTATAAGTTTCCATATTGTATCGTTACATTGCTCACTCACATGATTAATAACTTCTTTTATACTTGCACTTAGTTTTGATTCCAACATCATTTAAGGATTTTTGAGAGTGTTGATATTGCATTGTTTGTATCACAATAACATCATCTTGATACTAATACCTCACTTATTCCAAGCTTGGTTAATGTGTCAAGGTAGTGTTGTTACACTATTCACATTTGTAACTTCCATTATCAAAAACTTAGATTTTGTTTGCATCTAAACTAGTCATAGTATATCTTGTGGAGAGATCACGTCAATACAAATTTAGTGCTTAGGTCTTGTTTATATTTGAAACTCACCTAGGTGGTGATAGGGTATTGTCACTATCTATTTTACACCTATCTTTGGAACTATAGCTTAGGGTATAGTGTTCTATAAATCAATTTGAGTGATTGATGATTTACTTAGTGGGTTTACATGATTGTTCCTAGTATAAAAGTAGTTGCATAGTTTTGTACTTAGGACACTTTAAGACAGTGAGACTCTAAGAAACTCATACCACATACACCTAGGTTTATTACAACTTGGATACACTTAGAAAAAACCTAGCGCCACATAGACTAGTGATGCCAAAATCACAAAAATGGTGTCTAAACGAGATGAACGTGACTTAGAGGTAAATCCTTTTAGTTCAACATACCCATTCAGTGGTCATAACTTAGGACCCCTCTTTTCAGAGGTTAAAGACACTTAAACCATTAGTTGACCATAGTGGAGAGGATTTTGATTCATCTGAAGACCAACACAAACTAGATCTAGCTCACTTTGATGAGCTCCTATACTACAATAGAGACCAAGTACTCACAAGAGTCCTCAAATTAGGAGCTAAACTACCACAAGAGCATGAAGAAACAATTAAAACCATCAACCATGAAATGGAAGATCCACTATGACCTTCCTCATTGACATGGACAATCCTTTCGATGCAGGGTATGCTTCCACTTCAGTGTGTGTAATAAAAAAAATGTTGAAAGTGAACCACCAAAACCAACAGATGGTTCAAGGAGACCTTACTTTAAGGCTTCACGTAAAGTCAAAATTGAACATGATCACAAAGACTCACCTCCTCCTAGATTTGATGATGAAGATGATCCCCTAATCGAAGAGAGATCATTCAACGACAAATATTAAAACTTAGTCAAAAACTAGCAACCTTAGGTTCCTCAAGCAGGAATACACATAAGGATAGACTCAAGACTAAATCAGGTGAATTTCACATTGACCCATATGATGATGCAACATTTAAAGTTTCTAAAGTGAATAGACCACTATCCCCCACAAAAGAGAAACTCATCACACAAGAGTTATAATCAATGAAAAACATGCTTACCACTCTACAAGAGAGTAATGTAGGGACACAAAAAAAGTATCTATATGAAGAGCTATGTCCCTACCCCTTTGATAAAGACATGTTATGAAAACCATTCCCAAAACACTTTGATATCCCTAAATTTGAAAAATACAAAAGCAAAGGTGATCCTCATGATCACGTCAAAGACTTCTACATGGCTTTCTAGAAGTCACTTACAACGATAATTATTTGATATGTTTGTTTCCTCGTAGCCTAGGAGCACAAGCATTGGAATGGTTTTTTTAGTATACCTAAGGGATCAATCATGACATGGCCCGCACTAGCTGAAAATTTTGTGTGACATTACTCTTTCAATATGGAGAATGACATTACCATGAATGACCTCTACAATGCTAAACAAAAACCCAATGAGACCTTCATGGGATTCTTACAATGATGGCATGGATTGGCAAGTCATTTCCCTTGTGCCCTTCCAGAAAAAAAATGGTAAGCATATTCATCCCCAACTTGAACCCAAAATAGCCTTCCATTTATAGATGCATTATGGCACTAACTTCAAAGAAGTTATAGAGAAAGGTAGTCAAATTGAGAAGGATCTCATTGCAAAGGGACACTCAAACCCATTTCAAAGGAAAAACATGAGCCAAAACCCATGGACAAACCAAAGTTCTTTAATAAGAACAAACATGTCATTGGATGGCATCATCAGGAACTCCAAGAGAGTCCAGGTTATATAGAGTGGTCCACTATTAAAGCTTTCACAAGGACCTCACCCAAAGGCACCCACAAAATGTACATTTACACCTCTAACTAAATCATTATCCATATACTTAAATAGTTAGATGTTGTAAATATGGTGCAATACCCAACCGCAATGGTACCATATCCTAGATGATGCACCTAAGCCAGTTGGTTTAAGGAGCATGAATACTATGATTTTCATCATGTCAAAGGACACAAGACTGATAGATGCCTAAGGTTGCAACATTTTATACAAGACCTTATCAAGAAGGTAAGATTGTGGTAGATTCACCATCCGACTCAGGACATAGGTCCTAATGAGAAGATGGGTATATTCAAAGAACCCTTTCCCAAGCATGAGGATAAAAATAACAAGAAGCCAGATCACGGGAAAGCCTCTAATGACTATAGAACTTCCAACTACATCTATCCAACAAATGATAATCCATTTGACTCCCTTATAGGTTGTGTCCATTCATCTGATGAACAAGTGAACACCATTAGGATCTTAGGAAATAGTTGTGTTGTAGGCACACGACATGCTCATTTGGTAATACCGATCCTCTACCTATTCCTCAGAAGGCCAATACAACTTGATAGAACAATTGAGAAAACCCCAACTAGAATTTCAATCCTAGATCTCCTCAAGATTTCCACTACTCATAAGAATATATTGTATAAAATGCTTCGAGTTTAGGGGTCTCCACATATGTAGATCCCACACCTTCAAGCGATGGTTGCAAACCTTGATTCCAATGACCATATCTCCTTTGATCAAAATGCAATCCCATGTAATAACCCTTGAGCATAACTTACCCTTATACATAGAGGTCATTTGTTACTCATCACAAAATCAAAAGAGTGCTTGTGGATGGTGGGTCTAGTCTAAATATTTGCACATTGAAGCTAGTTAAGCTAGGCCATTCAAAAGTATATCTGGGTGCTAAAACTATTACCATCATGGCCTATGATAATGAGGAGTGAGAATCAACAAGAACTATAGTGATTCCATGGAAGTAGGGCCGACATATCATGATACGACGTTCCATGTCCTTGACTTGGATCTTCCTTACAACATGCTCTTGGATGCCCATGGATTCATGCCATGCAGGCCATTCCCTCTACCTTTCATCAATGCATCAAATTGTGCCATGGAGGATAGAAAATCACCATCCAGGTGATCCAAAACCATTCACACATTGTAGAGCACTACACAATTTTTTCTCGTGCAACATATGAGTGTCCTTCAATGGATATTGTTATCCCATTACAAATAAAAGCTATAAGAGAACATATAGATCCAGATGCACTCACTCCTTATAATCAAAACTTTCCTATGTTGGTCAACCCTTCACATCATGGGAGGAAACATTTGGAAAGTATGGCCCAGATGATCAATTCACTCTTCAACAAGCCTTGTTAATATCAGACCTCTCAGTGTCACCCAAGACATGTGGTAAACCATATTTTTAGTTCAAGAGCACTCAGGATAGATGCCCTAAACCATTTGAGAGGTTTATTCCTAGTGGTCTCTTATCCGAGGAGAAGATGTTAGATACACCCACCAGGTGGATACCTGAAGGCACCATGGCATCATGTCATCAAGCTCCACAATATATCAAAGGCCACCACATGATGTATGTCATGGGCTATAATGGATTTGGATGTGGCATAAATGCACAAGGAAGGCTAGAACCCATTCTTATTCCTCACTTTAAGTCAAACAAGCATGGCCTTGGTATCAGGCCTCATGATGATCCACCTTCCGAGATAGATGCTACCTCTTCTGAACATGAGGATGGCTCATCTCATTCAGATAGTGATGATGTAGATTCCCAGTGTAGCCTATATGAGGATCTTGCCTCCACTAACCTATTTCCAAATTTGGCTATCTTCACCTTATCTAGATCCGATCCCCAAGCCAATTGTCAAGTTACCCTAGTATATCCCAAACTCATAGATTGGGATCAACAACTTCACATGCCAATTGATTTCTTTGAGAATGATGAGGCATTTGTAGAATTCATGGGACTCGGGATACTATTCCAAATGGGGATCACAAGAAAGGTTTCTCTATCAAACTAGATATACCTATGCACTACTTTGGGAAGAAGTAGAGATGTGTGGTCACTTGAATAAAAATATCATAAGCAAGGGAAAGAGTACTTCTAAAAATCCTTGCAGGAAAAACAAGCATAAGTCCCATAGTGAAAACCTCTTTGAGGCGCTAGTGGACAAACAAAACCAAAGAAACTATGGAAAAGTGGTGTACCCATTCAAAGATGATGATCTCTCTAACCACCTATGGAGGTTGATCTTACTCTTCCCCTTGATCCTACATGGATGGAAGATGCATCTAAGATGCTCATTGAAGAAACAATTAGTGTTAATATTGGTTCAGAAGAAGAGCCTAGAATGATAAAGTTGGGAGCTTCACTCTCAACACATAGGAAAAAAAGTTTTTGTGGCATTATTATGAGAATATGCAGATGTATTTGCATGGTCATACATAGATATGCCTAGTTTGGACCCAAAATTGGTCATACACAACCTTGTTGTGCACCCAAATGCCAAACCCATCAAGAAAAAGTTAAGAAAGATGCATCCAAAGATTGCACTGCTTGTTAAAGAAGAACTGAAAAGCTATTAGCGGAATTTTTATCAAACCCATCGACTATTCAGATTGGATATCCAATATAGTCCTAGTTCAAAAGAAGTTGGTCGGTATCAAAATATGCACCAACTTCCAGACATCAACAAAGCATGTCCCAAAGATGACTTCCCTCTACCTAACATCGACATGATCATCGACTCAACTACCGGTTATGAAATGTTATCCTTAATGGATGGATTTTCAGGTTATAACCAAATCAGATCACAGAGGAAGATCAACACAAGACTGCTTTCATCACCCCTTGGGGACATTTTTTATAATAAGGTCATGCCTTTCGACTCAAGAATGTCAGGGCTACATATCAACATGCAATGACGGTCATCTTCCATGACATGATGAATGACATCATGGAAGATTACGTTGATGATATCTTAGCAAAGTCTAAAACTAGAGGAGAGCACCCTGAAGTGCTGAGACATATCTTCCAACGTCTCTCGAGATTATAAAGTTCATCTGAATCCCAGAAAGTGCATCTTCGGCATATTATCAGAAAGCTCTTGGGTTTCATTGTTTCACAAAGAGGGATAGAGGTAGATCCCACTAAGGTTACAACTATCACAGAGATGCCTCCACCTAAGAACCTTAAAATAGTAAGAAGTCTACAAGGAAAATCAGAAATCCACTGATTTATTTCACATCTTGTGGATAAGTGTCATCCTTTTACACATCTACTAAAAAAAGATGTTACCTTCAACTAGGGACTAGATTATCAAAAGGATTTTTGAATTGCTTAAGAAATATCTAATCAACCCACTTGTTCTCATGCCACCTACCCCAGTGAACCCCTCCTTATATATTTCAGCCACTCAATTTTCTATTGGTGCACTACTTTCCCAATATGACCTTGGCCACAAAGAAAGGGTGGTTTATTACCTCATCACACCTTAATTTCCTATGAGTTGAATTATCCACAGATTGAAAAGGCCTTCCTAGCAGTAGTCTTTACTTTCCAAAAACTTTTCCATTACCTCCTTAACAACAAAACCAAGTTAATATCCAAAGTTGACCCTCTCAAGTACCTCTTATCCAAACCCACCCTTATAGGATGAATGGCTAATTGGATCATTCTCCTTAGTGAATTTGACATTGAGTTCATTAACCAAAAATCTCTAAAGGACAGTATTGGGAATCATCGTTGGTTGAAGCTCCCTACTAGGAATGGAACCATTGTGTCTAGATCTTTAGATGCATCTATGATGTATATCAAGGAGTCCATCATGTGGCAAGTCCACTTTGATGGGTCATTCACATTTCATGGATCAGGAGCAAGAGTGGTACTCATCACTCCCACATGAGAGAGTTATTCCATGAGCATTCCATTTGGGATTCCCTTGTACAAATAACATTGTAGAGTATGAAGCACTCATTTCCAGCCTTAAGTTAGCTATCACCTGGAATATTTGAAGCTATGAGTCATTGGTGACTCCCAACTAATCATTAAACAAGTTAATGATGAATACAAGGTCAAAGATGAAAAACTTTGTTCCATACAAGAAAATGGTTGAGACCTTGAAAGAATACTTTGTGCATATTGTCTTTGAGAAAAGGCCAAGATCACACAACCAATCAATGGATGCCATGGCTATGATTGGATCTCTATTATGCATTCCACCTCAGGAAAATAAAATTCCATTCTTTGTGGAGCACTTACAGTGCCCACATATGACATGCCAAAATCTTGTTTGGCATGTGAAGTTGTTGGTCCTTTCTCACCCTAGTATGATTCCATATTTAATTATCTACAAGATGACACATTTCCCCAAACATCACCCATACCAGAAAAATCCCTTATCCATATATATCCATTATACCCTCCTAGGAGGCACCCTCTATCATCATGGCTATGATGGGAATCTACTACGTTGTTTGGATGTTACCGAGTCAGTCCACACTATTAAAGAAGTGCATGGAGGCATTTGTGGAGCACATACTAGTGGCATGGTCCTAGCTAAGAAACTCTTGAGAGTAGGCTATTATTGGCCTACCATGGAAGCAATATTGTTGTAACTTTGTCAAGAAGTGTGAACTATGTCAAAAATATGGCAACTTGATACATGCGCCAGCACAGATTTTCAGCCCATCACGACTCCTTGGCCATTTTCTAAATGGGGACTTGATCTCATAGGGAAGCTCACTCCTACTTCCTCAGATGGCCATACCCACATTATCACCACCACCGAGTACTTCACTAAATGGGTAGAGGTTGTGCCTCTCACTTACGTAACTAATGTGCACAAATATCTAAATTCATAATGAATCATCTCATCTATTTATTACGACATCCCTCCGCCATTGTCATAGTAGATAATGGTAAATCCTTCAAAACAAGATGGTTAAAGCATTATGCCAACACTTCCAAATCCAACTCAAGTGGTCCACCCCTATTACCCTCAAGGTAATGGACAAGCAGAGGCCACCAATAAAACCCTTGTTCGAATCATGGAGAAAATGGTTAGTAAAATGGTCATAATTGGCACCTCCAGATTCATCCCCCCTTTGGGCCTATCGAACCTCCATTCACACCCCTACTGTGTACTCCATATTCATTAGTCTATGGCACTTGAGGCCATCATACCCTTAGAAATTGAGCTTCCCTCCCTGAGAATATCTCTCTGGGACTATCTAGATAAAGATGAAGACTACAGGTTGCTCGATTGAGCAGAGTTAGAGCTACTGGATGAGAAAGCATATGAGAGTGCTCAATCATCTAAAGGTTTATCAAGAACCGGTATCATGGGGATACAATAAATGGATCATACCTCATGAGTTTGACATAGGTGATCTCATTTTGAAAGAAAACCAAAAAAATGTTAAAGACAGAGAAAAGAAAGGAAAATTTGAAGCAAACTAGTTAGGACCTTATGTGGTCACTGAGAAATATGGATCAGGGGCTTACAAAATGGCTCACTTAGATGGCGAGGAATTAAAGAACCAATGAATGTAATGCATCTCAAGTGCTTCTATGCTTAAATAAGAAGTTCCTTAGAAAAGAAAGAAAAAAAAAGCAAAAAAAAAAAAATCAAGAAAACAATAAAAAAAAAAAAAGTCATCCAAGTGTGAAAACCATGCAATTATGGCACATTGGGCAAGTCCTTGGGTGAAAACTAGTTTTCGACACTTAAGGAGGATTTTTTTTTCACAAAATACTCTCACATCTGGATGGGTAACTCTCACTTCTATCTAGGATTAGTTTCCTATCAGGTCTAGGAAATCCTATTGAACCTATCTTGCAAAATCGTGATCTGGCTCATCTATTCTTGTATTCTATGTGAAGAATCACCTTTGTATATTCCCATCTAATGTTGGGGGCACCTTCACATCTAACCTTCTTGAACATACACACATGGGCATTCTTCTTTTGTATATTCCCATCTCACACTAGGGGCATCCACGCTTCTTTGTCATTGTACATTGCTTTCAAAAAGGACCTTAGAAAAACACAAAAACATTCAAAATGGTACAAAAACCTAAACATTCGAAAAACTCCCTTCTAGGGATGAAGCTACACAAACAACATAACATTGTCTTGAGGAAACCCCGAAAATAATGTGAACAATAGCCTTGAAAACTTATCTTTCGAGATAACACCAAAAACAATAGAAAATATATCAATGTTGTCCCACAAAAACAAAGTAGTGGTTTGATTACTTTTAGTTATTGGTTTTTAGAGTTTTGATTGATTATCTTTTCGTGTTGTATGATTTAAAATGGGTTCATTTTCTTAACTTAGATTAAATTTCATTTGATTTGTTTTATTATTGTATTTGCATTGTTCATTTTAAACTTTCATACTTGTAAATATTGGTGTGTTTTCATCATCAATTATATGCATTTATTAGGATTCATTCATTCAACTTAGATTAAGTACAATTTAATCTATTTGTTAAGTATTTACTTGTTACTTCATTCTTAGTTGTATATACTTGTGTTATTTTGTATTGTGTATATTTGTTTAGTTTTGTTAACTTTTGCTTGTATTTGTTTATTCTATACACATTTTTGTTATCATCATCATATCATCTATCATCTATCATCTATCATATCATCACATCTAACATCATCTATAAATCATATATCAATAAAATGCTAAGTTTTACATCAAGCATGTATGCTAAAGCTAATCATCACATACCATATCATCAATGGGGCAAGAGGGATTGTGCATGATCACAAATCTATCCCCCACACCAATATCATAAGTATCATCCCGTAGACTAAAAATAAAGCATCTCATGTACAAAACAAATGATATCATCTACGGATATATCATAAAATCAAAACATGTGATACATCATCAAATCCATCATGATACATACATAAGAAGTAAAATCATCATCATCATGATTCATCATATAACATGAAAAGTAAAATCATACATACATCATGATATAATCATCATATATATAACCATAATCATATACATACATACATACATACATATACATATAAAACATACAATATATAACATCGAATGTCCATATACATATATATAATATTATGTCTCAAAAGGATATACATCATCGATACAAAATGCCATCAAGGGCATGAATCAAAATAAGCCTTCATCAAGAGGCATAATCAAAATGATACATCATATAAATCGATCAAAAATGAGCCTTCATAAGAGGCGTACATCCAAAATGTATACATTAGTGCATATATATAAAACAAGTCATGTCTGACTCGATCCCTCATGAGGATTGGGAGGCTTACGATCTGCGGAGGGGATGTGGGGGGCATCACTTGTGTACTGACTCTCTCCTGTATGTTGCCTCTGCCTTTAGGATCTCGAGGTTGCTTTATCCACCGATCTAGCTAATGCCTCGGTCTCTGTGATCTTTATGACCTACCCATGGACTGCTCACTAAAATGGGTACTCTCTGACCCTTTGGAACAACATCATGATACGATAGGCCTTGTAATAGGAGGCCCTACCATTGGTCATAGCCAAGTCCATATATATCTCGGTGTCACATCCTCCATCGAGTCCGACAAAATGAAGCCACCTTTTCCTATAACTAGTCTCACCACTCGGCCTGACTTGTGGCGATATCCTCTCGAGTTTGCCAATCAATCCTCTCTGCATGATGAATGGCTTGCACTGCACTGTGCTACGTGATCATGTGTAATAAACCCATAATCTGTGAACTCGAAAGCCAGCTACTGAATTTGCTATTGAAACTAGGTGGCACCATCTCCACCACCTCCATGGCTAGCTTGTGCCCTAGCCTGGTCTGCTCCATCTCACTTTGTGGTAACAACTTGTAACTAAGCTCTAGCTTGATCTCTCTCTCACACATGCCACATGGAGTTATGGACAACTATAGCTTGATGTAATGCTGCTATAACACAACTATCTCGACCTCCATCTCCTCCACCACCCCATGGACTATGTGGCGGACTAGGAGGAGGACCTGTTGTGGAGTCTGTTGCCTAGGAATGTGCTACCCTAGAGCATAAAGAGGAGGACCCTACTGTATCTACAGATGAACCTGTTGTAATGGAATAAGAACTTCAACTGGTATACCAACTAGAGGTAGTTGTACATGGAGCCATAGGTGCCTATCTCTATCTCGGCCTAAGCCCCTATCCCCGTGGTGACGAAGTGGAGGACCACCGTCCCCACCCCATCATGACATTGACCATTAAAAGGATCATCATCATCTCCATCCTCATCCTCATCATCAATATCAGATGGCCCCTCTAGAGGTGGCCTAAATCCTGCATCCCAGGCTGCCCGTGGAATGGTCAATCGATGAGGAAACACTGTAAGATACCATGGAGCATACTCTCCACTCTCCTGGGATCCCTAATCCGTCATAATGGTACCCATGGCAATGGAACCATATGATCAAAGTTGTCATGGCCCTATCCATCTAAATATGTGGCCCCATATCAAAAACCTCATGGGCTTTACATGTGTACCACATATCATGGCGTGGCACATCCTAAACAAGACCGAATCGCCTCAAATCAGTCCAACTCTATAAAACTCTCGATGTATCCTCGGCTCCCAAAAATGAAGTGATCTACTAAGGCCACGCCGAGCTCCCCACCATCCTCTCGCCACCGAAAATGTTTGTAGGGCCTCCATACTATTTGAGCCTGCTGAAAATAATCAAAATCTTGATGATAGTGGTAAGTATCTCCCATATTAGGTCAAACATCCTCTCTAGCATGAACCCAACCCATCAAAGATGGATCCTCTGCAGAGCATGATCTTGTAATACGCTTGTGGGATGACCAATGGCTATGTGGTCTTAGGCCCATATCTATAATAATCTAGTCTTAGGTTGTATTCCTTTTATAACTAACTAATCGAGCTAAGATAGCATCTTATTAGCTTAATCCTCTTCTAATCTCCTTCTTAATTGCTTCTACTAACTTCTTAGGTTATCAATCCATTTCATTGGATTGAGTAGATATCTCACAACTCTCTCAGACTCCTAATTCCTCACTAATCATGATTAATTAGCCTAAACCTATATTAATTAGCCTAAGGCATGTTTAACCTCTTCTAAACCATAAAGTGCTTTTTGGCTTATTCATTTGTCCCATATTCACCAAAAGTCTTCCATTCTTAGAAACATAAAACTATAAATACCCCACTACCCTAGACCATTTTAAAGAACACTTCCTCCTTTTTAGCATAAACTATAATATTTTGTTTAGGATTAAGAGTTTTCTTCATTGTTTATTGAGCTATTTGCTTTACTATTGCATCTTTCACTCAAGCTTTGAGTAAATGGGAAGAACCATATGGCTTTGTAGCCATTAATGGTGAGCTCTCATTCTCAAATACCTTGAAGATCAAATAATCACAACTGATTGCTAGGATCTTTATTAGGTTCATTTTCATAGCTTTCAAAGAGTAGAGAATATTTAGACATGTTATATTTTCTTGTTTATTTCAAGTTAATGCATGCAAAGTAATGGTTTCTTGCTTATCTCTTATCATGATGGTCCATTAACTTGTTGTTTAAAGCTTTGGGGCTTCTTAAGTGTTCTTGCCTCATTTCATAGATTTTGCAACTTTTCCTTGTTGACGTAAAGGGATTAATTAGATAATGATGTTAGGATATTTTGCATGGGATAAATTAGTTGGATTTAATTATGTCAACATTTTAGATGTCTACAACATCAATAGACACATGTAGAAATGACATGCCTTCGCATTTTGGTAGGGATTCACGATAAAAATAAAAATTCATAGCATTGGTAGACCTTTACAACATTAACTTAGACCTTCATGGCATGACTTAAACCTTCACAACATGGCTTATACCTTCCATATGACATCACATGACATAAAACACAACAATCTAGGTTAACTATTTTTTTATATATGATGCTTGTCGACTTGAATGCTCCTACATTACAAAATCTAACATGTTTTTAAATGAAGCCAAACTTTACTATCTCCCATACAAGAGCACATTAGCAATGCACTCGTTGTCCTTAGGTTCCTCAATCATATTAAAGTTGTCATAGATGAACCAATATGGGAGATGTAAATTATCTCGCCAACCATCACCATAATGGTAATCCTTCTTGTCCATTGGTAAGGACATAAACATTAATGAGACCAAAATAGAACCCTTGATGTTGAGAGTGTGACCCAAATAACACAATGTGATAGATCTTTGCCAAAGTAGTAACTAAAGGTACACATTTTGATTAATGGAAGTCCCGAACTTCCATATCCATCCTCTTGAGACATGAAAAAGTGTGTGGCATATGATGAAATACCTTTCAAGTATATAACAAAAAGGTAAAAACCTTAACTTCCTACAAATAAACAAAATCTAAAGCTTGAACAAGTCACCGACAGGTGAATCACGTAGAGAATATTCTTGAAAACTCTATGTGTATGAATATTTTTAGAAGATTGATTGCATGAATGTAATCTTTGTAAGGTGGATCATGTTACTATTCATCTTCTTGAGCAACATCTCAATGTAACAAATCTTGAAACAATTATATGGGAACTATAGAATGAGGAGGCCCTTGGCTTGGATGAATTCCAAGTTGAATTCTTTAAAGCTCTATGGCCTACCCTCAAGATGGACTAAGGAGATGAAGCCTCTTACATTCCAAGATATACAATTCATTAGAAAAAATCTTCCATGTGTAGTTATCCTTTCCATCCTCAAATATGTTAAGAAATTAAAGGGATGAATAATTAATGAATTATAAATCCACAATATAATTACCAAAGATTATAGATTATGATGTGCAGTTAAATTAAACAAAAGTATTATATATTGCATATTTATAGAACATGAACAGAAAAGTGAATAACAAAGAAAAGTAAATGACACAGGAACACCAACTTTATAGTGGGGAAACTCAAGGAAAAAAGTCCACTCAGAAATAAAGCACTGCCTTTATTAAGAATTTCACAAATACTTTTACCCAACACTTCCACTTCACTCCTCGCCTCACGAATAATTGCGAACAATTTCTTGCAATTTTACAATTCAATGATCATAACAATCATTCCGATCATAATGCCAATCTCGTGAGGGATCACCCTATTTATATAGGATGAGAGAACTGGTTGCACCATTTCACTCTTAATTGTGGAAGACCGACATAATAAAGTTTAATAAATAAAATTTAAAAATAAAGGGTTGTGAAGTGGTGGTCCACCCGAAGGTATCCCCACTTGACATTATTACCCCAACAAAATCTTGTCTCGAGTCTAGAGCAACAAAAGTATTAATTTAAAGTGGTGGTTGGTTTGTTAAAATATAATCTTATAATAAAATTATTTGAAGAAAATTAATACTTTGAATGCATTAAGATGATGCTTAAGATGCCGAAATTGATATAATAATAGCCTAAGGTTATTTTGAAGTGAATTATTCTAAGGATGAAGGCGTTACGATGTTAGGGCATTTAAGGAATGATTTTTTTAGAATAATCTAATTATTGGCCATTATTAAATTGCACAAATTAAAAAAACACATGTATGTTAGGCGAGTTTTAAGGAAAAACATAATATTTATTAATACAAAAATCTATTTCGATGAATATAAAAAAATTATATAAATTTAATAAGAAAATTTGGTGAATGTTTTCGAGAAAAATTTGTTGAGTGGTGAAATCCAAACTTATGTCAAATAATTTAGTGGTGAAAATAACCACTTAAAAACAACTTTACACAACCAAAACCTCATGCTCCCAATAATTAGATGGTGTTGGTGTAGTTCTCTTAGGTCCACTTGTCTTATTGGTGTGCTTGTAAGTGACTATAACATAATCACTTGTCAAGAATTGTATAACAATGGCGATGAATCATTGAAAATCTCTAGTGGTTAGGATAATAACATGAATGGATGGAGAAATAAATGAGTAATCACTCATTGCATAAATGACCCCCAAAGTGAACTCCTCTTAAATGTATTTAAAAAAGGAACATGAATTAATGAAGAAAAAGGGGTACATTTCAATCCTAAGACCTATCGAGTTTACATTGGATGTAATTTCAAGACTTGTTTAATATTGAGGCCACTAAAGTTTACAATTCTTATATGTAAAGGGTTTATTGTATTTTGAAAAAAGGAGAAAAATCAAACTCAAAATTTTGATCCATGTCAATTGGTCGTCGAGTTATTGGTGATGTTGCTTTGGCTCACAAAGAGTCCACTAAAAACTAAACCTCGTTAAAGTTGAAGAAAGAAAGAAAGAAAACTTTTAACGTCCACGAGGCTAAAAATAGCCTACGAGATAGTAAAACCACTTTCTTCAGAATTCACCAATTCAAATCTTCTTTTGTTAATCTTGATGATGAAGTCTCCCATACCAGTTATCCACTCCTCATCAAACAGAACCTGTAATGACAAAGTCTTGAAATTGATTGCATATCTGGAACGAATGTCATTATAGGCACTGCAATCTATAATAAAGTGTTTTTTTGATTCCACTTGCCCCATCTGAACAAAAGACACAAAGTTTTTCTTCCCATTTTTCTTTAGGCCTTTTCCATCTACCTATTTCACATCTAAGTCGGTGGGAGTTTGTCCTTAGTTGAGCTATGAGAATCTTAGCTCTCCATGGAATGAGGGCCCCGATGTATGCCTTTTGTTGATGGTCACAAGTGTAGTTAAATTCTTCGAGATAGTATCTCTTTTTTCTGCCTCTATTGTCCCACATAGTTTTGCGGACCTTATCAATAACAAATGCTTGTATTTCTTTATTGCCTTGGGGCCATGTTTTCCATTCAATATTCCATTTCTTCATCCACTTGATATTTTGATTCATCCATGACCTCTTCCTCTTGCATAATGGCTCTTTGAAGACAATGTTGGGCCACATGTTTGTTGTCATCTGTTCAATTTTGTTGAGGTATCTTAGAAGTCGAATCATAACAATGGCTTCAATTGGAACTGCACCTGTTTCAGCTAAAAGAATCTCATAAGGGACCGAAACTTTTAACTTAAATTTGTTGGTAATCATATGCTTTTGAATTCTCTCAATTTGCTTCCATTTTGATAATGGTATGCTGCTGGCCCATATTTCACACCCATAAAGTACAACAAGAGTAACTAATATTTCAAAAAGGGTTTGAGTAGTTTTCCAATCCCATAATTTTGCTTCTCTGCATTTGTTTTGTAAAGCATAAAGGGCTTTCCACCCTCCTGTCATTCTCTTTTTTTCTGCAAGTCTCCCAAGTAAGTTTGTTGTTGAAGTCAATCCCCAAATATTTGTAGAATACTTCTTCTAGAATACTACCCTACTAGAATACTACCCTTAAAGAAAAATGGTTGTTGATTTCTTTTCCTTCTATTGCTAAAGATCATAATCTTGGTCTTGCTGATATTAACTTGCATACCTACTTTTTTGCAAAAGGCTTCAAGTGTGAGAAAATGTTTTTGTAATCCTTGAGTAGACGTAGCAATCAATATAAGGTCATCAACATATAGAAGAAGCCTTATAACATACTCACCCAACCGGATACCTTCACCACCCTCCATATTTAACAATTCTTCAAGTTGGTCTATATATAAACCAAAGAGTGTGGGTGATAGAGGACATCCCTGCTTAACACCAATGTCACTCCTAAAGCTCTCTGAAATGCTTGTTTGGGTTCTGATTTTAATACACACCTTTTCATAAAGTCTATGAACCATTGCTCTAAATTGCAATGGTATACCAAGCTCTTGCATTCTACACCATAACTTATCCCTAGGGACCATGTCAAAAGCTTTCCTGAAGTCAACAAAACAACAAAAACTTCTTTCTTTTCCTCCCATGCTTTTTCAATGATATGTCTTAGAGTAATACCATGATCTAAGGTGGAGTGCTTAGGTTTGAAACCAGCTTGCCCTTTTGCTCTCTTCTCATTGTCTTCTACCCACTTGTTGATTTTGTGTTCAACCATGCTACCAACTAACTTTGCAAATAAGGGATTGATCATGATGGTCCTGTAATTGGTTGGGTTGTCAACATCTCCGCTCTTAAAAGAGGTACTACCATACTAGTGGTCCAATCATTTGGGAAACCACATAGAATGATGTTGTTGAATATATTCAAAATGTGAGGAGCAAGAATATTTGATCCCCATTTTAGGTATTCTGCATGTAGCTCATCTAAATCCTTGGTCTTACCTGCACATAACTTTTGGATACCTGTTTTGACCTCCTGTAATGTGAATAGACTTGTTGTTGTGTACACTAGACGTGGAGCCTTAACATCTTGCTCTTGTTCATACAATTTTGTTGCATATTCTAGCCATTAAGTCATTGTAATGTTATTTATTGTTTGCTTATTTCTTTGTTGAAGTTCTCTCTAAAATAATTTCATGTATTTTTTCCCTAGATATATGAGTTCTTCTCTCCTATTTGCCATGAACTCATCCTTCTTTCTCTTAATAATCTGCCTGTATGCCTTTATGTCTGTTTTCTCTTTCACTGAAATTTTAAGAGTTTTCCTTGCAGCTTTGCATTCCTCATCAAACCACTTATTTGTTGGAAAACCATTTGATTTTTTCCTCTTGTTTTTGGACCTCTTGCAACTCCCAAGAGCTTCTTGAATAATGTTTGTCAGCTCATAACTTTTGATGTTCTGCCCATTGACTCTTTTTGTCTGCATTAGACGTTCTAAATTTTCCTTGAAGACGACCCGATTTTCCTGTGTGATGAGAATTCTTCCCTTTGTTGGAGATTGGTGACTAGTATGCCTTTTATCTATATATTGATTTTGTGATCCCCAAGATATCACTTTGTGCAAATTGAGTTGTGGTCTGATTTCAAATCATGCATGGGTTCCTCGACACAACGTTTGTTATCTTATCAATCAGGCTTTGGGAACAAATGACATAGTCAACAACACTTGCCCCATTGTAGGTTTTGCATGTAAATTTTCCATATTTTTTCCATCTATTCACACCATTGCAAATAATCAAATCAAACATACCACAAACATTAATTAGCTCTTCGCCAAAATGATTGGTGTCCTTGTAATCTTCTGAACATCTTGCTCCATGGATGAGTTTCTTCTTCGGTGAGCCATATGGGATTGTGATCCTCCTTGTTGCATAAAATGTTAGATTGTTCATTCATTGTCCTAGCATTGAAATCACCCAAAAGAAGAACTTCTCTGAGTTGAGAATACACAGCTATATCATTTTTTAGAGTTGCATATGGATCCTTGCCATTTAACCCATTTTTTTGTAGATTTTTGAGCCTTGCGGTGCAAAATAACAAGCTGCAATTCTTATGTGTCTCCCATTTTCTGATATTTTGAACCATATATATTGTTTATTTGTGTCTTCTTTTTCCAATTGGATCTACCAACCCTCAACAAGTCAACATCAATACTCATGAGAAAATAAAAAGTATGTGAAAGAAAAAATTAAAATAGATTTGTGGACAATAGCTTGAGGGGAAGAAATTACTAATTAAAGGTATAAATCAAATAACAAAAATGTTAACTCAATTAAAATGTGAAACTCACAAAAAGATATCACTTAAAAAAAGAGTTCATATTTTACAACAAAGATGTAGTGGAAACAAAATGCCACTACAAGAGTTCATGAAATGTACAATATGTAACGACATTTACGTGAACTACAAAAGTTCTTTCTTCTCCTTTTTCTTATACTCGGCCAACGATAATTCATGTTAAGAGGTTTTGTTCAGTCTGGTTGTGTTTCATTCTATTTGTTGAGCAGCAATGAGGGCTATCGTGCAAAGAGTATTGTCCGCCAAAGTAGAGGTAATGCTAAGTCTGGCCAAGTTTTAAGTTTAAGTTTTTATTTATTTGAATGAGAACGAGAATTGTATTGCGAGTTTTACGAAAACTCAATAAAATGCAGGTAGAAGGGAGAATTGTATCTGAGATAGGGCCAGGCTTATTGGTCTTCGTGGGTCTCTTGGAAACCGATGTCGAGTCGGATGCTCACTACATGTAAGTAATGTATGAACTTATTTATTTCATTGCAGAAAGCTTTTTCATATTTCTTTTCACAGAGCATTTGACTCGGCATGAAGAACTTCCCTTTTGAAAAATTTTGGGCGAGGTAATGGGCTGCCTTTAACCTGCTTGCATCACAATTTCATTATTTATGAATATACTCTGTAATTGTTAGACCACAAACTTGCCAAATGTCGGCTGGAATGATGGGCTGCCTTGTTGCGGCAGGGATTTGAACCCATCATATTCCTAGAATGTACCCCATAATTGTGATACCACAAACTCATTACATGTGGGCTTGAATTATGGGCTGCCTTATTGTGGCGAGGGAATCTGAACTTCTCTCACATTAGTAGAGTGTCTCTCACTGCCATTGTACTTTAACCCATTAGGAACATATTGTAGATATTAAGATGCAAAGCAATGCGGAAGTTTCATGCTTATAGTAAATACTAGGCAACTCTTGTTTGCTTCTGTAGGTCACAGTGTAGTGGCAAGGTAGAACATTTGCCATGATGATGACCTGGGTTCAAGCCCTGCAGGGTGTGCTCCACGCTAATGCGAATCACACTCATATAAGGTTGGGTGTGAGTGGCATGCCTTGATTCCAAGCCTAACGGTGCTCTAAGCTTGATGGCGCATCCCATTTGCATTAATAGCCTTGTTTTCTGGGCTCTCAAAGTTGGGGAATTCCTGTTTTTGTGGGTTTAAATTTTGGTTAGTCCTGTTGGGATCTACAATTCCGGTGGAAGATATGGGTTTTTGTAATCTCAGGTTGTAGGGTTGTTGTAAGATGTGAGTTTGGGGTAACAACCAGTAGTTGTATAAGTCAAATAATAGCACCTGTTGTATTCAAAACTATAACTGGATTGAGGATAGACATGAAGCAAGTCACATTTCCCAAGGCCTAGAGAATTATTTGCTAATGAGAAACGGCCTATTAAACTATCAAGCTAAAGGAATAATATGAGGTTTTAAAACAAAAAGTGTTATAATAGGCATTGCAAGAAAGCTGCCGTGACATAAAGAAGGCATTAACCAGTTCTTCGGCTAAGTGAAGATTGCAAAGAAAATACACTGGGTTAAAGATATAAGCTCCTTTGACAAATCAGGGTTGTAACTTTAGCCAACCTTCACAAATCTGAATAAAGAAACCTACAATTTGTGTGCACTCGAGGAAGTATGATGTTACTAAGTGCTTGTGCAAATGTGTGCACAAGATGTAAATATGTCCAAATAAATTAACGAATAGAGGCTTTCACTGTCCATAACATTAGAATAGAAAAGCTTTCAGAAAAAACTGCATGAACTTTTTTACTGCCGTAGACATTTTGGATCACATCAAGCAATCCATCAGCAGGATGTAGAAACCATAATAGTTCAATTGCATTAATCAGAGAGATAACAGAGAATGCAAGCCTGAGAAAGATTTTCATTAAACAAGAAAGTCTATACATGACTAAGGTACAATTCAAAGTACAAGTTTACTGTGTTCGTCTTCAAAGCCACATCCAAGGGGTATCTATTCCATGAAAGTTCACACGAGGCTTGCACCCAACCTTTTTGGTGTGGTCAACATTCAAAGAGGGGCATGTCGAGGGAGGATTGAACCCAGGTCATCATCATGGAAACTTGCCGTGTCTGAACTGTAGACCATCGCCCATTAGATGCTATACTACATCTTGTTAATTGTTAGGTAAGTGAGGTAATTTACAAGAACAAATGGAAGGGTTTTACATTGGCAGGACTTATGCGGAGGTGATGGGGCCTGTGCCTTGTGCTGCTGTTGTTTTCTCCCTGTTTTGACACTGTACTTTTTTAATCTAACTTTCATCTGTTTTCTTTCAGTGGTTATGAGGTAACATTTGTACGTGACCTGCAAGATCAAATTCACACAATCTTCCTCCTATTTCTTCTATAATCCCTTCGACAAGAGCTTTGGTCTGGGTTTTCTGGAGTCATGGCTATCTCGTGGTCCAGTTACTGTTGTAAACCTTTCAAACGGTTATGTAGTTCTTTTCTCTCTACAACACGTGGCATTCCTTTCTTGTTGATAGTGGATTAATAAAGTTTTGTATTCTCTGCTTGGTTCTTACGTTGACCCTTGGCGACCAGCTAAGGTTATCTCTGTGCTGTGGAGAGGAGATGGAGCAGCGTGAATCATAAACTTGTGCAGAGCTCTCTTCTCATGAATGGATTGGCAGTAGATTTGTGATAGATAATTAATGTCATGTATGCAGATTTAAAATGGAGGAACTGCTCCTCTCTTTTAGTATTTAGGTTCTGGCGAATCTCTAAAAAGAAAGTGATCTAAAACCTTCTCCATCTCAGTAAACAATGTCATTTTGAAAAGGTTTATTCTCGAATGATTTTTCTCAGTCTAAAAAAATAATGTGATTGGATCCAACAGCTTACTCAGCTCTAATCTACCGATTCTTGGGCACAAGGCCTAGCTTTTAAAACATTTTGACAATGATGTGGCCAACTTGAAGCTCATATGCAAAATAGCCATTTACAGTCTTTCCTGAAGCTATTTCATTATAATATTTAGAGAGGAGAAGGGCAAGGGAGTGGGTGTTTGAGAATGAACCTGAGCTTATGGAAGGGCATGAATTATATGAAAAATAGACATTAGGGTTCAACTTATGTGAAGAATCATCATTCACATCTCTTGGCTGGGTTAGACTCCCTGGCCATCTCTTTGAACAAATCCCCAGGTTCGTTCCAGGCAATTTCAGAAAGTATGAGGAGTTATGTCAATATGAGTTATGTTCAGTTTTGCATGGATTTGGACTTTTCTAAGCTGTTTCCAGCCTCTATCAAGCTTAACCTGTTTATGAGTGACAGGAGAATATCAATTTTGAAAGCTCCTCCTTTGAGTGGGAATTGATTTAAATATGGACATCTGGAGAATGTTTGGCCATAAAAGTAACAGCTTATCAGGGATTGAGCAAAAAGGATACAACTAAAATGGACGCTGGAGAGATTTCATGGGAAGCTGAATGGAAAACGATAAAACACAGGGTGAGGCGCACTTAGAGTCTGAAAATGTGCTAAACTGAAACCCAAGAAAAACCTTTTGACATACTAAGTGAAGAAAAACGGGAAGATCAAGGGGACAAAGAGGAAATGATATTTCAAGGGGATTTCTTGCAAGGAGACTCTAATCTCCATTTCCTAGATTCTAACCTCCAAACATGTACAATGTGAAGGGAGAAATTAGAACTTCTCACCTCATGATTGATTGAATAAAGGGCAGAAAGTCGTACAAGAAAAAATGATTTTAAAGAAACAAGCATAAAAATGGCATCTTCTCTTATGAAATCAGGCAATGATCAGCCATAAAGGAGACGAAGAAAAACAAACGACAATCTTTGCAGGACCATTCTTAGAAGCTGATTGAAGAGGGCAAATGCTCCTTTTATCATAGAAATAGAGGAGGGTAGATCTATGTATGTTCTAGTACTGAACTACTTGATTTCTGAAGGTCAAACATGTAAAAGTTCCTTTCAGACAATAGTGATTCCTGTTGCATTTTTTTCTTCAATGCAATCAAAGTTTTCTTTATTTTTAAGCCTATCAAAAACACATGCTTCAAAGAACAATAAATAAAGTGATCTCACATGCTAGTGGAAGCAAATGCATTCAGTATTGAGATATAGGTGTAAAGCAGAGGTCACAATTGGGAAGGGATTTCCTAATGCTCATCTTTTTCCCAAAAGATCCATATATATGCATTTGCAATGTTAAATCAGATGTACATGCCAATTCATTTTAGGGGCTGCATCAACTGATATTCCTAGTCATTTTTGAATTTATCGATTACTTATGATCATTGGCTATAAGGACTAATTTTGCATGTAAGGTTGTAGGTTTTATATGCAGATTGTGGGCTGTATTGTAAATTGTGGGTGCACTGAATGTTGGCCAGGCAAATTGTGAGTGCATAGAGGTGCAGATCTATGTGTGGGTGGTTGACAGTAGAGTGGTGTATCCCCATAACTTATAAGAAAAGTTCTACAATGCAAGAGGGCAGGCTCGAGGCATGACAGGTCAATAGGTGAAATTGGGCTACATTTATGGTCGTAGGCTGCGAATTGTCTGTGGGTACAACAAAACATGAAAAAGGGATTGCAGATCGCACAAGCTATCATGGCCATCATAGTGTTGTGCATTACTATAAAAGGCTGCTGAGATCGAAAGTCATGAAGTTGCTAAGACCAAGTCTGATCCCTCTTTAAGAACAACCTAATAATTTCATATGAACTGTAAGGGAATGATACTATTTTTGTAGGGTTGGTTTTGCTCCATAATGTACTACCAAATAATAATAACTGTTTCTGAAGATTATTGATAAAGCTGTCTAAGTGTTTCCATAGAGAATCATCATAGGTTCCTATTCAAATTCTCTAATTTGCCTGCTATCTGTTTTAAATTTGACAAATGTGATCCCTTGAATTTGAAATGTTTAACTATGGAATAATTTGAAACTACCTAACTCTGTTCACACAAGTACCACGTGGCATTGACATGATAACCATGATAGTGAATTTCATCAATCTAGTGAGACCATAGTCGTTCTTTCTAATATTTATTAAATGACATATTTGTAATTGGAAATAGTCTTTGGCTGCTTGAAACAGCCTATTCTTAACTCAAGCGAAAAAGATTCAGCAAAAAAATATACATCTATATATTAACAGTGTAAAACAGGACTGCCATGGGATGCACTTTCTATCGAGCCTAGGTGAATACTGAGATAAGGAGTTGTGCATTCATTGAGAAATGTTAACTCCTTTACACAAATCATACATAAATGCTATGGTTATAAACTAGGATTCTTGTGCGATGCACTCACTAGAGGTTATGATTTTTAGGTGAATGTTTAAATAGGAGAGTTCTGCATGGTGAGCATAAGAAATCATTATTCTATGTATAGGAGTGATTGGAGAATACAAAAGGACACACCAAAAGAAAGAGAATTTTGTTTAATTTAGACAATAAACACATATGATTCTAAATGTGTGCTTTGATGACGATGATGCTCTAAGATCTTCAAGGGATCCTTTGTTAGGATCCTGTTACTTGGTTTGGTGCATTAAAACAGAGAAAAAATCAGATAGGCATATATTTCTATGTTTTCAATTATAAATCTATGCAGTGTATTTTCTTTAGAGACTGTTAAGTGCAATTTCAATGAAAGAAAAATTTACTTTATTGTAGTAGGAATAAGATCCATATTACAGAGAAAATTATCCACATGGGAAGATTCTCATGCCACCAACTTAAAAAAGATATGCAAAGGGCTAAGAGAGTTTCTGTTCCACAAAATGCTATAACAAAAACAAAACATTCTTGAAACCAAAAGATTGCAGAGGAAGACACCAGAAACATTAGACACCTTGAGAACCATCCTAGCTAAACCGTTGATCTTCTCATCAAACCATAAACTAAGTGACTAGAAAAATACAATATGTATATAATAGAGTATTACTGATGGGTGTTTTTCAGACAGCGTGTATTGCTTGAGCTCTCAGGCTTTGTCTTTGTTTCCTATCATGAGCAGATATCACAGCTATATTTTTCTTGCATCATTATATAGAATAGAGTATTACTGTTGGGTATTTTCCAGACAGTGTGTAGTGCTTGAGCTCTTAAGCTTTGTCTTTGTTTTCTATCATGAGCAGATATGACAGCTGTATTTTTCTCACATCATTGCCATCTCCTTGTGGAAATTGTTACACATTGCTGCCTGTTGCCTCTCAATCTTTTCTATGTGCCCCACAAGGTGCTATATTGGAATCCTCTCCATTTTGACTTGTTTCCCTACGCTTGTTTATTTAGTGATTGTTTTAGTGCGGGTGCCAAAGATTGAATTGAAGAGATTTTGTGAAGCACCCTTAAATTTGGTTATACAGTGCAAGGTCAAAACTTGCTGTTGTCACCTACTTTCTTAGATGATTTTGAAAGCCTCATTAAAACATTCCTCCTTCCTCAATCTGTGCCACGGCCCTTCAGTTCCACCCACATGTGGTCCAGGTTAAGCCAGTTCAGGCATTGATTTTTGCTTCCTCACGAGACTTAATGACCTCACTACTCTCCCTCTACACTTTCCAAGTGGTTTTGTGTCCTTTTCCATGATTCTGCTACAGGAAGCTTGTTCAAATTTGTTGTCTTGTAAAACTATAGTATTATGGCGCTTGTACTAGCTATTATTTGTCTTACTTTGTCATCCTGCATTGTTTATGTCCCTTCTTACTCAAATAATAATGATGCCTCTTACGAAGTTTCACCATCACTTTGTTGCCGTTAATTCTATATTTTACAGGTTATAAAAAGGACATAACACGATAACAGAACATAGAGTTGTCCTTTGCAAAAAAAAGTGAAAATCTGATCATTGGCTGTTCGTATCATGCAATATGTCATTCACCACAGCACACTACTTAACATGGTTTCCAAGATCTCTCTTACTATTAACCTTTATGATGCAGGTCAGTGTTAGGAGGTTCCATGAAGGACAGCCTTGGCCCTGCAACCTAGACTTACACAAATGTATACACAATTCACACAATACACTCATTTCAGACTCAAAACTCATCTTTATTGCATACATGACTGTAGTACAAATTACAAAGATTACACATGATATAGTTTGCTTTATTGAATCATAAAATGAAGATGATAAAACTAGTACAACACTCCCTCAAATGGACTTGATACACCCTTAGTTCAGTTCTTGGACACACTAATCTCCTAGCAAGCTCTTAACTGTTTTCTTGCAAGCTCTTCCTTGTTTAGTCACTCTCCTTGCTTGCAAAACTAACTCCCAAGTGTCTTGAAATGCCCAAGATGAGAAAGTTAGAAATCCAATAATTTTGGGCAGTTATTTTTTTTGGCATTCGTCGTGGGTGAAACTACCGATTTATGTAGAGTGGTGGTTACAAAACTGCCCCTTTGTGCAGACTGGAGGTTGTGAAACCACCCCGACGATTTTAAAACTGCCATTTAAGGTTGCAGAACCACTCATACAGTTTTACCCCTATGCAAAACCTTGAAACTTCCTAGGCCATAACTTTTGCATATGAGCCTGAAATCCAATGCTGTATTTTTGAAAGTGCATAACTTTTCGAGGAGAATCTAAATATGCAATCATATTCTACTTTGGGGGTATTCTCTATTCCCTTTTTCCGTTGTACTGGGACCTTTCTCTTTTATGCCTTCAATAGATGCTGTCGCTTCCTAAACGCTACTGACAGTCGAATAAACCAACCAATTTTGCTTGGAACAATGTTGGTGAAACTGATCTTCTTTGATGTACTTGACGCTCTTGAAGTGTTGGCATGCTGATGCTTTCCCTGGGATAGTTTCTATCATGTTGAAATGGAAAAAATGCCGACTAGTCTACACGTACACACCCTACATGTTTTGGTTGATGCAAAATTGTTGATATCCCTTGAATGCTCTGCATAATACATCCGAGGTTGAAAAATTATGAGCTCCTCCTCACAAAGGTAGGGTGAGTGGTAGAACCACTCTTTTGGCCAATTTCCATGGCCACAGTGTCCCCCTTTCCACTTTGTTAGGTACGTCTAAAGATTTTCAAGTTTTTCTTTCCTGCTTTTCCAGCTACTTGCTGAATCACAGACTATCCTCCTCGGCATAGCTCTGATTACCCTTCTCTTTTCCTTGCCCATTTTTGGGGCATAGTCTGTCCAGTTCCTCCAAAATGCTCTCTTTCTTATTTTCCATCTTCTTGGGAGATTTTGCCCACCCCTATCTGTCCACTCCCACCAAGACTCTTCAACACCGTTTTTTATAGCCCTCATTGGCTCTAAACCAACCCCCTCTACCTAAGATCAACATCTTTCTTATTTTGGACATCCCAGCTATAGAATCATGCAACTCATGCTTTCCTTCTTCTTCTAGTTCATACCATTCCCTCTTCATTTCTTCAACCACTCCCCATGCTTGCCCTCCAAACGTCCATTCATCTGAACTCTTCTTCACAACACTCCTCTCTTCTTCTTGTGTGCATTCACCCATACCTGCAACAAAATCTGCAAACCGTGCAATATGGGAAACAACAACTCTCATGGGTATTAGCTCCTTCAACCACACCATTTCTGCAACATCACTCTTTTACAACTTCCCTTTTGCTGCAACTTCTCTTTGATAGCTCACAACATCTTTCCCTTTGTTAATTGTTGCAGCAAAATCATCATGCATGGTGTTATAGGAATTAGACATTCCCGTATGTATCTTCCCCAAATGCATCTCTACTGCAACTCTACCCTCTTCTTCATTCAATGCAACCTCCAAATCAGCATCATGTACAGTCACTTGCACTTCATTCACCTCAATCTTCATGTCCTATAAAAGACTTGCTTGCTGCATTGCTTGCTGCAACTCATCAGGATCTGCACATGCTTGGGATGGTAACAACATTAATTGCTCCACCACCTCCTCCTCCTCCTCCTCTTCTTCTTCCTTTCTTTCTTCTCTCTTCATTGTCTTTGGCATCAAATGTATGCCATGTGCGAAGAACCTTGCACTCCCATTGCTTGAAACATTGCAACCCTTGATTTATGAGAGTTTCTTCATCAAATCCCATGTGGTCTGATCCCACACCCCGTGTATTCTTTGTTGTTCTTGGCATCTGTATCTCATTCTTTACCTTCACATCAAATGGGTGACATTTTTCCTCTTTTCTTCTTATCCAAATGCTCTTTGGATCAACCTCTATAAAAAATTAATGAACTTTTCCTTTTGCACTTCACTCTCTACCCATCTCTCAAGATGTCTCTCAAGATGGAGAATGAATGCATACATTTCTCTATCCATGCTGTCCTATGGAGAAGGTGTTCTTCTTCTTGCCGATCTCCTTTAATTTCTTTCATAAGAGCCTTCTCTCCCACCTGCGACTGTTGTTGTAAATGAACTCGCATTTGTATGTCCTTGTAAAGAAGTCTTTGGACCATCAAATTCCCAGTCTTTATCGCCTTTATGTAAACTGCAGACAATCTTCTACTGCTGTCATGTCCATATCAAACAACTCTCCAACTGCTGCAATAGCTTCTCCTTGTTTCATTTTGGGGTCCTCTTCTCTTGGTTGCTTATGCACATGAGTTAGTTGGACTCAACTAGACCTTTGTCTCTCCTTTTCCATCTTATGCGCTGCTGTACCTGCACACAAATCAACTATATTATGGGACTTAAGAGTTCCCAAAAACACCTTTTCCATCTCTTCTGCATGCCCTGCAGACATGTTGACCAACTACTCACCATTGTTTACATTCTCATCATAGCTTGCACTCACATGATGGACTATCAATGGTCCATTCTCAACTTTATTAATACCTATTTCTGCCCTTTCACCATTTTTCATTTATTTTTGTGCCTCTACTTCATACGGATGGCCTTCAACTACATTCTTGTGCTCACAAGGACATTAATGAACATCTGTTCTTGTTTCCTTCTGTTTTCAAGATGTTTGGTCACCTCTTTTGAATGTATGTGTTCTCTCTTCTCTTCCTCTATCTCTAGCCTCTTTCATGAGGATTTTGTCTTCCTCTATGAGCTGTTCACATCCTTCCTTCTCTTTGTTTTTCAAATCAGATTTGAGTTTCTCACGTGGCAATTTCATTCTCTCATTACGTTTCAAGGCAATCTTCTTCTCTTTACCATTAAGTCTTAAGATTTGAAGTTTCCTCAAACACTCCACTTGCATTCTTGGGTGCATTCTTTGCTCCATTTATTTGGAGACCAAATGTTCCCATCCTCCCAAAATTTCCTTATCATTTTCTTGTCTCTTCAATTGGAGATCTCTCCAACACATAGCTGCAACTCCACACAGTCTTGTGCTTATAAACTCTACCTTCTTGGGGTTGTTAGTTAACTCTTTCTTTCAAAGTAACACTCCGACTACACTATCCATCTCATTAGCTCTTTCGGGCTCCCGATCCAGATTGAGCTGCAACTTGGTGGACAACACACTAACGATGGTGCTTAATGTGTTATAGCAATCAATTCACAATGAAAGAGCTGTAGAAACAAACTAATTTTATTGCAATTCAAAATGTATACAAACTGACAAACTCCATAAGAGAGATGTATGCCTGGAGATCTATCTCTTTATTCAAAACAAGCTACTTTATAGCTATACAATGGAGAATATGAAAAACTGCTAAAAATAGAATATGAAGGGTTCCGGATGGGAACCAAAAGGTCATCCTACATGGAGACCTCGGGGATGGATTTGAAAAATCAAAAGTGGAAAATTTTTCAAATTTGCCCTATTATTACTATTATTTTTTAGTGCTCCTTGTTGGGAACATATCCAGTAGCTTTGTTGACCCGATTTGCTAACTGCAGGATCTGTTGGAAAGACGATGAACCGAAATTAAAAAAATCCGCTATGACGATAAAACTTTGGCTATCATCAAACATCTGAAGCCCAAAAATGCTCCGAGACCTCCAAAATTGTAAAATACTAAAAGCTGCCAAAAATTCTAAAAATAGATTTTCAAGATTTTACAAAAATAGATTTTAGAAATCTTGTTTTGGATTATTTGTTCCTCCTTAAGAAGCAATGGGCCCCATTGCTCCTAAATTTTTGACCAAGTGTGGAAATGACTTCTCAATTTGGCTCTTGGTGAACCACTTCCCTTGGTGTGTCATTTGCCTTGCCTTCACTACTTGATAGAGTGTGATTTGTTGATGCTTCATGTCCTTGACCACCTTGTCAATGATTTGATCAGAGTTCACTAGTGTCACATAGTCTGGGTTCAACTTTGTACTCTGTAATTGTTCACCAATATTTGATGTATCCAAGAGTGGTGGAAAGTATGGGCGGAGCAGCTCAACATTGAAAATTGGATGCAACCCAAGGTAGGGTGGAAGATTAAGCTCAAATACATTCTCACCAATTTTTTTGGTGATGGTGTATGGCCCATATCATAGAGGTTTGAGTTTCTTGTATGGACCCTTGAGTCGATTTTTCGTAGATATGCCAGACCTTACCCCCACTTGGAATTGATGAGGAATCCAATGGGCATTATGATGTTGCTTGTACTTTTGGTTGGTTCGTTCTAGAATCTCATGAACCTATTGTTGGATGTGTCGAATTCATTCCATGAATTTGGTTGCCTTATCCACTTCTTTCTACATATGGGAAAATTCTTCTTCCAACATAAAGGGCAATGCTACATCAATGGGAGCCAATGGCTAGAATCCAAGACATACCTAAAACGGGCTATGTTTCATGGATCTACGAAGAGCTTGGTTGTAGCTATATTGAACGCACATAAGAGTTTCATCCCATGTGCATGGATGTTTAGAGTGATAGATTCGAAGAATATGCACAATCATGCACTTGACTACCGTTGTTTTCCCATTGGTTTGAGGGTGGAATGTAATGGACTTGTTCAGTTTCATGTTCATCATGGACCGTTGTGTAGACCAGAAGACCCACACAAATTGGAATCCCTATTTGACATGATACTTCTTGGAAGGCCAAATGAACCCAAACGTGCTTACATAATAGTTTTGTAGTCTTCTCTCGAGATTATCTTCTTGCAAGGTGCCAAGATTGTCATTTTTGAGAACCTATCAACCACCACAAAAAAAACAATTGTGGTCATGCTTGGTGGAATGGAGACCTGACATGAAATCCATTGAGATAGACTCCCATGGTGTTATTGGAATTGCAAAGGGGTGTAAAGGCCCCGCTTTACGATTGGGGGCAATTGTAAATTCGGCCTACTAACATCATGATTGGCTGGCTTTTCTACAAGATTGCCATTGTTTTCTTTACTCTAAAGTGACCTGTGAACCAATTGTAGTGAGCCTCCCAAATCAATTTCTCGATGCTCCTTGTAGGAACACAAAGGTGTCCCATGTGGCATAGAACCCCTTCATGTAAATGATAGTTTGGAAAATTTTCTCCAGTCCTTAGTCATTGATATATGTCAAAACATTTAGGGTTTTGTTCATACATTTGAGGCCACTTTGATGTCTCATGCCCACATGAGTCGAGGATTGTTGTCAAGGAGGTAATTGGGGGCCGACTCAAAAAATCAACAACTTGGTTGGTATTTCCCTTCTCGTGTAGGATGTTGAGATGGAATTGCTGCAAATAGATGGACCATCTCTGGTGACAATCATTCTACAACTTGCCTTGGGTTTGCATGAACTGCAAAGGATTATGATTTGTGTGTATGATAGTCTCTTTTCCAAGAATGTAGTGCTTCCATTGTTTGCAGGCTTGCACAATGGCGTACAACTCCTTATCATATGTCGGGTATCTGTGCATTATGTCCGAGAAGGTCTCACTATGGTATGCCACCGGATGCCCATGTTGAGTGAGGATTGTGCCAAGTGCATATTTTGAAACATTTGTTTCTATCTCAAATGATTCTTTGCAAATCTGGAAATACCATAAGTGGTGCTTTGAGCAGAGACTCTCCATCTATGTAAATGCCTTCTATCGTGCCTCTATCCATATGAACTTTGCTTTTGTTCCTCCTCGTGTCACTTGATTCAAGGCCATGTAATGTGAGAAAAACCATGTACAAAATTGTGATAGAAGTTGGGTAGCATGCAGGAGCTTAGTGGCCTCTCTTAGCCTTAACAACCTCAACCACCTCAACCACCTCAACAACCTCAACTTGGGCGTCTCCTCTTCCATTTATAACCATGCGTCCGAATTTTTCCCGCTTCTCTCTCCTCTCTTTGGCTCTTCCACTTTTCTGCTCAAACTTAGAATTTGAATCGGCTTCTTTATTGCCCTTATCTCGCACAATCTGCTAATGACCAATCCCGCGCGCCACATCTCCCGGTGGTTAGGTCCTCCTTATTAGCCATTCCATCATCTGGTCACCATCAACCACGTGACTTGCGGATCGATTCTGTCCGTCCTTTCTTCTCGGTTGCACATCGCTGCCCTTATCTTCTCGGGCCTTATCCCTTGTGCTTCTGCTTGCGTCTTCGCCTATAGTCTCCTTCAAGATCCTCGCACACTTCCTTTTCTTTGCGCCTTCGGTGCCTCATTGCACACTTTTGCCCCTTTGTCATGGGAAACTCCCTTTCTCTCTCCATCTTCTCCTGACCAAGTCTTTTGGCCTTCTTTCTACTTTATGCGCACAATCTTGTGCGCCATCTTCACCCATGCGCCATTCTTTTAAGCATGTCTTTGTGGCTTTAGACCACTTCTCCCATTCACCTTGGTCGCTTGTCTCCGCGACTATCTTCCACTCTTTTCGACAGCCTTCATCTCGCCGCACATCCTTTCCTTGGTGACTTCCTCTTCACCTTCACCTTTTGAGATCTACTGGATCTCGCTTCTCCTCCACTTCTTTCCTTGCGTGATTCTCCGTTGTGCTTTTCCTCCTTTGCGCGCTCTTTTGCACGCCCTGTTCCCACGAGACCTTCCACCAGTCTCTTCTTTCTTTTGGTGCACCCTGTTTCATGTGCACTCTAAAGAACCTTTCCCGCGATTACTCTGCTATGTTGCCTTTGAGATAACACCTTCACGCACCATCGCTGCGCTCATCTCCTCAGCACTCTTCTTTCTTTTTCTCCCGTGCGTTCCTCAATTCTTATGCGCATCTTCCTTTCTAGTGTAGGTTTTGTCTAAGTCTCAGGATGCCCCCGCATCGAACATCCAGGGTATTTTAGAAAACTTGAGGTCCTTAAGTAGTTTTGGCGAGTGATAGCATCACTCTTTGGACTATATCCGCAAATAGTCCCAACTCCTTCAACCATTGAGCCTTTCTTCTCTTTGTGCTTCTTCGGTGCTTGCCATCTCCTAGTGGCCTTTCCATGTTGCCTCACATTCTCTCACGAGTATCTTCTCGCTCCTTAAGGTCTCTCTTTGGAGCCTTCTTCTTTGCGACTCTATCCTTACTCCCCGTCTTCATCATGCGGTCATCCTATCACCGGACTTCTCCTCTCTGCTATGCATCTTCATGCACACTTCTTTCCTTGTCCTCTCTACTTCTTCTCCGTCACCCTTCCGCCACGACCTCTTGCACCCGATCTTTTGCGCGTTTCTCCTAACGCACTCTTCTCGCCTCCGCATCCTCCTTGCCTAAGGACTTCTTGAGGGCTTCTTCTCTCCCTCGCATCTTGGGCTCTGTTAGACCACACTCCTGCTGATGGCCTTTGCTCTCTCCTCCCTCTTGTTGTGGGCAATTTTTCTCGCGCCACGTCCTTCTTTTGTCTCTTCTCTTCTTCCCGTGCCTTCGACTTTGTGCAAGACTTATGAAGTGTCTCCACAGACGACTCCTTGAGATCCTGCCGATCTCTTCTCCTCGTGCGCCTCTTTCCCCGCGCACTTCAACAACTTCTCTTAGTTGCTCGCATTTGTTGCCTTCAGAAAACTTCTTTTGGGTTAGATCGTTCTCGGCTTCTCTCGATGCCATCTTCCTCTTCCGCTTTCTCTTGTAGTTTCGCTAATTGTCGCCGCACTCCCTTTGGCTCGTGTGTGCCCTTTCTCTCTGCGCGTCTTTGTGCACGCCTCCTTTTAAGATCATCCTAGATCTCCTTACCGACTTTTTCATGCACACTCATGAATCTCCCAAGATTACCCGGCTTCCCTGCAATGGTACTCCCATTGCTTTGCGCGTTCTCATCTGCAAGCGCTCCTCTACTCCTCTTGGAGTGCTTCTCCACTCATCCCGTGTTGCGCTTCTCCTTTCGACCGGGATCTTTTCCTCTATGCTCCTTGTGGCGCTCTCGCCTCTGGTTCCTTCAAGATGCTTTCCCACGCGCGCTTGTGTATTTTGTGCACGTCTCTTTCTTGTGCGCGCTTTCTTTCTTTCCTTCTTCTTCCATCACCACAATCTCCTCTCACGGCTCTGCGCATACCTTCATGCACCTATGATCTTCGCCAACCATTTCTCTTTCTTCCTTCCTGTAGAACGTCCTCCACTAGCGCGATACTCTCACGCATTGCCATTTGATGTGCCTTCACTTGCACATCTTTCTGTGATACTCCCGCAAATCAACCCTCTTCTCTTGGCGCAGCTTCTCCCACCGGATTCTTTTTTCATTGCGCTCTTCCCGTGTAACCTTCGGCTATGCTTACATGCACGCCTTCTCCGATGCAGTCCAAACATCCTGCACATTCTTTCCATTGCGCCCTTGACTGTCTGTCGAGTCCTTCACTTTCTTCACCTCCTTGCCACCCTTGGTCACATGACCTTTCTTCTTTAGGCGGTCTTCTTCTACGTGTTCCATCGGATCCGCACCTCTCGGAGTTCCCAAGCTTCTCCATCATTTCCTTGAGTTTCTTCATGAACGATGCGTCGAAATGTCTCCTTTCCTTAGGCGCCATCTCGCCAATAGTCTCATGGTTCTCACTTCCGCTTCTCTACCCACTTATCACAAAGGAGAACGCAATCTTCCTCGTTAATCGCCTCACATTCGGCGATCTCGCCAACCCTTCACCTTTCTTCTTCACCGCTGTTGTACTCCCAAGCATTCTTATATGTCCTCTACCCACCTTCACTCATGATGCCTTCGCTAATCGCCTCACATTCGGCAACATCTGTTAGCTTCATTTGCAAGAAAGTAGCTTGCTCTCGATACCACTTGACGGTGGGTGAAGGCCTCTTCAGGTACTCCCAAGCCTACCGCTTCCAAAGTCCAACTCAACGGATGAAACTCGAAGGTTTCTCTACATTTTTCAAGGCCTTTACAATATCTACAATCATCTTCCCTCTAAGGGATGTTATAATTGTTGGCGCTCGCTAGGGCTAACCAAACTCTCTTTGGCTTTGTGGTCGATTCGACCTCTCTACTCGGTCCCTCTGGCCGACTAACTTTCCTTGGCCCTTTGATCGACTAACTCGACCCCTTAGTGGCCTCTCTCGGCCTTAATAACCTCAATAACCTCAACATGGGCGACTCCTCTTCTATTTATAATCTGCGCCTTTGAATCTTTCCCGTTTCTCTCTCCTTTCAGACTGTCTCCCGCATGGACTTCGAATTTTAATTTGGCTTCTTTATTTCCTTTATCCACACAATCTCTTATTGACCAATCCCCTTGCGCCTGTCTCTCCCGGTGGTTGGGTCCTCCTTATCAACTGCTTCATCATCATCGGTCACCATCAACCACATGACTCGTAGATCCGTTCGTCTGTCCTTTCTTCTTGCCACCGCCACCACATCCTTATCTTTTTGGGCCTCGCTCTTGGTGGTTGGGTCCTCCTTATCAACCGTTCCATCATTTGGTCACCATCAACCACATGACTCGTAGATCCGTTCTGTCTGTCCTTTCTTACGCCAGCCGTCACCACATCCTTATCTTTTTGGGCCTCGCTCTTGCGCTTCCATCTGCGTCTTCGCCTACGATCTGCTTCCTTTTCTTCGTGCCTTCGGTGCCTCCTCACACACTTTTGCCCCTTTGTCATGGGCAACTCCTTTCTCTCTTCATCTTCTCCCCGACCAAGTCTTTCGACCTTCTTTCCACTCTACGTGCCCAATCGTATGCGCCATCTTCGACCTATGCGCCCTTCTTCCGCACATGTCTTCGTGGCTTCAAACCACTTCTCCTATTCGCCTTGGTTGCTTGTCTCCGCGACTATCTTCCACCCTTTTGCAGCCTTTCATCTTCCGCACATCCTTTCCTCGGCGACTTCCTCTTCACCTTCACCTTTGAGATCTACTTAGATCTCATTCTCCTCCACTTCTTTCCTTGTGTAATTATCCATCGCGCTTTTCCTCCTTTGCGCGCTCTTCCACACGCCTGTTTCCATGAGACCTTCCATCACCTCTTTCTTTCTTTTGGCGCACCATGTTTCATGTGCACTCTAACAACCTTTCCTACGAGTGCTTTGCAATGTTGCCTTCGAGACAACACCTTCACCTCGTTCTGAATGGTGCTCCCATCGCCGCGCTTATCTCCTTGTGCTCTTCTTCTTTTTTTCTCCCACGCTTTCCTCAATTCTTGTGCACATCTTCCTTTCCAAAGGTCAAGTTGTTTTATTCCAATTCTTAGATGTCCCCGCATTGCGCAAATGTGATCACCGCTAGATTTATTGATATTAACAATCTAGTGATAATCGAAACTAACAACGAAGAAGAGAAGGAGAAAGGGAAAGACATCCTGACAGAGCATTCCATTACGTACTACAACAAGTCTCTCATCTCAAGAAGCCAAACAAGATTCCATTCAGCACCCTTAGAATATACCTATTGCGCATCATTTTGGAATGATGAATATCGACAAGTAAAGTCAGCTTCTGGAAGTGCACAAGAAGGAATTGGGAACGCGGTGCCAAACCAACAAGCAATGACAATGCAACCAAGTGTGATGGTCACGCACGCCATCAATACAAATATTGTGCTAGTCGCTTTAGGAATGGCGACAGTGCAACAACAACATCGTGAGCTCAAGTAATAAACGCTCTAAGACAAGGCAAAGTTGCGACTTCACACAATCTGGGGTTGTGCCCCGGATCTTTACGAGATGTCCGTGCATCTCCCGTAGTACCGTGGAGTAGAAAATGCTTTGCGGAACATGTGCATAAGGGTGAGCTCATATGGCGAGCTAAGGGGATCGCTAACTTCGAGTGCGCAAGGCAAGTCCATTTGCCACTACCTTGTTAGATCGCGGATATACATGGTACTAGAAGCATGACCCTCAATAATCGATAATCAATTATGACTAGCTCAAGGCAACCTTCCTTAAGGAATTTGATATCCTAGAGTTTGAACAACAAAGTATCTCTGCGTTGAAGGATATACGTTAAAAGCTAACTGAGAGTGTGCGTGCATATGACATGTGTTTTAAAACTCTTATATCTAAGCTATTATATGAGATCCATGCAACACAACATGCACAATGGTTTGTGGGTGGTTTTCTCATGCCATTCAGTGGATGCCCTAGCCCATAAAACCTTTACTAATCCTGAGAGAAGCACCATAGGCGTGTTGCGCAGCACAAGCGAAAGATAGCATTGACAGGTGGTGTAAGCCAATTTATGGAGGCACAAATAGCGTTTATGGCAAGCCACTTGAACGATCGACTCGCAAACAATGCCGTGGAAACGCTGAGCGGCATTTGGTGTATTGATTGTGAAGTCAAGGTCACGCCTGGATAAATTGTTTTTGCGAGAGTGTGTGCCATGCTAAAAGCATGTGAAATATGTGGGAAGGCCGAATGTGAGGAACTTCCCTTTACTCCAATGTGGAACCAAAACGAAGGTATCACTCTACCGTAAAATTTGTGATGCCCACACAACATAGAAGATTGATGTGTTATAGATCAAATACATGAGGCCAAAGCCCCGGGCTAAGGCAAGCAACACCTGGGAATAACCAAGAGGACCCCAAGGGAAATACAAGCGCGTTAGGTGGACGGGGACGTGGTGGTCATGACAGGGGAAGATATCCACCAAGGACTTGCTATAAGTGTGGCTCTCCCACCATTACCAAAGAGATTGCCCGACATTTGTCAGATGCACATATCAGAGAGGTGAACACAAGGTAGAAGACTTCCTTGACCTATATGTTGTGGTGAAGGAAAAGTGAGAAGGGCACAGTAAAATAAGGATCGCATGTAAGCTCTCGCCGTGATGAGTATCGAGCTAAGCCAAGCGTGCAAAGCCCAATCCTTCCCCAAGGTCACTATTACTACACAAGGATCTGCCACACGTGCACAAGCGTCTAAGTCCCTGTTAGAAGCAATCGGGATGAACCTTAGTCGGGGAAGGGTTATCCGATACGAGACAACAAAAGGAAGTCTTGCGAGAAACAAAGGAGCTGATTAGAGAGCTCCAAGGAGGAATTGAATTCCCAGTGAAAGATCCCAAATGGGTCTCTCTTGTTCTCCAACAATTTTAGATCAATTAAAAACACCAAAGGCTGATTTATGACTATTATGGCAAAAATCAGATTTTTCAACAACTGGAAAATAATTTAAATTTGAAGCCCTAACTGCTGCAATTTTCAAGATAGCATAACTTTCTATACAACTCCGATCTAGGCAAATGACAAATGCCCGAACTTAGAAAATACAAGGAACAAGATGATGAAGACCAAATTATAACATCAACTACCAAACATGCAGAGCTGGCCCTCCTACTATTTTGGCCCACACATTTAGGGCATCAAATGAGCCCCAAAAATTATTTTCTCTATCCCGGATGATTGTTTATATTTTTAGGAACTCATTCATATAAAAATCAGAATTTGCGGATGCCAAATCAACTCAGAAATCAGATTTGAAATCTGATTATAAAACTGTAAAAACCCTTTGAAAAATTATGAAACTAATTGGCTTATTTCCCAAAAATATGTAGATGGTTTAGCAATTAAAATCAGATCTAAATACCTCCAAAATACAAAGCCAAATCTGCCCCAACTGGTTGATCCAATAGAAGATGAACTGCTGTAATTTTATTCCTCAAATGCCTTCAAATTACACTGCTGGAAATGACTGAAAATAACACTGAAAATCTGATTACAATCAATGGGAATTTCTGAGTGAAAAACCCTCTCAAACTCTTGGGGTTTTCGTCCACAAGAGGTAGAATTCACAAAGGGGTTTCATCCTTGGAATTTTTTATGCAAAAGCTTAGAGCTCAAATGCAAAGAAAATATCATATAAAAATCTGGAATATAGAAGAGGCAAGTCGGAAAAGAGCCAACAACCAACCTCCAAACCAGCCAATGAGCTCACATGATTTTTCTTATGCAAACATTTAATATTTTACAATATTAAATGTTTTTCCTAACAATATTTCCTCCTAGTGCAAGTCGCATTTCTCTAGGGAAAATACATAAATTAATTATGTTTTTATCTTCCCTAGGCTTCATTACTCCCCTTTGGCCCAAGTCGCCATTATCCTTTCTAGGAGGATTAAAATATAATAAATCCCTTTACAATGACTTTTGCCCCTTAAGGCAAATCGTAATTTCCATAGGGATTACAATTTAGTTTTATTAAGCTAAATAAATTAATATAAGTGCTTTAATAATTATATTTTATTTTTTTATAATAATTTATTATAACTTAAGTCACCCTTATATTTTTCCTTTGGCCGTCGGGTTGACAAAATGGGCCAAAGGTCTTCGATTGGAAAAGGGGACATTACAGTCCTCCCTTCCCAAAATTGCTTGCCCTCAAGCAATTCTGATCTTGTTTTGTCCAAGTGTCATGCACAAGAGACAAAACATGCTGAAGTGATCCGCAAGCCTGGCACCTGTTCCTGTCAAGTGAACTAAAACTTGCCACCATATATCATCCACAAGATGCTCACATACATATACTTGGAGAAATGGTTCAACAAACTCCAAAATGAAGACTTCATCTTCTACCATATCATGCATCTCATGATGAAAATAGATTGGGCTAGGCAACAATAAATAAGATGTATTATTATGTTCATCATACCTTGGAGTATCGCCAACATCGACGCCAATCTTGGTCTTCAAAATGTCTTGACTTTGCTGCCCCAAAATCTGAGTATTAGTGTCTACAATGGGCTGAAATTCCTCATAAATCAGCTGCTGCGATAAATGAGATGGCATACTTTCTTCCACACCATCTTTAATCTGTGCAATCAATCCTCCTTTGAAAGGTATTTCCATGCTCCCGGCTGCCCTCTCTTGAGGAATGACATTCCTCATACCCTGTTGCCCACTAAGCGAAGACATCTTTTCCTTGAACTCTTGTAGGTGTTGTCTTGCTTGAGCGGCTACCAACCTAGAAGCTCTAGCTCTGCTATTCCATTCCTCACACCTCTTAAGAGTTTCCATTACATCATCCTTGCTTGCATATACAAATTTATTCTCCTGAGATGGAATAATTTCTCTAGCAAGCAAAGTTCCACTAACACAATTATTTTGTTCAATGGAAATCATACCTTTTGAAGCTTCTTCTTCTTCCTTTGGTTGCAGATCTGATTTATCTTCATGTGTTAAATCAACATGTCTATCAAATTTATCACATAACTTTTTGCATACCTCATTAGAATTTGAAGACACCAAAGCGCTCTCATGAAGAGTTGTATCATCCATCTGTGAAGATTCTCTGTTCCTTCCACGTATCAACCATTCGGAAGCTATAGTGTGATATTCCTCTTTGCTGCTCGATCTTGAGCCAATCTTTGGGTGCATGTCCATGTAGTCCAAGAAAGAAAATTCTCCTTAACATCTTGAGGAAGAATGTTATACTCCTCAAACATGCTAATCACTTCTGCTTCCTTGTCTTGCGGTGTTATAACTTTGTGAATAGAAAATGATGATGATGATCTAGGCCTCCGATCTTGTCTGACCCTCAAACTGTCTCTTCTACCTCTTGACCTATCCACATCCATTAACTGTTGCATGGTCTGTATCATCTGCTGATGGGTGTCTACCATTTCCCTAAGAAGATTGCTATCCATATTCCATGGAAAGCTTTTCTGTCTAACTCCCATGATTCAACTCTATCACCAACCTCTCGTGGTTGCATCAAATCATAAACCCTCCAGGTGGGAGGAACATTGCTCTGATACCACTGAAAGATCCCCAAATGGGTCTCTCTTGTTCTCCAACAATTTTAGATCAATTAAAAACACCAAAGGCTGATTTATGACTATTATGTTTTCAACAATGGAAAATAATTTAAATTTGCGCCCAATCACTGCAATTTTCAAGATAGCATAACTTTCTCTATACAACTCCAATCTAGGCAAATGACATATGCCCGAACTTAGAAAAATACAAGGAACAAGATGATGAAGACCAAATTATAACATCAACTACCAAACATGTAGAGCTGGCCCTCCTACTATTTTGGCCCACACATTTAGGGCATCAAATGAGCTCCAAAATTATTTTCTCTATCCGGGAGGATTGTTTATATTTTTAGGAATTCATTCATATAAAAATCAAAATTTATGGATGCCAAATCAACTCAAAAATCAGATCTGAAATCTGATTATAAAACTGGTAGAAAACCCTTTGAAAAAATTATGAAACTAATTGGCTTATTTCCCAAAAATATGTAGATGATTTAGCAATTAAAATCATATCTAAATACCTCCAAAAACAAAGCCAAATTTGCCCCAACTAGGTCGATCCAATAGAAGATGAACTGCTGTAATTTTATTCCTCAAATGCCTTCAAATTACAACATTGAAATGACTGAAAATAACACTGAAAATCTGATTACAATCAATGGAATTTCTGAGTGAAAAACCCTCTCAAACTCTTGGGGTTTTCCACAAGAATCAAAATTCAAAAGGGGTTTCGATTGGAATTTTTATGCAAAAGCTTAGAGCTCAAATGCAATGAAAATATCATATAAAAATCTGGAATATAGAAAGAGGCAAGTCGACTTTCCTTTTAAAGGAAAAGAGCCAACAACCAACCTCCAAACCAGCCAATGAGCTCACATGATTTTTTCCTATGCAAACATTTAATATTTTCCCATATTAAATGTTTTTCCTAATAATATTTCCCTCCTAGTGCAAGTCGCATTTCTCTAGGGAAAATACATAAATTAATTATGTTTTTATCTTCCCTAGGCTTCATTACTCCCTTTGGCCCAAGTCGCCATTATTCTTTCTAGAGGATTAAAATATAATAAATCCCTTTACAATGACTTTTGCCCTTAAGGCAAATCGTATTTTCCATAGGGATTACAATTTAGTTTTATTAAGCTAAATAAATTAATATAAGTGCTTTAATAATTATATTTTATTTTTTTATAATAATTTATTATAACTTAAGTCACCCTTATATTTTTCCTTTGTGCCGAATCGTTGACAAAATGGGCCAAAGGTCTTCGATTTAAAAGGGGACATTACACTGTGGAAGATGCACACGCCAAAATTTAAGTAAGAGGCTTTCCTGAGTTTGAAGAATCGTAGAGGGATGAGTTTTGAGAAGTTTACCCAAGCTCTTACGCACTTTTGAAGGTGTCATCCTACTCCTTGGCTAATGGATCTCTCAAAGAAATCAGAACTTGGCACTCAAAGGCAAGAACCCTAGTCATTCACCCTAGGTAGGAAAATTGTCTTAAGATCCAATGGAAGGAGGGTTCATTAAGTTGATTTAGTAAAAGTTAAGTGGTGCTAAAATGTTCATAATCATATGAACATGATGGACTCAAAAAGGCACCACATTACCTAGAGCAATTAGATGAATTTCTAGATGAATAAGCATATTTGTCTAGCATCAAGTTATGATTTCTCAAAATCTCTTTTAAAATAGTCGTGAAGAAATGTTCCCAATCAAACAAGATTGGAAACTTCATTTATTACGTACTATGAAATTCATCATTCTTCAACATTGAAAATTTGCAACAATTACACCAAGGGTTTTTACCTCTCAATTTTAATCCTTAATCTATATATTGTATAAAACACAAAAATGGGGCTCAGTTAATATTTTCCTGATTGGTTTCCCTATTTGCAGATAAAGATTAAACTTGTTAATCGATATCCATAGAACCCATTTCTTACCGAGAATAGAGGGTTGAGTGATGTCTACCATTAATGGATAACTATTATTGATGAATATTATAGAAAGGAGCTTTAGTTATATTGATTTCCCTTAAATGCATGTTATGCATGAGTTCTTTCCCAAAGATTCTACTTTATAATGGATATATGTCATGGTATGTTTGGTCGCTAAACTTATGTCTTCAGCATTTTCCTTTCAAGATGTTCAATGATTTACAAGACACTAAATATGTTGTTCTTGCCCTAATATAAATATTTTTGCTTTAGCTTTAAATGTTAAAGCCAACATCTTGCTAACTCACAATTAGAGTTCTTTGATTTTTGTTGTATTTTATTTAAATTGTTGCTTATGATTTTGAGAACACTTTAAGAGAGCATTTGAACATAGTTTATCTAGTATTTTGATATCTCAAGTGGCCCATAAGATTATTTTAAAATTTCAAGTAACCTCATTGTAATAAGGCTAATCTATTGTTATGATTTTGTGGGACACAATATCAGTTTAAGAAGGTGTTGATATGAGATTGTTTCAAACGAGAAGACTGGTAAAGCATGGGATCAAAGCGTAAGCTTATATCATTTAACATCACCTTATTAGTATTTTTTATGCTAAATTAAAATGGTATAACTGATATTTAAGATAAGTTATCGCTTTTCTTCATATATGTTCCCTGAAATAAACATTTTTTTCTATTCTTGAGATGTTGTACATACTTCTAAATGAAAATAAGTTAATATTATTAAACTTAAAATTCTATTTGGTTTTTCGAATCATTCATATGTCTAATATCATTTTTAAAATTTAAAATTTAAATGATTTTTTTAGTATTATAAAATATTTTTAAAAAGATTAATTATCATGATTGGTCCTTATTGTAATGTCCCCTGGTTTAATTAATTTGAAATAAAGGATTCCTTGGCAAGAAATGGTTGAACAATGGAAGATCATAGATTATATTTCAGTTTCATCATTCATATTCATGTTCTATTCTTCTATTTCCCATTCTTAGTGGGTCGGTTGGGGTAGAGCTTTTAATAATCTCAAATTAAAGAAATAAGATGTTAAAGAGGTCGGTTGGGTTTAGTGCTTTTAATGAGGCTTAATAAAAGATTATAATGACTTATTAGGGGCCGGCCTTACCTTTATGAGCTTTGGCGCCAAAAGGAGGTTATAAAAGAAGATTAGTGAGCTCATTTGAATCATCTAGATTTGGCGCATTTTCTATTTGAATTTTGGGCATTGTGAGCTTGTTGCTCCATGTTCTTCCACTTGAGGATGAAAACCGTCTTGTGTGGCTTCCTAGAAGGACGAAAACCCTTCTAGTGGTTTTGTTGAGGACAAAAACCCTTCAACATTGTATGAGCTTGAAGATTATTGCAGATTTGAGGAGAATACTTCATATTCAGATTTTTATTGGTATTGGGCAGCCTTCCCTAGGTGGAGCGACCTACCTTGGAGAGTGGTTTGATGCCCTAGAAGGCATATTATTGATATTTCACTTCATAATCTGATTTGCCATATTTTATAAAGCCGAATCTCCATTTTGGTGATTTTTGGCAAGGGTTTACTATTTTTCCTAGCCCTCGGTTTTGGCTAGTCTATTGCTGATTTTAAATAATTAATTCCAGCCGTGAAATCAGATATTCTTTCAATCTTTTGATGTGTTTATGATCAATAAATATTGCCGTGGCTAGAATAATTGTTTTGTGGCATTATTCATTGATTTGCTTGGTGAAAAGTGGATTTGAATTTCATAAACAGTTCGCTGCCCTTGTAGATTGCTGATTTCAGATTTAATTTCAGTTTGTTGATTTTAAAATCAGACTTGCTAATTTTGGGGTTTGAGCTAATTTCCGTAATTTTTAGTTTTGTCCCCAAAAGGGATATTACAATGGTATCAAAGCTCGGATTCTCAAAGGCCTAGGGTTTCAATGGACAAATTGATAAAGGTGCAAGAAAGACTAACAAGTACCTTGGATTCTCTTGCCTCCACCATGCAAAGCCTACAAGGAGGAAGGACATTCAAGGAAGAGCCTAGGGTTTCAAAGGTCAACAAGGTGGCAACTTGCTTTGAGGAATATCAAGCTCTTCCGGAGAAGATCCGTGATGCCCTAACCTTTTTAGAATTCATGAATTTGGAAAAAGATAGAGTGGGCATTGGAACTTGTCCAAGCCTCGGGCCATGCACAAGGGTAATGGGAGAAACATCCCAACCCTTGAGGAAAAGACCCCATCTTGTGGGCAAAAGCAAGGAGAAACCACAAAGAGTGTTGAAGAGGGGACCAAAACCCCAAGTTCACCATGCAAGGATGGAAATACTTATTTCCCTAAGGTGAAGAGAGAGGAAGAATTATTGCAGTAGTTGGTTATTAAAAGGGAGCAGCCCTTGGGAGCCTTAGAAGCACCCACCACCATGGCCAAAGATGAACCCTTCATTGATTTTTCTTGCAGCCCTAAGGAAGCACAAGAAGAGGAAGAAATGGCCAAGCAAGAGCCAAGAGAAAGGGAAGGTAAAGAAATTTTAATTGTCAATAATTTTTCCTTGAATTCTAATGGTTGCATGTTGAAAAAGACTAAGGGAACTTGGGAGCATGAGCGGAAGGATGAAGGGAAGCTTGAGGAACAAGAGGGTGAAGTGAATAGCTCAAGCAATTCTCATATGACAATAAGAGATGGAGTCATGACACTTGCACCCATTCCGAAGAATCAACTTCATAAGGTAAATATTGCTCATTCTGTGGTTAATAATGAAAATGTTTTAACATGTGATGAATCCAGAAATGAAGCAAGGGGTGTTGAGCATGTTGGGGAAGAGGAAGGGCTGGTTGGAAACCCTTCTCCAATGAAACATGATGACAATAAGCTTGCTGGTCTGTTCAGAACAACAGTCAATGAGAGGCAGATTTATGGTGTCCATGAGCACGGTAAGAGCTACGAAGATGCCCTTTGTGAACACCATCAAGATATGGTTGAAGCAAGGCAAAAAAGGCTTCATTTGTTGAATCTTGAGGAGAAGAAGAAGGCTGATTTCAACTCAGAAATTTTGAGTCACAAGATTGGAAAATGGAGGATGTTTCGATCACTCCTCATCCGGCATGGGAAGGTAGACATGTGGGGAACAACTCAAGGTATGATGACATTTTATCTCCTTTTATATCGCTGCCATACTTATGTCATTATGGGAAAGTTGTTGTTAAGGATCACATGTCATGTTTGGGTATGAAGAATTTGTGGGATGATAAATGGCATTTAGACATTTCCTTGCAAGGGTATGTGGTTCCGGTTGACCTCTTGTATGATAGAAAGGAAGTCTTTGGTATTATTACTCCTTGCACATGGTTAAAAGAAACATTGATGGAGAATTATTTTGAAATCATTATGTATGCTAATATGGTTCAATGGAAGGGAATCAAGAGTGCAAAGGGCAGCCAATGCAATTTTTATGAGGTGTATACAACAGCATTTTCAGAGCAACAGTTATATCCTTATGGTATTCAGCCCCAGAAGGATGAGCATGGCCTAATTCTCAGTCATCTAATTGGTTCTTACCTAAGTGGGGTCACTACACAAAGGTATGAATGTGTTCTAAAATCATTGCTTCCTTCTACTCCAATTCAGTTTTGTTGTCTTGAGCCATTTGGTAACAATATGACATTGTTGAGGCTCCCTTGTAAAACATGGCAAGTGGCGGTACATATGGATCAACAAGCTAGAAAAGGGGTTATAAGGGGTGAAAAATCTGAACACATAAGGAAAGATGAAGTGGATCTTCCAAGGGACGATGTTAGGAGGTGCACATGTGAGACAAGAGCATTTCCGGTGTCCATGGCCTCTTTCAACCCGCTGTAAATTTCAGATCAGCAGCCCATGGTAAGTCCTATGATGTCTTATTTGATCATGTCAAAGGTCTATTTCATCATTATGTATCATGGCCATGTTTGGGTGATCATATCTATGCTAATAAGGGGCAAGGTGGGAAGAAGGCTCTTTGCCAAGGGCTCACTATGTATTTTCCAAGCAATAAAGTGGGTTTTTATGACAGTCCAAGGTACTCACACATTTCAGATCTATTGTTTCCTTATCATTTTGTTGGGCTGATCATCACAAACTCTTTGTCACGAGTTTGGATTTCAAGATAGGGATTGCCATGCATATGATGATTGAGAGAAAAGAGGGATGATGAAGAGTTACAAAGATTGCTTGCATCCTTGGAATCCGGGTAAACCCTTGAGGCTCAAAGAAGACAAAGGTAAAATTTCAGTTTTTCTCTTTGCTTATGGAATTTGATGAAAGAGAATGCTAGCATAACATGTTTAAGGAAACATAAGCTTGAGGGGAATTCTGATTTTTCTCCCTATGGATTGCTATCATATGGTTCCATGAGAGAACCAAAAGAAGTATGGAAAAAGAGAAGCAATTATGATAAAATCAGAATTCAGAGGGGTGTTAAGAAGGCTGATTTTCTTAAGATTACGGTCAATATGTCTGCTGGTTTCAATTGTAGGCCTGCTGCTCATAGTTTTTCAGTGTATGCAAATCAAATTTCAGCCCCTATATTACTCATGGACTTTCCATTCTTCGTGAGATTTCAGTTTGCTAGTTGTTATGCCATGATTATAAGACTGAAATTACAAAAATCAGGTTTGGGGCTGCCATTTTCAGTCATGAACAACAATATGTTTACATTTTTTGAGAGCATTCCCTCATGGAAAAATGAGGAAGGAAGATTCCAGTTGGAAGGAGGAAAGAAATCAGGTTGTGGTGAGTTATTTTCAGATTTGAAGATTCTGATTTTTGAAGGAAAAATGCATGCTCACAACTATTTTTGGGACAACCTTGCTAAAGTATTGGGAAGCCATCATCTGAATGAAAATCATGAAGTGGCATCAAGCAACAAGAGAGAGAGCTAGCTGTCATGTTTCTAAGGCATGACAAAGGGGATGTAAAAGTGTTGTTAAACACTCTTGTTTTCTTTAATATGTTTGCTTCATGTGCAGGTATGTCAAAGAAGAAGCAGTTAAGATTCATTTGGGATCCGGGTTCTTACAATTGCTTGAGGACAAGCAATTTCGGGAAGGGAGGACTGTAATGTCCCCTTTTTCAATTAATTTGAAATAAAGGATTCCTTAGCAAGCAACGGTTGAACAATGGAAGATCATGGATTATATTTCAGTTTTCATTCATTCATATTCTATTCTTATTTTCCCATTTTAAAGGGTAGCTTTTATTCTTAAAGAAATGGGTCGGTTGGGTTTAGTGCCTTTAATGAGGCTTAATAAAAGATTATAATGACTTATTAGGGGTCGGCCTTACCTTTATGAGCTTTGGCGCCAAAAGAAGGTTATAAAAGAAGATTAGAGAGCTCATTTGAAGCATCTAGATTTGGCACATTTTCTATTTGGGCATTGTGAGCTTGTTGCTCCATGTTCTTCCACTTGAGGACGAAAACCCTCTTGTGTGGCTTCCTAGAAGGACGAAAACCCTTCTAGTGGTTTTGTTGGAGGACGAAAACCCTTCAACATTGTATGAGCTTGAAGATTATTGCAGATTTGAGGAGAATACTTCATATTCAGATTTTTATTGGCATTGGGCAGCCTTCCCTAGGTGGAGCGACCTACCTTGGAGAGTGGTTTGATGCCCTAGAGACATAAAATTGATTGATATTTCACTTCATAATCTGATTTGCCATATTTTATAAAGCCGAATCTCCATTTTGGTGATTTTTGGCAAGGGTTTACTATTTTTCCTAGCCCTCGGTTTTGGCTAGTCTGCTGCTGATTTTAAATAATTAATTCCAGCCATGTGAAATCAGATATTCTTTCAATCTTTTGATGTGTTTATGATCAATAAATATTGTCGTGGCTAGAATAATTGTTTTGTGGCATTATTCATTGATTTGCTTGGTGAAAAGTGGATTTGAATTTCATAAACAGTTTGCTGCCCTTGTAGATTGCTGATTTCAGATTTATTTTTTGTTGATTTTAAAATCAGACTTGCTAATTTTGGGGTTTGAGCTAATTTCCGTAATTTTCAATTTTGTCTCCAAAAGGGATATTACATTAGGACCAAGATTGTTAGAATTTGTGAAGGGAGAAAGAATGAAGAGAATGAAGACAAATTAGAAAGCAAACATTATTCATTGTGTGTCCGTCATTTTATTATGTGAGAGATGGTTAGAAAATGGTTGAAGTGGTTACAACTGTTTATTAGTTAATACTTAACTAATATTGACTTAATGCTAAATTATAAGCCTTATATTCTAATACCCCCTCTTAAGGCTTACACTATAGAAATAAAATACAAACATACTAACAAAAGATTAAAGTAACAAAACTAAACAGACCACACATTCTTCAGAAGCTTTTCCTTTTGAAAATAGTTCTTTGACTAGGTAGAGCTCCATCAAGATACCTCGTAACCTTTATAAATGTGTAGTTCCTAAGTTGAATTCCTAAGTTCCTGGATTCCATCTCCCCAAACCCCCAAATCACGGATCTCCTGAATTATTGGACAACCATTTATATTGAGCAACATCCACAATGCTGCATTAGGTTGTCTCACGACCTTCGTAAGGGTATAATTCCCAAGATCTATAGACTCCCGAACTAATTGAGCAACAATCCATACTGAGCTTCATCTACAGTAGATCCATTCCTGTCTTCAAAGTGTGGGGCTTCTTTAAAATATGTATTCTTTATCAGTAGATTCTTCACCACCCACTTCCAACATCCGGTGCATCTTCAACATTGGCTATACTAACACCATTTGGTATGCCTTTGAGCTTTCCCTTGACATCATTGGCTCAAATTCTATAGTTCCACGCACCCAATATAATTCCAAACTTACAAGCAACATTTTGTAAGCGATCCAAATCCACTAACCCAAATAAAAGATCCGATAAAACTTGACTTGCTTGAACACAACAGGATGACCACAAATCTTGAAATTCCACCAGCCATAAGTATGAGTTGCTACCTTTGGTTAGAATAGACTCTAATTGTAGCGGAATCAAATATACAGTGTTCCGTTGTCCACTGTAGGGTGGTTGCTGATAGTAGATACAACAAAAAAATAATTATGAAGACAACCTCATTTTCATGTTTAACCATCTTTACTGCTACAAATACTCAACTCCGTGCCTAACAGAATCTCAAACCTCTATAAACTCAATTCGCTCCCTACCACGAATCTCAAACATTTATCTCTTTATCGACTAGAACCCTAGCATTTGGATCTCCTTCTATTGCCCCCTCACGACCCTCACGACTCGGAAAAGAATGCATGTATCCTTCCTTTTCAAGCGTCCACAAAACTTGTGCTTTTGTGATTGTATCTTTGTAAGCGAATGTGAGTTTGTGCTTTTGTGACTATATTCGTGGCCTAGATGCTTCAAAAATACTTCGAATGTTCTTCCTTCGCACTAAAACTAGCTGAAATTTGAAATTTCCGTCATGTGCTCTAGATGCATTCAAAAATACATTAAATACTTCTTCCTATTCTTTTTCCTTGGTTTGTAGATCCCTTCGAGCACCAAGGGCTCTGATACCAATGTTATAATCTGTGAAGAGAGAAAGAATGAAAAGAATGAAGAAGAATTGGAATGTACTCATTATTCATTGATATAACGTCATTTTATTATGTGAGAAATGGTTACAAAATGGTTGAAGTAGTTATAATCTGTTTTATGTCACAGGGTTCGCCGAATTTCTTCCTTGAAATTCGAAATTCAACAAACTTAAAAAACCTTAGAAAATTGCTGAAATTTGCCATAAAATTTGTACAGTATGAATCTGGATGAGGTAGTTTAAATGCAAAACCTGAAATCGTTAGAAAAGGTAGATAAAAACTGTTTTAGAGCTTTTGCAATCATGCTCCACTTCTTTTATAACTTTCCTGTTTGTTGTGCTGAGCGCGAGTTACTGTGAGTGACGAGTGTTGTTCATCATAGACGCCACACCCGACTGAACATACTGCAGCTAGTTGGCTGATCGATTCCACTGTTGGAGGCTTGGAGCTCTTCCTATTCATAGCCGCCATTCAATACTCGTCATTCACGATAGGGCCAAAAGAAAATTAGGTTAAATTTTCTAAACTAGTCTTCTCTTTCACGATTCAACTTTAGCATACTTTTAGCTTTGTTAAATCTCTTATTTGTTATATTAGTTTTTACGATTAGGCTTTAGCATTAGGTTTCAACTTTTTAAATTAGTTTTTTTCTTTTTCTTTTCAATTCTAATTTAAAAAACATGAACTTTAGACATTAGATTTTTCAATTACTTATAATTTTAGTTTTACAAACATTAATATTTGATTAATAATTTATTAAGATATTTATGTGCAAATATAAATATGTATATATTAGTATTAATAAATAATAACTTTGAAAAGGATAAAGTTATGTCATTCAAAGTATTAATATTAATGTCTTTAAATATTAGACATTATACATCAATTTCACTATATTCATTTAGATATTAGATATTAATTTTTATTAATATTTCGTTTAGTATTAAGTTTTAGTTTCAGATTTAAGATATTAACATAAATTATATTAGAAATTAGGTATTTTAATTAGATTTAATCTTAAATTAAAAAATTAAATATTATTATTTTTTAATTAAATTATATTCTTCGAACTTATTGACGATTTTTTTCCCGAATTTTATCGGCTAGTGAATTTCTTTTGAATTTTATCCTCGCCGAACACGAACCTCATGACTTATCAATTGTTTATCAATTAATACTTAACTAAAATTGACTTAATGCTGAAGTATAAGCCTTATATTCTAATAAAGACCAAACTTGCAAGAGTATTTGAATGAATACATGACTTTCAATAGTTTTGAATTTCAACTTTGTTGAGCAAGCAACTTGCTTCCACCTAATAGATGATATTTTCTAAGATTATAATTCTTGAAATCTTCGAGATAATATTTTGGGGTTACTCTTTTAAAAAAACTTTTGTTTGGTTTTAAAAGGGTGGTGCATTCAAACCACAATAATGAAACCCTATCAAAATAAGGGTTTTATAATTTTTGCATCGATCAAAGGAAATAGGAAAATAATCATTAAACTTGCTAATTTTTTAAACTCTAGCAAGGGGATAGCCCATTGGTGGATAATACAAATTTCACACCAATAAGTGGAAATGGGAAAATAATTTTTAAACTTGTCTTTTAAAACTCTAGCTCTAGAATGGCCTATTGGTGGACAACTTGAACCCATCAACCTTAATTTGTGTGATTTAGTCGGATAGTATGCCAAACAACTGCCCTTTTCCATTTTCTCACATGTACTTACACCGATGGCGTTTCCAAATAGGAGGAATAGCCCTTGCATGTGACACATGAAGTTTACCGCAGCTATAGATCTTCATGTCATTGAATGATTTCATCTCCACCGTTAAAACCCATGTTGACCATTCAAAATGCAAATTGCCTATGGTGTTTCTTTTTTGCCAACTATTTCGAATGGTGACTCATCAACAAATAACGTTATGAAAAGTTGCCATCTTGCCAAAGCACAAAAAAACCTCAAATCTGGATGAGACCGTCATTGTTGCAAAAGCAATTAATAGTGAAGGTTGATGGAGGGGAGTGGGCCGTGGGCATAATTAGGAAGGATCTTTTGATAGGCGAGTTCGAATTAAAAGGAGCCGAAAAATGATCGCTTGGATGGAATTTTCAAATAATCGTGCCTCATTCATTTTGCATTGCTTTATGTTGATCCTCGATCGTTACAAATTACAATTGAATCGATACCCTCTTGCATTGATCCCCACTCGAAACTTTCATTGGATTACGTAAGATCTATCATAGCACTTTGTCATGTGGTTGACCATGGGCTTCTATCTATACTCATTTATTCATCCTTGGAGCTCAATATCTCTATTTGTTATCACCCTTTTGTGTGCTTTGAGCTTTGCTTTATCGAATCGAGCTATAATATGGGTTTGAGCTATCTTTGGTACTTCAACTTCCTATTATCTGCCTCTATCATATGTGAATTCTTCATAGGCAGTTTGATCTTGTTCAATCCTCATGCCATGTATCTCCTCAAGCACTCGAATCTTCAATGCTTGGACCATGTTTGAGATTTTCTTTGGATTGCCCTATCCATATCGTGCAAGCTTATCACTTGGTTCCACCACCTTGGTATTCGGATTTACTACTTTATGATAGAGCTTGGCATCTTTGAACTCTCAACTTCGCTTGATCTCATAATTGACCACATGTTTCTACCTGTGCACCGTTCTATTTTGTGTTCCAAACTCCTCACCTCATCACTTGTTTCTTCTTCTTTGGCTTTTTCTTAGGTCTAAGAATTTGTAAATCTCCTTCATTCGCTCAAGCTTCATGTCGCCACCGTTTAGTCTCGGTTCGCATCTTGCTATAGGTAGACTCATGGTCTCTTAATGTTGGGAAAGCTTCGTGTGCATATCTCTAGCCTCACCCGATTCTTTCTATTCGTAATTTTTTACTCCTCTCAATCATTTGCCTCCTTCATATGCAATTATCAACATTAATTACGCCGAATGCATTTTCCATTTTAGAATCACACCAGAAAACTCGACAATGGTAGATATCAAACTAGATATCAAATGATGTTGCTTGCTTTAGTTGTCGAAGTATAGCTTTATCGGGTCCATCCACATGGTTGTTTGGTTGTTTGCATGCCATCCAACATGTAGAAGTCCCCGTTACCACCTACTCCCTCCGCTTGTACATCTTATAAATGCCTCCACCCCACCACATACCCCCTGCAGACAGAGTCCTTGGAACATCTCTACGGATCTCTCGTAAGAAGACACCCGTAAAATCCTCATCAATTTTTCTTGTTATGTGATTTGTAGCATAAATCGTGTGAGCATAGTTTTAATGGCAATCGTGAATGTTTTTTACGTGGCACGCGGGAGTGTTCAACAACCCCGTAGTTGTAGGTTGTGGAAATCCATGGATGACCAAATGTAAACTGCTATTGCAGACGCCAAAGAAAAAGGCAATTTTAGAGAGTCGGAACGAATATATGGATGTTGTGCAATCGAGGAGTTGGAATTACAAAGAAACAATTACTTCTCCACCACTATAACCATTCGGCGCCCGTTAATGTCCTTGAGTGGCACCGACAACCATTTTTCCTTAGAGGGTGACAAGGACACAAAGGAGAAAATGTTGGTTATAGCAGTCACGAGGTGGTATTGGGTGCTGGTCAATCGTTGACTCACTAGCCCCCAAAATACAGAAAACATTCTTGACCCACCGCATATGTATCGGAAATAAATCATATTTAGACAAAATCTAAGATATACATTGTCAGCTGTCATATCAAGTTTTGCATATGTAGCCCCATACGCTTGCATTGCATTGTCTCCGAGTAGGGGTTAAATTTGACAACCACCTTTGCTTATCAAACAAATTTTGTGTGACGATAATTTTCCAATATTGCCCTTCAAAAATGTAAGACAATGTTATTTATACACTATTAATAAAATATATAAAAGACTTATTTGTTTATTGAATTATTTTAAATATATATTCATGTATACTAATATAGTTTACACATATATCTATATAAAAAAATGACGTTCATATTTTAAAAATGCAAGTCATATGAGACAATTGGAATACCTTCAAGCACACACACAACAAACTGAAAATAGCTGAGAATATCTTAGAATGATCAACCAATACAAAATCTGCAGTCTCCTAGGGCAGTGAACTGCCTATGAGATTCGAATCCACTTTTCACTATGTAAATCAATGTAGAATGCCACAAAATAATTTATCTTAGCCACGACAATATTTATGCATCACAAATACATCAATTATTGAAGAAATATTTGATAAACACAGCTGGAATTAAATATTTATGACAGCAACAGTTGAGCCCAAACCGAGGGCTAGAAAAAATAGCAAATCCTCACATAAATTCTCCAAAGTTCAGATTACGGCCTTATAAATTATGCCGAACAAGAATATCAAACCAAAATAGTGAAATCAGCCCTAGAACATACAAAACCCTCCACCCATGCAAGTCACCTAGGGTAAGAAGGGGGAAAACCAACAATAAACCACTTTGAAGCACTTTGGAAACCCCCATATGGGATTCCCCTCAAGCTTGAGGAGTTTTTCGTTCCTCAATCTTCCAACAATGGAGGTTTTCGTCCCCAAAGTTGAGCCACACTAAAGGTTTCGTCTTTAGTGGAGAGTAGGGCACACTGTGCACAAACCCAAGATATCAATCTTTAGAATAAACATGCATAACCTTTTCAAATGAACCTTCATGTCTTTATATATCCTCAAGTGGCACCAACATCAAAATAGAAGCCCAATGCATAGGCCGACCTTCAAGTAATTCTATTTCTTCATTAACCTCTATGTAGGCTCTCCAATCAAGGCCGACCCATAAAGATTAGAAGTCCTTCCACCATTTTCAAACCAAATAAGAGGCCTTCATGCCCAACTCGCCATTAAAAGTATTTAAAAATACTTTTACGCCATTACATCAAGTAGAATTCATCATCCATTGAGCCAATATTGACTCAAACAAAGACATAATGGGAACTAGAAGAAATATGAATGCAATTCTCATTATGTCCCATTTAGGGGACATTACAGTCCTCCCCACTCAAAATTGCTTGTCCTCAAGCAATTGCAAGTGCCCGGATCCCAAATAAATCTCAGCTTCTCCTTTGGCTTCCTGTTTGTACCTACACATGAAACAAACTCATTAAAGAAAACCAAGGGTTTCAACATCCTTGCTTCCTCATATCTCATGGACATGATGGCAAGTCTTCTTTCTTTCCTTTCAACAATTTTGCAAACTCCCCCCAAGGGATGAATTCTCATATTTTCCTTCTGGCTGTACCAAACACAGCTGTACCCATGCATTTCTCTTTTGGAAATCACGATGTTAGGGCTGGAAACCTTATTACAGCTGATAGCAACATGAAGAAGGGGCTGGAAATGTTTATGACAGTCACATAGAAGCTTAGGACAACATGCTTGAATGCCCAAAATTCAGTATTCTTACTACTTCCATTCATACCAACAACTTCCAGCTGAGATACAATATCCAGAACTATTAGATAGCACACAAAATTTGTGAACTCAGCCTCTTCTCTTAGTGGAGTACTTACTTCAAGAGTATGCTTATCATTTTCCCCTTTTGATGCATCCTCAATTCCTTCTATGACTGATATATGTACAGCTGCAAATTCATCATAATTGCTTCCTTTTTCCACATTTCTTCCGGTTCTTTCATGGATCCAAGGGTTAGCAATACATAGATCGAAAAATCAGAATTACAATTCTTACCTTGATGACCCAAACATAACAATTGCATGGCATAAAAATGATGCAAACAATCTCCTCTATGAAGACGATCATATTGCTTGTGTTCCCCATAAGGTTCATTTGATCTTTCCCTCATCCCGACACTCATAATGATAAAATTATCAGCAGTACTGATCTTGAAATCAGAAGTTTCTCCTTTTGCAATACTCACAAAAACACCCATATCCCATATGCGGAAACAAACTTGAAATTGAATCAAAGATGTGCTTCTCACCTCATCATTCCTTGGAGTATGAGATGCATGATAATATCCATACAACAGTGATATAGGAGCTGGAAATGATCCTATATTGATTGCCAACAATGCTATAAACTGAAAACCAACACTTCCCATGACTGAATCCACCTGTATGCTTACAAATGTGCCACTGTGCAAGCTGGAAGTGCGTATGACAGCAGTGTTATGATCAAAATTAATGAAGCCATTATGTAAAAACATATCATCCTTGGCTTCTCCTTTACATACCCAAAAATAGTAGATCTCTGTGCAATGCAATTCCAACAAAACCATGCTATGTTGAATCCAAACATTATGATCAACAACAAGATGATTTTTACTATGCTTACCATCTTTCCATATCAAACACCTTGTTGCCCTTGCAATGATGAATGAGGTGAGAAGGGACCAATCCTGGGCTGAAAATGCTTTGGAAATTTGGAAACTATCTCCTCTCATGGCTGTCCTCTTATTGATGACAACAAACATATTGTAGGGCAAACTGAAATAGTTGATAACAGCAAGCTCAAAATCCCAAAAATCAATTTTTGCAACCTTCACAATCATACCTTCTTGGCTATGGGCAGCAAGATTGAACCCCATTGGTTCAAGTCTCAACATAGAGCACATAAATTCGACTTCTATCTTTGGAATATTTCCTCCAGGATCATGTGCAAGCCTTAAAATCTGAAGATACTCAAGAAGAGATGGCTGTCTAGAAATAGTGATTTGCTTACCATGAGCTGTCCCCTCATCTTCAAAATCACTTCTCATCATGTTGGCTATAGCAATGGGTGGAATTCCTTTTGTCATGCCAATATTTTCCTTATGTTCTTCAAGGACCAATTCTGAATTCTTTCCTTCCCATTGGTATGAGATGACAAAGGAACTAGCAAGAGTAGCTTCAATGTTAGAAACTCTATTCTTCAAAATATTACCAAGATCCCATACCCTTATGCACACACAAATCTGAATTTGCATCAAGAGGTCTACATGCCTTATGTTGCAAGTTACATCCATCATTCTAGCATGCTTTCCATAATGACCCCTATCTTGATATGACATAAATGGAAGCAACAAATCTGAAGTATACCCATACCTTGGACACAAAAATCTGAAAATGCTCGAGTATGGAGCATTGAATATGGAGAATGATCATCATACCTTTGGCTGCCATGAAAATCCAACTTATAGGCAATGCTTGGAAGATCCTCTTCCCATTTATTTTCCTTCATCTTCTCACCATTGTTAGAATAGCCCTCATGATGACCAAAGCAATGTAGTAACCTAGTGTGATGCAATATACTCATGCTATGATCATAAAATAAATCAAGTGGCTTACCCTCAGCTGCTGTTTTGGAATTTACAGCAGGCTGAAAATCCACACAAGTGTTCGGTGAGGTTCCTTCCTCATAAACCTTTTTGAAAAGGAGAAGGATGGATAAGGAAATTAATAAACTAATGCATGCAGATTGTTGTCCCTGAAGTCTGCGCCAAAAGCAAAGATTGGAAGAGATAAAATCTGATTTTTCCTCTTCAATTAGGGGCTGATTTGTTTTGTCTTCATGCTCCAAAATGACAATTGGATTACCTTCTTCCAATGCATCCTCTTTGCCCTTATGCAAATCTGATTTTTTTCAACATTTAACCACACACCCATTAGAAACCAATGAAACATCATTAAATATTAAGGAACTTTTACCTTGGGACTCATGCTCCATGATTTCCCTTTCCTTTCTAGGCTCATGCTTCAAACTTTCATCAAACCTTGGTGCCTTCACACTGTTGTTCTGAAAATCAGTCAAGAGCTCTACTTTGGCAATGGTGATGGGGCTTCTAGGGCTTCCCAAAGGCTGATCCATCCTCTCAATAAACAACTGCTGCAATTTGTTCTTCCTCCTTTCTGGTGGATATCTTCCTCCTTTTTCCCTCGAAGGGTTTCTTATAAAGGGAATTTGTATCTTGAACTTCACCATGAACTTCCTCTTCATCAAGCTTCATAGCCTCTTCTTGCTTTGCCAACAAGATGGGCTCTTCTCTTCTAGGGTTGGGATATCCTTCCCAAGACCTTGGCATGGCTTGGGCTTGACTTCCCTTGCTTCTCTATCTTTTCTCCATGAACTCTAGGAAAATGACATGGCATCACGAATCTTCTCCGGAAGGGCCCTATATTCCTCATACCATGTAGCAATGTTGTCCACTTTGGATGGCTGAGTATTATTGACTTCCTTTGAAGAGTTCCTTTCCACCATTCGGATTTTGAATGGTATGGATCAGCTGAGCCATTTTGGTGGTCAATCTTTCTTGCGCTAAGGCAAGCTTTTCAATCTACCATCACCAAAAATTCTATCCGCCATTTGATCTTCTTGCAAGAAACCCTCAGGGCTGGGAAGACCGAAGCTCTGATACCACTTTGTAATGTCCCTTTTTGGGCTGAAAATGGAGAAAAAGGGTTTACCGGCTATCACCACAAGATCTGATCTGAAAATACCTTCAAGCACACACACAACAAACTGAAAATAGCTGAGAATATCTTAGAATGATCAACCAATACAAAATCTGCAGTCTCCTAGGGCAGCGAACTGCCTATGAGATTCAATCCACTTTTCACTATGTAAATCAATGTAGAATGCCACGAAATAATTTATCTTAGCCACACAATATTTATGCATCACAAATACATCAATTATTGAAGAAATATCTGATAAACACAGCTGAATTAAATATTTATGACAACAACAGTTGAGCCCAAACCGAGGGCTAGAAAAATAGCAAATCCTCACATAAATTCTCCAAAGTTCAGATTACGGCCTTATAAATTATGCCGAACAAGAATATCAAACCAAAATAGTGAAATCAGCCCTAAACATACAAACCCTCCACCCATGCAAGTCGCCTAGGGTAAGAAGGGGAAAAACCAACAATAAACCACTTTGAAGCACTTTGGAAACCCCCGTATGGGATTCCCCTCAAGCTTGAGGAGTTTTCGTTCCTCAATCTTCCAACAATGGAGGTTTTCGTCCCCAAAGTTGAGCCACACTAAAGGTTTCATCTTTAGTGGAGAGTAGGGCACTTGTGCACAAACCCAAGATATAAATCTTTAGAATAAACATGCATAACCTTTTCAAATGATCCTTCATGTCTTTATATATCCTCAAGTGGCGCCAACATCAAAATAGAAGCCCAATGCATAGGCCGACCTTCAAGTAATTCTATTTCTTCATTAACCTCTATGTAGGCTCTCCAATCAAGGTTGACCCATAAGGATTAGAAGTCCTTCCACCATTTTGAACCAAATAAGAGGCCTTCATGCCCAACTCGCCATTAAAGTATTTAAAAATACTTTTACGCCATTACATCAAGTAGAATTCATCATCCCCCCGTGGCATCACCATGGGTTGGGAAGCATCACCAAAGTCACAACCACCATGGGCATCAGCTGCGAGTCCATGCGGCTCTACCTATCAATTCCATTTGACTTCAAACACGCCCTCCAAAATGATGTTTTGTCGATGGAACATTTTTCGCTAAGGGCATACAAGTGATGTACCTCATTTCCACCTTCACATTATGTTTTTCACGCTTCCAACTAACTCAAGCTAACCACCAAAGTTGTAAATAGGACTCCATTACCACATATTCTCCCCGCATTCCCAGTGGACCCTTTGCATGTTAGATTGAGGATTTTGAGCGTTGTAGGCTTCACACTCTTTTCTACAATTTCGAGGAAACTTTTAGAGTATTCATGTGAACGAGGATGCACGAGGCCAAGCCAATTTTGTAAAGAAAAATGCAAGATCGAACCTACAAGGGAAGCCAAGCACTAAGAAACAGGCATGTGCAGAAGCATGGATATGAGGAAAGCAAACTAAGCACTAAGAAACTAAGCATGGATACGAGGAAAGAAAAATGCAAGATCAAACCTACAAGGGTGGGGCAAATCCAACGCGAGTTGATGGTGGCATGATGCAATGTTAAGGAGCCATAGCTCGAGCAGAGAAAACATCAAACTTGGTGCGATGTGCCACATAATCGACTTGCGACTTGCCCCTCAACGTAGGCCGACTGTTTTTCGTGGGAAGGCACTCGGTCACTCTATGTAGCGAAGCATGAGACTAGATTTGTTTGACATTCACTTGCCCTCCGGATAAGTGTTGCCTCTATGATGTTGTTGTTGCTCTTGAAATTTGTAGTGTTGTCGATGTTTGCTAACTCGAATAGGCTTCGCTAGTTGTTTCGCATTTCAATGGCCTCCACTAGTTTCATGAAAGAAGCCAAGAATGTGGCATGATGCAATGGCAAGGAGCAGAGCTCGAGTAGAGGAAACACAAAACTTGGTGGGGTGTGCCATGTTATCAACTTGAGGTTTGTCCCCCTTGGTCCGGTCGTCATGTTTGCCCTTAAGAAGGCACTTAACCTCTCCAACGTTTGCCTTTAAGTGGCCAAGATGCTACATCATTTCCAGATAGCTGCCTCATTCGTAGCATACCATAAATTTAAGTGACAGGACATGTGCGTAAGCATGAACGTTAGGAAGGCAATCCGTTAGATACAAAAATATGTAAATATTATCATAAAATAACATTTAGTGAATCACTAGTTACTGCATTTACTTTTGATAAATTCCTTACAAGATCTGCCGAGAATACCCATACACTTGGTCCTCTCTCATCTTCTTTGACCACTCCCTCATACTACAAAGCCCCATAATGCAAAAATTTAAAATATTAAGCATAAGATTATACACATGAAAAATGAGTGCTAAGATGCTAGAATGTTCGGAGGTGGTGTCGAATACAAATCTAGAAGGAAATATCTTCGACCGATCTATGTTATTACTTGCACAAGCCTAAAGAATGGCCTAAGATAATGGTCTTCAAAGATGGTGCAAAAGACTTGACCTTCCATGTTTTGTGGTTATCAAATTCAACTACTACATTGGTTCGACATGGGATGCCAAGTCCCCTCCACATGTCCCCAACTCTAAAGTATCTCGCAGCATGCACAAAGGAATTCCCTGAAATAGCCGCGTGCATTGACTATCCAAAAACAAAAGGAATGACATTGCGAGTATTGATCGATAGGGCCTTGCTTTTTGAGATATCTCCAAAATATGTTGGCTCAAAGGTCTTTCCACCAAACCCTCTTTCTCCATCAAATGCTTGACATAAATGACATGTGCTTCATATGTGTGTTCTAGGAAGAAAGAAGATTTCCGCATGCCTTCCCCACAACATTTTCCCCGCCCCTAGATTTTTCCTCCTTCAATCCCCTTCTTCACCACCCATCTTCCTCCTGCAATATTTCAATCCTTCAAGTTTAGGATCTTCAATGCATCCCCTTCAGTGTCTCCATTGCACCACTTGCGTGCGATTGCTAGTAGATAGACCTCTCGAGAAACTTTTGTGATCTTCTCCTAGTACTTCACCGTAAGATTTTGAAACCTCAAATTCTGTTCATTAACCTTCTGTTTTCATGTCAAACCTTGGTCAAATCTGTCCTGAAACTTATACAGCCTGCTGATGTCATCAAAGGAGCTTAACAAATAGATTATTTGTGTGTGAGTTGGAAACATCTACAAATAGTTGGTTGACATCATAAAAGCAATATACATCTGGAAACAATGCAAATGGGCCTTTGGCAACCAACATCTCTGTTGTGATGATTGACTGACATCATAAGTTTCCTAAAATGACTGTTTACATTTACAAACGACTTAAGACTTCATAAAGATTGAAAAATATTACCTAGGATGGCATTGTATATAGCTGGACCAGCCTAGTGCATATGTCAAATTACAGCTGGACTGATCTCATACACTAATCAGATGCATTGGTATAATCCTTATATAACTTGGTATCCACCATGCTACTCAATACAATCCTCAAACTACCCAGTACACACAAGACAAGCCTCAGACTACCAGGCACATGCCTTGTATTGCCTGCTACAAAGTCTCTGACAGATTGAATACGCCTCAGAATTCTAGGTTCATGCCTCTTGGTGGCTGTCACTCATTGTTGTGAACCTTTTGGATTAAAAAAATGAAACTTTTCCTTGAATATTGTTGCCTTCCTTGTCTTGTTTCCAAAAAGAACTAAACTTGAATGGTGTATAATTTGATTGGATGACATCGGCATTGATTTGATTTAATTCAAGATTGTTGGCATATGTTGATGACACATTTATAATTGAAGAAAACTTCTCAGAGACCCTCAACTTATAAATTTTAAATCTTTACCCATTTGTAAGATCTTTCAACAGGATAATATCCTATTTTTGAAGCCAGACTGCTCCATTGATCTTTCCATGCAAGAATGTCATTATACTACATAAACATCTTGATTCTTGCTGGCTTCCTTAGTATTGAATTTCAATTAATTCCAATATTAACGGTCTTGGTAATATACCTAACTATGCACTTCGGTATGAATTGACATGTCTACACATTGTAGAGTGCTGCCTCTCCAATCTTGGACGGTAAAATATCTGGAATGATAATCCATGGAAGATATAACTTGGTCTTCCAATGAGCTGACTTGCCATGCTTTTACATGCTTGTTCTAATAATCATTCTGCACGTCTAGTTTTGGATGATCTTTCTCCTTCTCTCGCTTGTTTGGTTGATTTTATGTGGCGTTGATATCCATATCTTGGTTAGGCATCCGAGCCCAGTCTTACCTAAGTTTTCTTGGATACCACTGAGATTGGAATCAAAACCATTTCTACTTGAGAGAGAGAATTGTGGTGAGATTTGTGTTTCCAATATCACCCGCATTTTTACATATTGCTCCCAAGATAGGTTTCCTCTTGTTTTTCACTTATTCTGCCAGTAATCTATTATTGCTTATTTTTGCCAGGCATACCAACTGCCTTTTTTTTCTCTGGCAGCATGCAACACTCTCATGTTTATAGTAGAATAGCAGGGCACTGTCCCTATTGGAACCCTCTTGTTAGCATTAGCCTCCTGTCATCTCTTATGCTTACCGACCTTTGAGCATTGCTTGCAACCTTCTTTATTGCAATACCAACTTATCTAAGAGGCATCTTTCCTCCCCTTTTTTTCTTCTTATTTTTCTTTTTGAATATCAAACCGCACATGAGATGAAGGGTTATGCCCATAAAAGTTATGTTTATAGGCCTTTTGAAAAAGATAATTTCAAGATCAATTATTAAAACAATGAAACATTAATGAAAATATTGCAATAAAAACAATAGTCACCATAAACCAATACCATGAAAATGTTGACAATGAAATTTGTCAAGTGGGGAAACCAATACAACAGAAAATAACCCTACATGTTATTGAGAGCTAGCCCAAAACAATTACAAAATAGTACAACGTGCATTAAGCTTCTTCCTAGAGAGAATAAAAGAAAGAAGTTAATAAAATCCGTAGAAGCATTAGAAGAGGCCTTAGAAAAGCTCTAAAAGAAGTCATTAAGAGACCCACGACTCTTTAAATAGAGTGAAGAAAGAAAAATGAGTTAAAAAGTCACTTTAATCATTGCCTTATCCAACCTTCCAAGTGTGTGCACGGTGTCCTTATTTTTCCATGAAGTGAGAGGAAAGTGGATGTAACGTGGCAAATGAGTTACATTTAAAATGTAACTCTAGTATTCCTTATGATGAGAATTATCCTCGGTGGGACAAAATAGGTGAAGGCTACATGCCATCAAATATTCCTTGAATTAAATGAATACAAGTTAATATGAGAATAAATAAAACACAACTTAAGATTAATATACCCAAATAAAGATAAATCTCCAATGTGTTATAACTACAATAGGGATGACTGCAATTGTTATGACTACAATAGTACTGACTACAAGGGTTATGATTGCAAGGGAAGTGACTATGATGGTGATGATTGCAGGTTTATAATGACCATACTATGATTGCAAGGTAATGACTATAGATGAAAAACTATGGACAAAACAAGACTTCCATTAGAATTTTATATGGTCAAATAAAGGAACAAAATTTCATTTATACACTAGACAAAACATATACAAACCTACATGAAACACAAAATCATTATCTTACTCACATGACACAATACTTATCTACAAACATACCTATTGCACTTGAACATATGGAATATGAATACTTCTTGACGTGAATGGTTATTAATGTGATGCTCATATGATATCACGATAGGTATGCTGGTTCAACACAACCACCTGTACATAACCATGTACATAACCATATATGATCAAATGTAATAATTTTTTTAATGTAGGCCTAATTACATTACACATAATTTGTTCTTTTTAACCAAGCCACACCCATATAATTATTAACTTATTGTCTATAAGGATATTGTGTAATGTCCCCTTTTTCGGGACATTATTAATATTTATTTTTCATTTGCATTGTAAACCCTTGGCATGCCAAGTGCTACAAGTGGGAGTCTCTTTAGTTAGTTTAATGTGCACATAGGTTAGTTACTTTTATTTATTTAATTAAAAAATAAATAAAGTGCACATAGTCTCAGTATTAAATATTTTAATGAGAGTTTATGTTTTCCCTCCAAAAGGGAAAGGTCGGTCTTTATTGGATATTGCACCCCTTAGTTCTATAAAAGGGAGGTCGCATTTCCTTAGAGGGTTATGTTGGATGATCATTTGATTTCACTCCATGCTTGGAGTATTGGGATGTATGCCCATGGGATGTATGCCCTAGTTCTTGCATTTTGCTCTCTCTCATTTGGAAGCCATTGTTGAAGATATTGAAGATTTTATTGTTCTCTCCATTGTGATCTCTTGTGTTGGTGTTGGCGCATTTATTTGGATGAAAAATCTGCATGTTATTGAATATTGTGAAGGGTTTTATGGTGCTTTAGATCTGCTGGTTATTGTTGGTTTTATTCTAACTATGGCGACTTGAATTGAACATATTTTGGCATGTTTTAAGGGTGAACAAGCTATATTTGTAATCTGATATGAGTTGGCTTATTTTTCTGAGTGTGAGTAGTCATTTTGGGATGTTTTTGAAGGGTTCTAAGAGCTGAAAATAATTTACATGTTTTATGCTAACCCTAGCGACTGGTTTGGGGATTTAGGGGCTGTTTTGGAGGGGTTTCAGTTGTCATAAAATTCAGATTTCAATATCTTTGGAAAGCTCTTGAATTATAGATTAGTCTGCACTTTATTTCACGGCAAAAGATGAAGTATTGAGCAAGTTATGAATTTTCCAAGTTTCATTGTCTTGGGTGCATTGTTATTGATTAAGCTGTTATAAAATTCAGATCTGCAGTTTGGGGTCAATTTAATATTGAATGTGATTGTAGAAATTAGGAGAAATAAGGAGAAGGTGATTTCATAATTTTTGGAGTAGATTTGGTGCCCTAAATGTGTTGGGCGACCTACTTTTTAGGTCAAAATTAGGGTTTCGTGTTGGTTGTACAAAATCTGGTTTTTGCATATTATTCTTCATATTTTTGTGGTCCAATATCCAAAATTTCAGCTCATTTGGACTTCTCTAGACAAAGATATGAATTTTTGAAAATTGCAGCAGTTGGGGTTTGAAAATTAATTATTTTCCAGTAGCATGTGATCAGATTTATATTATTTCCTAACTTGTCCTAGATAGGGACATTACATATTGATACGAACCTCAAATTTAAAATTTAGATCAATGCTTTAGTGTAATAGTTAAGGTTTGCATTGGAAGGACATGATAAGTGGATGGAATCCTAAATTAGTGAGCCAAACATCCTTACATGAGCATCACTAAATGTCAAGGTAAAATCATACCCATACATATGGTTTGGTGATAGTCTTCCCATCTTAAACTATGTAATATCCCTTTTGGGGACAAAACTAAAAATTAAAGAAATTAGCTCAAACCCCAAAATTAGCAAGTTTGATTTTTTAGGACAGCAATTAATAGAGGACCAAAAAACACTCTCAAATCCTAGTGACTAGGAGAGAGATAAATCCACCATAGAAACACTCAAAAATTATGAGAAGTTATTCCTTGGATTGCCATTGATTTTAGAAGCTAGAAAATGTGATCAAATCAACAAACTCAGAATTCTGGAATTTATTATGGCACAAAAATAGCTGAAACTTGTAAATTCAATAACTCTTAGAAAACAAGGAATCTCCACACATATGAATACTCAAAATGATCATAAAAATATTAGCAATCAAATGAAACCAATATCATAATTTTCCAACCATGAGAACCCTCTCAAAATTGATCCCGAAATCTCTAAATGAGTAGATAAAGCTGCCCAATGCCAATAAAAATCTGAATATTAAGTATTCTCCTCAAATCTGCAATAATCTTCACTCTCAATCAATGTTGAAGGGTTTTCGTCCTCCAACAAAACCACTAGAAGGGTTTTCGTCCTTCTAGGAAGCCACACAAGAGGGTTTTCGTCCTCAAGTGGAAGAACATGGAGCAACAAGCTCACAATGCCCAAATAGGAAAAATGTGCCAAATCTAGATGCCCAAATGAGCTCCTCTAATCTTCTTTTATACCTTGCTTTGGCGCCAAAGCTCATAAAGGTAAGGCCAACCCCTAATAAGTCATTATAATATTTTATTAAGCCTCATTAAAGGCACTAAACCCAGCCGACCCACTAAGAATGGGTAATACAAAAATAAATCATGAATATGGATGATGAAAATTGAAATATAATCCATGATTTTCCATTGTTCAACCATTGCTTGCTAAGGAATCCTTTATTTCAGATTAATTCGAAAAAGGGGACATTACAAACTATATGGTTAGGAATACTAACATTGTGTGGTATACGCATAGATCTCGGCAAAACCAAGGTAATTGCTTGTCTTTTTCCATTCAATGCAAGTGTTAGTAAGGCAATCTATAATGGTGGCATCAAAGCTGGTTAATTTTTTCCTATACCCATACCATGGCAAAAAGAACAATAGATCAAGTTGTGAAGACATTGCTGCACAAATAATGGCAACATTAATGAAGGAAAATGAATCTTTAAAAAGACAAACCCAAAAATATGTAAAACATAATGGACATAAAGCATAGATAACGTAATTCCATTGCAAATCTATGCTCAAGCATAAAGCAAGGAATACGGACTAACGAAATTGGAAAGAAATGGTAGACACAAATGAAAAGTCGAGATCCCTGCCCCCTCCTCCTATGAGAGATCAAAAAGGGAAACCTATAGGATTTCAAGCTGAAAGGTAATATAATTTATGAAGCCTGACTTAGGTCAGTGACAATTTATCTTAGTTATGCAAGATTCCAGAGACAATAGTTTCTACAAAAATTGATCTTTAAACTCCTAAGATTACCTACATATTTATTTCACATAATCATACCAAACTGTGCTACATTTAAACTGCTTTAGAATGACGGTTCTGAATGCTAATGATGCCTAGAATTAGTTTAAATCCCTGTTGGAAACTAAAACAGTGTGTAAAATATCCAAATTATGAATGCTAACAACATAGACAACAATATGAAATCAGAAGTAACACAGGGCACAAAAGAGTTTTGGTCGAGAAAAACCTAAGATGGGAAAAAAATATTTGGAAGTGGCAATCATCTAGCTTCCTATCTTCTTATGGCGAAATATTACGAAGGAAAAAAACTAGATTAATGTCCACAAATGATTAAAAATAGGTCAATGTGACTCGAGGATACAAAGCAAACACTAGAAAGTTCTAGGAAGAGAGAATCCTTGAAGCAAAATAAAAAAGTACTAACATAAACTAAAACATAGGGTCACGAGTACAAGTGGCACTGAAACCATTACAAATAGCAATGAAGGGCAAGCAAGAGCCCCGAAAGCGTTTGCCGATGCAGATTGGAAGGAAATCTCATCAAGTTTCTTTGTTTGTGCTTGAAGTGGAGGATTCATTTGAGCCATCGTCTGCATCCTTGTGAAAGATATGAGAATACTCACCACAGAGCATCTACGGTGGAGAGGACAGGTAAGGAGATACTAGAAGGAAGCAAATCACTTCCTCAAGAAACTCTCTTAATGTTCAAGGTGGCGTATCTCCCATAATAGAAAAGAAACTTGCAATATGAGTCGACCTTGCATGTCACTAGAGAAGCGCTAAGTCATGTTGACGGGAAGGAGCAAAACCACAATGCCAGGAGAGCAGTGGGAATCTGTTTTGAGTAGTAATGGTGCGTTGAGAGAAGTGTTGTGTAACTAATCTCCTGGCTCGATATGTGAAGTACCGATATCCAAAGGTCGTTTGGTGCTTTGTTTGTCACTTGGGGGTTGGAAAAAGGAGGTGATAACATGGGGGCTCTATAGCCTCTAGATCCCTCTTGAACGTATTTTTGCTAGCGGTGACAACTTCGTGAAATAAAGAGTTAGGGACCGTTGATCTGGATATCTGAAGAAAGTTGATAGAGTGTTACCATAGTCCATGTAGAGGTAGTGATATCTTCCTCGAATCTCATAATAAGTGAGGCATTTGAAAATGAAGTTTTCCTCTGTCTCCACCTTTTGGAGGGGCCAAAGACGACATATCTAATTAGTTTCAACCTAAACTGGTGGGAGCACACTCTCGAATTGGTCAATAGGAAATCTCAATCCATCGGACCATTGATGTTGGAGATAGTGGGGGTGACAAATAAAATTTCACCATTTGTAAGAAATGCTTGAAGTAAAAACAAGATTGGGGTTGAGCGACTCAAGCGGGAAGACCCAACTAGCTTGAATATACTATCTTCAAATGTCCTCTGTAATGACAACTCTAGTATTGACGTCCTTCATGGGAAGGAGCTAAGGGGGCATCCAGGAGTACATGAAAGGCGATAGCCTATCAATAGAGATTCCAATAGAAATAAGCAATCCATCCTCCAAGTACTAACAATGTCGGATCTCCACCTCTTAGAGTGGGCAAAGACTACATATCTAATCGGTTTGACTCGTAATCGGTCGAGGGGAAATCTCAAGCTTGTGAGTCCATTGATGTTGGAGATAGTGGGGGCGATGAATAATACCATTCACCATTTGTAAGAAATGTTTGAAGTAAAAAACAAGCTTGGGGTTGAGCGGCTCAAGGGGGAAGACCTAAGTGGCTTGAATATACTATTTGCAAATGTCATCTTTGCAACCGTAATGATGATGTCATTTATGGGAAGGAGCTAAGGATGCATCCGGGAGTACATGAAAGGGGATAGCCTATCAATAGAGATTTGAATAGAAAGAAGCAATCTAGCCTCCAAGTACTAACAATGTCAACTTTTGGTGGGGACTAGTGAAGCGGTGGGGACAAGTGAAACAATCTTCTTTGAAAACAAAGTGCTAAGTATGGATATCTCTCACGCCCAAAAGTTGAGGTCACCATGGATTCGAGTCGATGGATGTAGAAAGTAAGTTTGAAAACATTTTCAAGAAAAAGCGGAAAATTCAGCTTGACAATGAGGAATCTGTCCGCTTGAAACAAATCATGTGTTGGAGCTTGAGAGTCTAGATCCTATCAATATGGGCCCGTCACAATGGCCTCAAAACTTGGTCCCCAAATCTTTGAACCATATAAAATTGCAAGCTTTATGATTGTGTAAAAAGGTGTAACTTGGAGGGAATGTACTTGAAAGTGGATCCGAAAACATTGACGTTCAAGACAAAAATAGAGATATACCCCTTGTCGAGGTGCAAATGAGAGGCAAATTTCATGCAAAAGGATGGACTAGAAAATTGGACTCCCAAGTATGTGTAGGCCGATGTGATCTCTAGAAATGCCCTTTGTAGAACTGGAATCTAGAGAGAGAGCACTAGGAGATATTGAGAATCATGACCCTAGTCTTAGTAAGGTTGACCATAAGTTTTTAAAACTCACAAAAGCGAGCAAGGGCATCAAGTTGTTGTTGTAAGCCCACAAAAAATGTGAGAGGATAACATCATCGAGAAAGAGAAGGATAACGATAACCACCTCATGCAAAATACAATTGTTATCCAAATGAATATTGCCGCTAGTCATCATGAGAAGTACATCATGCAAAGGACAAAGGAAATCCTCTAATTCACGAATTTGGAGAAACCATGAGAAGTACAAAACTGCCCAATAATTGTCTCATAAGGCTTGCGAGCAGCGGTAATCATAGAGTCTGAAATGCTCATATATCTCAACTTCTCGGAAAAGCAAGTACCTTGGAACCAAGTCAAAGGCATTTTTGGAGTCAATAAAACAACAAAAGACTTTAGATGACTTGTGAGGAACCTCCTCAATAATAGCTTGGAGTGTAAAGATGTGGTCAATAGTTTGATAGTCCCCCTTGAAGCTTTGCTCACTCACCCCGACTCTGAAACTATTCCTTTCGAAGTCCCATGACAGATGAATGTCTAACTCCACAACATAACGTTTGGCTAATGTATGCCATATCATAATGGTTATGTAGTTCTTTAGGGATAGAAAGATCCCAAGACTAATGAATAGGGTGAATGATGTCTTGGGACCATGTTTGAGGAAAGCCAAAGCACACCACCTCATTAAAGAGTGAGTCTAGGGGAAAGGCAAGGGAGTCCACACCATATCGATAAATTCAACTTGGAATCCTTCACAATTAGTTGCTTTTTTGGTGCAAAATTTTAAAATAACTTTATGACAAAAAGAAGCGGAGAAGATAGTGGTGGAAGGCGGGAGGAGTGGGGGCATTGCTAGCGGGGATGGTTTAGAACATCGTAGAGGGAATTGGCATAGGAGACCCATGTGTTGGGGGTAGTGTCGAAAGTTTTCTAGGGAGAAGAGTGTGCCAAAAGGTCATAGGTGAGTGGTGGAGATCAGCAAGGAGTGCAAGTTGTCTAGATGCAAGAAAATCCTGTTTCTTGCGCCAGACAAGACAACAATACTCCCTCAAAGGCTAGGTATGGAGGGAGGATCATGGGCAAGGAAAAACCAAAGTCTTTAATGAAGGGATTTACACTCATCATCACACCATTGGTTCATGAGGTAGGATCCATGGCGGGAAGGGGATATGGAGTAATGGTGTGAGGACAAGAGTTAAGGGCATCGTCAATCACGAGTGTTTGACATAGGAATTCATATATAGAGTCGATGGTTGGAAGAGGGAAGGAGTAGGACCCAAACTTGAGAAGTAAGAGACATACATCATCATCAAAATTGATTGTGGTATGTCTAATGTTGGTAAGTTGGAAAGGAGGAATGGGAGAAGAGGGGTAAGAACTAGTATGGAGGGTGAACGTTAAGACGACATGGTTAGCAGGGGAGTGTTGGCTAGATTTTATGCACAACGTAAAACCTAGGCAGTCATGAGATAAATATCCCTCATTTAACGGTGAGGCTCCCGTGTAAGATGTTTACTTATTTTGCAGGGGTGAATCCTAATAACTACTTTTAGGGGTTTTACTTTAATTCCCTTAGCTCGTGAACCACAATTGGGCAATTTTGCAGCGAGTAAGCAGCTGTGAAAGAAATATTTGCAGTAGGTGGGAAGAATAGAAGTTAGGAAAGGAGAAGGAAGATGTGCCAAATCGACCAATAGTTATCAGAGTTGGTCTCATCTATTGGTATCCAAATTCGTTCTCCTTTTCAAGCCAAGCAGCAACACAGATTCGACAGGAGCTTAGAGGCAGATAGATCATAAATGTGTATCGTTTTGTAGCCGGGGATGAAATCTAACTGACCCTTTGTTACTCGGGTTTGTGGAGAGATGGATAACCACCTAAAAGGATGTGATCTTATCCTAACTATTTTAGGTTGTGTCTTTCAACCAAGGTAAGAGAACCTATTTTGTAACCTTTGTTATTGAAGGAGACGAAATACCTTACTTTTGCACAAATTTTATATAGAAGACCTTGGGAAAATATGATCAACACCCCAAATCTGACTCTCACGAGTTGTCACTTCTAGAATAAGGAGATATTTTCAACACAAGGCTAAGGTTACTGAAGACATTTGGATCTGTTCTGCATACTTTAGCAAATGGATTTTGTTCTTTTGTGGATATACAGAGCAAGACAGGGGTAGTTCGGGGTAGGATTGGTTAGTTGAAATAATTTTTGGTGGGAGATCAACAAGATAGATTGGACTTTGCCAGATCCTTGAGAAACTTCACAACAAATGGAGAACTTAGAAAGCTTCAAAATAGTTAAAACATTCCTTCAACTAGAAGGTGTGCATCAATGGAGGCCCAGACATGCACTTTTTCACACAATCTTTGAGATTCTAGCACGAAGGCTCGAGTTAGAAGACCCAATAAAACATCAAAATCTAAGATCAGTCACACCTGAGGTACACCCAAAGGCTTACAAACAATCTCTGTCAATAGATGAAAAAAAGTGATTTTAAATCGTTTATTTCATTCCTAGATGAAAGATCTTCTGAAAAATGAAATTGCAGATGCCACTAAACTATCACAAGGATTGAGATCTGTGTGATTCAAAGAGATTTTGATACAAGATTGCAATAGGAACAAGAAAAACTACTTGTAGACATTCTCGGGAGTCCATGCCACAACTTCTCGGGAGTCCCTTTAATCATTATGATTCTGTCATGCGAGAAATCCCCTTTTTAATCATTTCTCGGAGCCTCCGCGTAGCTGGTCTTGACAGGTCATCCATTTTTGCTCTCATGGCAATGCCTTTTTCACCTTTCACATCTCATTACCTTCATCATTTCGTCCCTTTTCCTTCCTTTTCCTCTGAAATTTTATTCTGCAACTTCTGGATCTGGCATCTTGCGTTTCTGCACGAGCCCGAGCAAAAAATCCACTTCAAGAGTACTTCAGATCTACAAATTGAGCTCCCAAATTGATTCAATTAAACTTTGCAGACCCAAATGACACAAATTTGCCAAAAATTTGATGAAGAATGATGCAAAAATGCATCTCCAAACATCTTGGAGCTTCAATGGTGGCAAAATCAAATGAAATGCACAACTACCGTTGATCCTGCATTTCAACTTTTAATCTGAGCCCTCCGCATGGCAAAATGCGATTGGAAACGGGTCGGGGGCATCTTTTGACATTTTATAATTTTTTGGAAAAAGTAAAATGTTAACATTTTTCTCCGCCCCTCCGCCTCTCGAAAACGGGCTTGACACATGTCCCAATGTGGGTCCCAGCGGACCTGTGCTTCAACTTACAAATTTTATCCCTATTTTCCAAAAAGGAAAAAGTTCCATATTTTCCCCGCAGCCCGCACCTCCATTTCCCGCTTGCTACGTGTCTCAATGGCGCACTTTGAGATGGTCCCGAAAAGTAGAGACCCCAAACAAGCGCGGGCCCAACACGTGTCTTAGTCCGGCAGAGTCTCCAAGTGTCCTCCTGGCGCTTCTTCAAAATAAAACTCAAGGGCCGGTCCCCAAACATGCGTGGTCCCTCCACGTGTCCCAAGCCCCTTTAGGAAGTTGCGTGAAAAGTCTAAGTATGGGAAGGCCGACGAAGCCTCCACATGGACATGTTTTGGTTTGAAATGAGCCTTGGAATTTTAAAGTGCCCCATGCAGAGCCGCATCCAACCAGAAAGGGCCACTTTTCAATTGATGCCAAGAAGTAATTTTGACCAGGAAATTACACCCGTCAAACCGTAAAATGCAGGACAACCACCATTTGAGCCCGGGAGACAAAAACATAATAGAGGCCGCAATCTGAAGAATTTTAATGACAAATGGGGCGAGACAAATTTGAGCACCAACATCATCCACAAATTAAATAAACAGATAAATCACAACATTCAATAGAACGGGAAAGAAATGACTTCTAACCTAGATTTGAGATAACACAAAGTTTATCTAAAACCTCTGAAAAGAAGAACTCAGCAAAACATTGTAGACACAAAGTTCTCCAGAAATCCGCCTTTTATTCAATCCCAAGCCTTCACAGCAATCACATCAAGGGTTCCAACACAAAGTCTGAAAACTCAAGAATGCTCTAATTACAAAAGCTCTTGCTAAAACAAGTTCTGATAAAACCAATTGTGATTTTTTAACCCGTAGGCTCTTCCTCTATTTATAGTGCATAGAGGGAAATTACAAATAGGAAGCTTTCAATGAATTGCCGCATGCGGAAGCTATAAAAAAGGAGACAGTTGGCAATCCTTCTCCTAGAATCCCTCTTTGCATGACATGCATGATTTACAACTGAAAATAGAACCTTCTATTCTGCATGTTTGCCACCTATTTCCAAGTAATTGACTTCTTCCAGTAACTTGAAGTAATGGCTTTTACACCAATCACTTAAGTTTTACAATTCAATTGATTACTCAATTACTTTGTCGGAGAAAATAAGAGAAAGAAGAAGAAAGAGGAGAAGAAATTAGAAGAAAGCTGCAACACTCTCAATCTTGTTCTTCTTCCATACTCTGCATGCTGATCCAACCTGTATTGCACTTCCGCCTCATGAATGATTTGAATGATATCTCTGCCTTGAATCTGAGATGTTTTTTCTCCTGCATGCGGTTGACTCTTTGCCTTTGATTCTCACCAAACTGGATCTGGAAGCAGCTGATTGTGATTTTGCTTGCAGTGTTGCCTCTGACTTGTCTTCCCCTTTTATCCTTGAAGCTTTTGCAGTTCTTCTCTAGTACATGCACCAGTGAAATGCTTGCCATAAACAATTTAGACAAACTCATCACCCTTTTATTTTTAATTGCATATGAGCAATTTTGAATTCTGAAAGCACTCTGGTGAAGGCAAATATAAGTAAATTCAATGAAGGCTTCAACTGGAAGATTGGGAGCACATGCACAAGCTTCTAAAAGGGATTTTGCATGCAATGACTTCCTCCCTATCTTTGGCACCAACACTTGCTAAAAATAATAAAAAGAAATTACTTTTTTAGCATGAAATTATGCCAAAGTGGGTCGCATTTTTTGGCTAATATTTGTGTGGAAAATGTGAAGGCAAGGCAGCGTTAAATTTCAACCTACCAGGCAGCTCCAATTTCCACACTTTTCACTTAAGTCATGGTGTTAAAACTCAACCTGGAAGGCAGCTCCAAAAAGTGCGACTTGCATAAGTGAATTAGCTAACTTTTGTGTGAAAAACATGAGGGAAAGGCAGTGTTAAAATTCAACCTGTCAAGCAGCTCCAATTTCCACACTTTTCACTTAAGTCATGGTGTTAAATCTCAACCTACCAGGCAGCTCCAATTTCCACACTTTTCACTTAAGTCATGGTGTTAAATCTCAACCTGCCAAGCAGCCCCAAAAAGTGCGACTTGCATAAGTGAATTAGCTAACTTTTGTGTGAAAAACATGAGGGAAAGGCAGCGTTAAAATTCAACCTGCCAGGCAGCTCCAATTTCCACACTTTTCACTTAAGTCATGGTGTTAAATCTCAACCTGCCAGGCAACTCCAATTTTCACATTCTTCACTTAAGTCATGGCGTTAAATCTCAACCTGGAAGGCAGCCCCAAAAAGTGTGACTTGCACTTGGAATTAAATTCCCAAAATTGGCATGAAAAACCATGATTGAAAGCAACTAAAAATTGCGACCTTTACCCAAGTTGCTGCATTTAAAACCAGCTTTCACAATAAATTTCCCTTTTCTGAGGCCATGGATGACTTCTAAAAACCCTAGGCAATTGGACTGGTTAAGCAGAACGAAAGAAAAGACCAAGGGGAATTACCAGACAGATCACGGAGAAAAACCAAAACCAAACACAAAAATAAATAAAAACGAAAAACCTACCAGAAGTTGCAGACAATTACTCGCCGATTAGCTAGTCTCAAAAATCCTGCGTGAATGTTCCATCAAAGATGAAAGTAATCTTGGTGTGGTAACTGGTAACAATGATGGGGTGAGGTGGTTTATATAACCCAAAATTCATTAATTTTAGCCCAATCTATTTTTTAAAAGAACTTTATTTATTTAATAAAAATAAATAAAACGCTTGTAGACAAAGTCTGGCGAAGGAATTGAGTGAGCTTTGACGGTGGGTATTTGACAAATTCGGCTTTTATGACTTCCTGGAAATACCTTAGAGCAATGCAAGCAACTGCAGGCAAAAAAAAACACAAAAAATGACCCGTTACTTAAAAAGAACGAAAAATTTAAAAAGGGGTAGTCCCAGATTTTAGGGTGAAATCTTGGGGACACCAGGGGAGCTAAGGAGAAACAAGGAAGCCACGGATATGGGGGATGAGGGATCTGTTGGAGAGAACATAATCCACGATGCTTGCATCATTGCCTTGTGGAAAGCCAGGTGAATCTACTAGAGTAGGGGAAGAGCACATTGAAAATGTGAAGGTGTTAAGATTCCCCCGATTGAAGGTGTCTCCCGAGGCCGTAACTATAGAATTCTTGTTAGTTGAGGTTCTTTGTAAACCAAATTCCTCTAGATCCAACTCATAAAGACAACTCATCCATGCGAGGTTATGGATACGCGTCGAGAAGGTTCCCTATACAAACATTAAAATTGCCCAAAAGAATAATATCACCAATAGTGGAGTTCTAAGAGACCTCGGATCGAGGTCTCGGTATGGATCCCCATCAATGTGAATGACAAATGGAGAAGTGGTGAGGGGGAAGTAGCATGCAACAACAAAGACATCTCGAAAAGGTGGACCCCTTAGAACTTGTAGCCACATGTACTTGGAGTGGAAATCAAAATCCATAAGTGGAACTCTGGACTTGAGGCTATCCCGAATGAGGCAAGCCACATCACCTAATCTGTGAGTCTCAATATGAGAAGCTGAAATCCACTAACACCCTTTGATTGGAGGGAGAGCCCATTTGGGACTCTCATGGATCTCAATGAGGAATATGAGTTCTCGAGAAGTAATAGCATCCTCGAAGGTACCGAGAGAAGACCATATAGTGTCATTACAATTCCAACAAGCAATGGAGATGCTACTGAGCACCGAGGTCATTGTCATGCTGACGGTCTAGGGCATAACCACCTAAGAGGAAGAATCACAAATGAGACAGCCCTACAGTCTCTATTAACAACCCACTTGTTTTCCTTCTTGTAGCCACAACCTGAATACAATCTTTTCAATCTCCTCAACCTAGAGTTGTGTGAGTCTACATAGATTTTCTTCTAGAGGGAAAATAGTTTTTATTGCTTTAAGAGCTTGCAAACGTTCTGTTGCAGTTCTGAATTGAATATCTAGGGTGTTGTCAAACAATATCTAGGCCTTGTTGAGGGAGATATCTTTCAAATCTAGAGATTCACGTAGCAATGTATGACTTGCTTGTGATGAATCAACTGGTATAGGGAAGCCATGAACACAAAGGTTGAGTTCCTTGGTTTGACATGCCTTTTCTTCTTCAAACTTTGCTTGGACAGCCATTTCCACCACCGGAGGTGCTTTCTTCCCCTTAACCACTTGTACCCACAATTTTGTTCCTCAACTTGTTTTTGGATAGATTGTTGTTGGGCTGTGGTTTCTTTTAAGGTGCTTGTGTTGAATGACTATCTTTGATTTGTTCTGGATTTCTGAAACCACTTCATTAATCTGCTGAAGGCATGGGGAATCAACAAGGGTGGCGTGGATTTGTTTGAGCTTAGTGATTCTTTCCTACAAATCAGCAATAATACTGTCTTTCTCTTGCAATTGTGTCTAGAACAACTACAGTAGGTCTCGGTGTTTAGAGCCTAAAGCCACAATCCTAGATACGCAGTTGCAAATGCTAGTGTTTTTAAATTTGGGGGTCAAAACCTTTTGGTGGTGAGGAGTTTTAAACTCCTACATTAGAGCTTCATTCTACTTGTGGTACAAGTTTGGAGGTTAAGAATACAAATCTCTTCTCGTGCCCTAATTTGCAAAATGCTTGCGGTTTTGTACATGGCATCTTGTTCAACTTTTTGTACACCTTCTTGTTTCACGTGGAAAATTTGTAATGTAAAATCCCTACACTACAACAATTCAAAGCATTAATCACGACATTTTGGAGGGAAGATGAGAAGGGACGGGACGGGAAATACGAGGAGAGGAAAGACGGGACGAGAAAGGGAGAATAAGAGTGGGAAAATACAATAGGGCAGATTTGTGATAAGCAAAGGTCAAACCCAAAACCTAGATGCAAAGTTCGGGCATGCGGATGACATAGGCAGAGAATGTGAGTAGGCTTAGACATGAAGCATCATGACAAAAGGCCAAGAAATAAATGTAGGCCAACATGATTCAACAGGGAACCATATACGATCCAAATCGAACTTGATGGGAAACATGAACTAGATGGGATTCAAATGGGATCCTAAAAGGCTTCCAACAGAACAAGACACGAGATGCAAGATGGAGGATGAACAAATAGAAGAGATCTCTCAGGGACCATAGTTCAAAAAATCGTAAATCGGGATTAATCGGCAGGCCAAATTTTGAATCGGAAATCGGGAATCGGCAAAAAATCGGCATTAATCGGCAACTTTATCGCTACTTTTAAAAACATTTAAATTCATAAAATATACTTAAATTAAATGTAAAAACAATGTTAAATGATGCGAGAAGTGACTCTATAGAATGCCATAGGCCCATATGCATATTTTCGATTAAGTTTTGACCAAAAAAGAGAGTACAAAGTTTGCAAACAAAAATGCTCATAGAGTCATGTCACATGTGACTTTTGAAGTATCACTATCAAATATCAATAATATTCTATTTCATTATGCACGCCTAAAATAAGTCTGTTGCACTTGCGGCTGCCTCGTGGAAGTGGAAGGTAAATATTCCTCCTCTGCAACACCAACATTGTCATCTGCAAACATATCATCTGGATCATCACCAACTTCTAATGTCCCTGATGGTATTGCTTCTTCAGTCTCCCTCTCCAAAGCTGCTATCTCCTCTGTAGTAAACATAGGCTCCGCATCATCAGGCTCAACAATCCAGTCATCATATGGATCAATGTCAGCCAAGTCGATTGCATCATAACTCTGTGCCCCCTCCACTTGTCTCACACGAAGACGAAGATTGTATCGCACGAAGACAAGGTCATTGAGGCGTTGTGTTGTCAACCTGTTGCGCTTCTTTGTGTGAACAACTTCGAACATGCTCCAATTACGTTCGCATCCAGAAGCACTGCATGGCTGACACAAAATGCGGATGGCTAGCTTTTGAAGATTTGGTGTTTTTGCACCATAATCTTCCCACCACAAATCTGCAAATAAAACATTTATAATTTTGTAAGTTAACTAAGCTTGAATAAATAAAAGAATTCTAGACTTCTAGTTTCTAGTTCTACGTGTAATGAGACTAAATACAAATGACTCAATTTGTTTTTACCTGGCTGAGAAGTGTTTCTTCTTTTCACACATAGAGCCGAAGAAAAGAGCCTCCCCTCTGCAGTCTTGTAAATCTGCAGCTCATCAACAATTGCATCTCTAATATCTTCGTCAGATACCATCCTCTCTATGCATGTATTAAGGCCATCCATAACCTCCTCATCAGCCTTAAATGATGGGGAATAGAAAAACTTCGGTTTAGGTAGTACGCCGCTGCATGTATATGTCGATGAAGTGTCTTGTTCCATCTCCGATCAATTATGCGCCAAATGGGTTCATATTTTCGTTGATTGTGCCCATAATATTTAGCTATGGCCTCCTTGGCCACATCCATAGCCTCATACAAATAACCCATTGGATTTTTCTCCCCATCCACCATCCGTAGAACTCGAACCAAAGGCTCGACACCTAAAACAAAATAACATATATATTTAAAACCAAAATTAATGAAAAATTATATAACAAATGATAAATACACAAGTATTCGAGTTTAGATTACCTTACATGATTTCTTCTATTTGCTTTGCAGAAACATATCATCAAAAACGGTCTTCACGACCCTTTCCCCTTCGATCTTCTTAGCATAGGAGACTCCGACCATCGCGTGCTCACAAACATCTCGCTTAAGGGATGTTAATGAGGTTGCAGATGCTCAGTAATGTAATGAAGTTTGTAACAAATCATGTGACCCCTGATCGCACAAGCTCCTTTCCATTAATGTGCTCTCTCATCAAGTTTAGCACCCAAGTGTGATTGTAGATGAATTTTGTAATATTTCTTGCGTTCTCAACCACATTTTTCACCCATGAGAGTTTTCCTATGTCCTCCAATAAGAGATCCAAACAATGGGTTGCACTGAGGGTCCAAAAAGTGTAGGTGCCTCCCCTCGAAGAAGTCTCCCTGCTGCTACATATGCCGCCGCATTGTCAGTCACAACTTGGATGACATTCTCCACACCCACCTCTTTCACCACCTCATCTAACATATCACACAAAGTGATTGCAGTTTTCACTTGGTGGGAGGCATCAATTGATTTCAGGAAGACCAACTGCCCACTTGATGCCACTAGGAAGTTAATCAATGTGCGGTTTTTCCCATCTGTCCACCCATCAGACAAAATGGTGCATCCTTTTTTTATCCACACCTTTTTTTGCTCTTCTACAAGAGTTTTGGTATGTGTGACAGAATCCTCCAACAATGGGCCACTCAAATCATGGGGAGTAGGAGCCTTGAACCTCTCACAGCAACAATCAATGCAGTGACCAAATTCTCCCAATATGGACTTTTTGCCACATTGAAAGGAATGTTGTTGTAGTACCAAAAGTTTGCCGCAGCTATTCTTGCTTCATTGTGCATTTCTTTATTCCAAGCAGTACCTTCGAGTGAAGGTTGTGAACCAGAGTACTTCGAGGAACAAAAACATTCTTTGAACTACTATCAGTGGATGAACCCCGTCCCAGTGTTTGACCTCGTGGAGTTGCGGCATTAGAAGATGCCCCAATGTCAAAACCTTCCCTCGCTTCCCTTCTATTTGCTAGGGCTGCAAGTGCATCAGCTTTCCTCTTCTTTTCTTCTTTTTTCTCTGCATAAGTTGCAAGGTAAGCAGACAACTCTCGTTGAGCCTCAGGCGGTGCTTGATTGCACACTGTCACTTCATTCCCTGGTATCCGTGCAATGTGGAACTTAAGGCGATAAACACCTCCACTCATCTTCATGCCACAATAATTGCATATAACACAAGTGCCCTCTGTTGGTTCACAATGCTTCCAAGAGGGGTCATTTGATTTAGGCTTACTACGAGCAGTGAACCGGAACCGGAACCGAACCGGAACCGGATCCCGATGCCATTCTACAAAACAAAACAAAAAACAATTGTCTTAGATTTACAAGCCTTGGAGAAATTAAATTGTATGACCGTGACGAAATTAAGAATAAAATTGCTATTGCATGAAGAAAAAATTACGAAAAAACTATATTGAAAATGAAGACGTTAGTAAATTATGAATCATGATAATTTCATAGATAATATTTTTAAAATCGTTATACAATATTGATTCTTGAATATACTATTATTAATATATAGAATATACAGTATTTATACTTAATAGTTAATAGTATAATACTTAATATTAATACTTATAGTATTTATTAAAATTTAATATTAATATTACGGTATACGATGCACTATACACTTGTATACACTTTATGCAATATACAATATTTAGTAATTTACAATTACACTTACAGTATTTACTATTTATAATATATATTATACAAGTATTAATATTAATACTTAATAATAAATATACAGTATTTTTATTTTTACTGTAATAATTTTATTAATACATATTAATACCTGCTGGAAATGGGCACGAAATGACCACGTGAACTGCTGGAAATGAGCCACGAACTCCGGGAAATGGCCACGGAACTGTTGGAAATGAGCACAAAAGCTGTTGAAAATGGCCATGAATGATCTTGCGTGCCACGAAATGAGTCAAATGCCCTCGCGAGCAAAAACGAAAGTCGAATGAACACGGAATGAGTAAACGCAAGTCGCTGTTGCAAAAACGAATTCGTGGAAAGAGAAAACAGGATAAAAAAATGATTTGGTCTATTTTCGTATTTAACCCTAGGCCACGTTTTTCCACACGATTTTCGCGATTTTAGCCATGATTTTCAACAATTTATCGGGGTATTTTATCACGATTATTCGGGATTAACAAAAATCGCAATTTTTGAGAAGTTTAATCGTTTTTATGAAGGAAACCGATTTATCGCGATAAATCACGATTTTTGAAAGCAGAGCTCGGGACTAAGCATGCGAGACCAAGGTGTTATGCGGGTATATGCCTCTTCCCCCAAAAAAAAAAAAAAAAAACTAGCACGTCCGTGATGTCCCGATTGTCCTGGGACGACAAGACAAGGGGAACACCCCTTTTGTTTCCGACAAAGGAAAAACCTTGGGGACATCTCCGGGACGTCTAGGAATATCGAGGATGTCCCCCTTGTTTTGGGGATGCTAGGGATGGTGGGATGACCTAGGGACATCTGCTTTTTTAACTTCTTTAAAAAAACTTTGTATTTTCTCTTAAAAACATGCACTTTTTAATTGTACTCTTGTAGTGTAAGATTGTTTTTGGAAGCCTCTCATCTCTATTCTGTAATGTCCCTTTTGGGGGACCTCAAGAAATTGGCAAAGCTGAGAAGTAAAACTTGAAATGAGATTAGTGGGCTGCTGTAGATGACTGATATATAAGCCCTGCAACTTGCAATTTTCTTCTCTAGGGAAGTGGCCTCCTTGGGGACGTCAAACCCCTCAAACCCTAGCTATATGCAACGGAAGATACTTGATTAGCCATCCAATAATTATGAATAAACCCCGAAAAACCAATTCAGTTGTTATAGATCAAATTTAACCATGAAAATATTTATTTTTTGGAACCCTTAACCAGATGGTTATAACGAACTTCAATTAACTTGGAAAAACAGTAAATCACCTCTAAAATTTACGAAACTTGGTATCTTGGCTCTTAAAAATATGGAGAATAAGATAATAATCTCAAATTAACCAATTTACCACCAGCACATATCAATTTTCCCTCCAAGGTGGGTCGTCCCACTCAAAAAGGGAAGATAATTAGCAAATTAAAAGAAATACCAACAAAGAATGATGAATATATTACTCCTTGAATGCCTCTTTGCAAAATACAATTGTGGTGGAGGGTTTTCATCCTCACCACCCTTGTGAGAGGGTTTTCGTCCTCCACACAAGCCCTCAATCAAGGGGTTTCATCCTTGAGAGAGATAGTAAAGGGCTACACTAGCCAACCTTCACCAAGATATAAAATTCACCAAATCAACATATCTCACATTGATGCCAACAACCTCTATTTATAATAAAAGGGTGGCTCCAAGTCTTGGGGCTCTCAAATGAGGCCGACCATGAAATAGACTTGTTTTATTATTAATTTTTTTGTGCAATTTGGAGCCTACATGCTCACTAATATCTTTTTATTTTTAATTTATTGTTGGGTGCTAGGCTCACCAACAATTACAATGCCAAGAAGAGAAACAAATACAAAATTAAGCACATAATGACATTGTTGGCTTCGTCTAGCTTGTTTCCTTGGACCCACGAGGAAGGAAAATGGGTCAAGGTCTTCAAACGAAATTATCTCGAAAAGGGGACATGACATATTCGAACAAAAATGTAATGTCCCTTTCTAGGGCTAAAATTGAAAATAAGGGTTTGGCCACAACCTCAAATGAATCAAATCTGAAAATACACCATCAACCAAAAAGCATCAATCTGAAAATGACTGGAAACACACTTTAACCCTATTCAAGCAATCAATAATCAATCCTTTAGGGCAAAAAACTGTATAGGCACTTCAAATCAACATACTGACCATGCGAGAACATCTCAGTAAATGCTTCTAAATAATTATTTCAAGCACGACAACATTTATCCATCCAAATTACATCAAAATAATAGAGAAAATAAGAAATTACACCCAACTGCAATTAATTTTATGACAGCAACAGGGAAGCCACAAATAAAGGCTAAAAATAGCTCATAAACCTCTCCAAAAATCACCAAATTGTAGATTCTAGCCTTATAAAATATGAAGAACAATAATATCAATTCAAATTGTCCAAAAGTTCCCTAGATGATATCAAACCTTTCACCCAAACAAGTCACCTAGGGTTAGAAGAGAAGAAATAAATGTGAAATCCTCCTTAAAGCTCACTTGTGACCTCTGTATGAAGCCACCAATGCACAAACACCAATGCACAAATGAGGGTTTCCGTCCCCAAGTGTGATCTATTGAAGGGTTTCGTCCTCAATAGGCGACCAAGGAAGGGTTTTCATCCTTCAATGGCAAGAAGTAAAGCTACATTAGCTCCAACTCCAAGTAAATGTCAAAATAGAAGCTCCAAAATAAAAGTAAATGATCCTCTCCATTTGAACTTCCTTAGTACCCCTCCTTTGGTGCCAATGATGAATTAGAAGCTCCAACTTCATGGCCGACCTCCTAATGCACTTTTTAATCTTCACTTAAGAAGACCGACCTCATAATGAAGAAATAGAAATTTTCCTTGCTAAGTCTTCTTTCCCCTAGTCGAACCATTCCAATGCCATGATTAGTAAATAAAATAATTAATCATGAAGGTACATCACTTACAACCATGGTGAGTTCCCCTCCTTTGCTCCTTCCTTGATGCCCACAGGAGGAGGAACGGGCATAAGGTCTTCCATAGTGACTAGCTTGGAAAAGGGGACATTATAATCCTCCCTTCCCAATTTTGCTTGTCCTCAAGCAAATGCATGTGCCTGGATCCCAAATGAATCTCAACTTGCTCCTTTGATGTTCCTGCACATGAAGCAAACAGATCAAAGGAAACAAGAGTGTTTAACAACACTTTTACAATTTCTCCATCATGCCTTAGGGACATGATAGCTATCTCCCTTCTTTTGCTTGCCACCATTTTATAATTTTGTTTGTCCTCAAGCAAATGCACGTGCTTGGATTCCAAATGAATCTCAACTGCTCCTTTGATGTTCTTGCACATGAAGCAAACATATCAAAGGAAACAAGAGTGTTTAACAACACTTTTACAATTTCTTCATCATGCCTTAGGGACATGATAGCTAGCTCCCTTCCTTTGCTTGCCACCATCTCATAATTTCCATCCAAATGATGGATTCCCAATACTTCAGTAATGTTGTCCCAAAAACAGTTGTAACCGTGCATTTTTCTCTCAAAAATCAGAATGTAGGTGGCTAGAAACAAAGTATGACAGTCATAAAGCACCTGATTTTCCCCAATTTGGAGCTATGTTGGTTGAAGTAGTTGTCTTCTTCAGCTGGAACCATCTACCACTATTTTCCAATGATTTAATGACCTCAAAATGATCACTCTTGCAGCTGTTCAAGTTTAAAAACAACTCATAATCTGATTTTATCAAAATCAACAACTTAAAAATGGAACAACAGCTGCAAAACTGAAACCTCCTTGCAAAATTAGGAATTGTGAGCATGGCAATGACTAAAAACACCTCTCTAAAGGCTGAAAATTTTCTCCCAACATTCATCAATCAAAAAATGCTCCATCTTTTGACTAAAAATACTTGCCTACCCACTTGTATGTATGCAAATGAAATCATGTGGTGGCTGATATGAATAATGACAACAACACCAAGTCTGAAATTCTGAGCTATAGTTCTCCAAGGTACATTCCTTTTATCACTACTAACCACCCACATACCTTGTTGGTGATCTCTTGCATGAATATTCAACCATGAGGTAGCTCCACCATGCTTATGTTGTGCCACTCCGACATTATACTTGGCTGGAAGTGGACAAAATTGGGAATATTTTGTGAGTCTATCAATCACAACATATAAACAACCCTTACCTTGAACCATGGGCAGCCCGGTGATGAAGACTATGGAAATGCTTTCCCATTTTTGAGTGGAAATAGGAAGGGGCTGCAATAGTCCAGCTGGAAATTCACGCTCCGCCTTGTTTTGTTGGCAAGCCAAACATTCCCATATGTATTGAAGCACCTCCTCTTTAAGACCTTTCCAAAAGAACCTTCCTCTCACCTTTTCATGTGTCTTGAGATAGCCTAGATGACCAGCCAATGGGGCATCATGAACAACCCTCAATATCTTGTTCTTCACCCTTGATTCAGAAACCAAATAGACTCCATTCTTGTAGAGAATGAGCCCATCCATTATTTTGTACCTTTCATCCACAATTTCTTCCTCAAAAACAACATTAACAAACTTATTCTTGTTACACTCAGCTGTAATTAAAGACTTCCAATCTGCTGTTATCCTAGATAAAGAGCAAAGATATGATTCTTTGGACAAAACATCTTCTACCAAATACTTGATTTGAGTGGTTTCCGGAATCATACCTTGAAGTATCACCTTCTTGCCTTTATCCATGAAGCTCAACTCCATACTTTGGTAGTTGAGAGTGAGCTCTCCCAATGAATGTAACCATTGGACCCCAAGCACAAGATTTGTACTAGCTATGCCAATCATATAAAGATCATCACATACCTCATGCTCTCCCAATGTGAAAAGGAGTTGGGGACTCCTCCTTGTGCATGGCATGGAATAGCCATCCACTACTTTGACCATGAAGCCTTTGAGGTCTTCCACCTTCGAATCCATCTTTGCAACCAAGCTCTTATCAACACAAACTTCTTCCTCTTTCTTATGACTCAAAGGATCATCCAAAACCCAAACAATTATGTTCACATAACCTTGAGCTTGCCATAAAAGATCTATGTGCCATATGTTATTCAACAAGTTCTTCACATTACAAGGCATCAAACATGACATGTGATCAATCTTACCAACAAGCTGCCCATAATGACACAAGTATGGCAGTGGCATAGGGGAGGATAAAATGTGATCATTTCTATCATACCTTGGGCTGCCAACAAGAATCCCACCCTTATTTTGTTGGTACTTGTTTGGAACATCTCCGGAACTCTCTCCAAGGTTATAACCTCCCTCAATCAGCCCATCATTGACTGTTGTTTGGAAATTTCCAGTGAACTGAAAGTAATCATGAGGAACTGGAAGTGCCCTTCCTTCATGGACATACCCTTCCGGAAATTTCCAGTGAATTGAAGGTAATCATGAGGAACTGGAAGTGCCCTTCCTTCATGGACATACCCTTCCATACTGTCATCCTCATATACTTCATGCAAATCTGGTTTTTCTCCTCCAATTAGGGGTTGATCTGTTTTGTATTCATGCTCCATAATGACAATTGGATTACCTTCTTCCAATGCATCCTCTTTGCCCTTATGCAAATCTGATTTCTTTTTCACATTTAGTGGTTCTCGCCATATGGTTAGCACAACCTTACCATTGGTTTTGTGGCTCACTTTTATGTTTTCGAGGCTGTCAACCAGTGTTGCAAATATTGATAACAATTAATGAATCTTATTAGCATGTCTAATTAGTGTGGCCCACTTGCAATGGTAGTTGGATGCTAATACTGGAATCTACAAAAGATTGTTACAAAAGAAATACTTTGTCTATGACACAAGGATGCCATACAATCCAAGCCATTAAAATATGTTTGTGGCATATGCACAAGATAAGATCGTTTAAATTGAGAGATTGTCTAACAAATTTAATAACTTCTATGCTTCATGTAAGCATTAGCTACCAATTCTGACATACATGATGCTTGGATCTATTTGGCCTATAATTTCACCTTGAGCAATATTCTTGTATGTTATTCTTTAACAATAATGTGTCATCGACAAGTTCAGCAAATGACATTAGCCTCAGTATAAGGCATAGCTTTTATTGTTCTCTCTACAGACCCCGACCATGATAAGAAACAAATATATTAATAAAGGATCTCCCCCTCTTAACAAACAAGAAATGGATCTTAAAATGGGAGCACAAAGCATAGATATAACTCCACCCATTGAATCCATGGATAATCGAGTTGAATTGATGTGAGATTTGGAGGAATGAATGTCCAATAACTGCAGTTAAATGATTTTGGCATTGTAATGTCCCCTTTTTCGAACTAATTCATTTTGAAGACTTCTAGCCCATTCCACTTCCCGTGGGCCGGAAGAAGGTGAACAAGGGAAGTATTTGTTTATGTTTTTAGTCTTTTTTGTGAGCATTTACCTTTTCTTTCATGGTTTCTCTCATAAGCTAGGTTGGCTGGGTTGGAGGAGTAAAAAGCCAAAGACAAAAAGAAAAGCAACATCATTATGAGGTTGATCATGGGGAAACTCCTCGTGGGGTTTGACACCACCAAAGATATATAAGGGGTCGCTTGGACTCATTTTGGGCATGCATTTTAATATAATTTCATACTTGGTTTTGGGGTTGATTGCTCTATTCCATTCCACTAGAGGGTGAAAATCTTTTGGTGTGGCACACAAGGAGGACGAAACCCTTTCTTGTTCAAGTTGGAGAATGAAAACTCTCCAATTGGTGGTTCCTAAGGGCTTCAAAGAGGATGATCTTGTTGGTTTGTAGCTAGGGTTTGATGGAGGAAGAGTTGTCAAGGTCGTCTATATCAATTTTGTACCCTCTTCTAGGGTGGTGACTTGGGTAGAGGAGGGTTTGTGTGCCTTCTAAGGCACATCTTGGCATTTGGAGCTGATATTCATATTCCTCATAATTTATAAGGTTGATTTCTCACTTCATTGGTATTTTTGGGGTTTTGGAATCATCATTTCCAGCCCTTAATGTGAGTTGTACTTCTGCTGATTATTTAATTAATTACAGTTGTGTTTTATCTCTTGTTTCTCATTTATTTTGAAGTATATTGGCTGGATAAATATCTTCATGGTTGGATAAAATAGTTGGAAGCATTCTTTGTCATTTTTAGCTTGTAATTGTATGGCAATTTATGCCATTAAGTGTTGTTACAAATCGCTGTCATAGAGAGGTTTATTCACTAATTTCCAGCTAGTTTGGAAGGGAGTTTGATGCCCTAAAATTGTGATTTCAGTTCGCTGCTAGGGTTTGATAGCTGATGTTCTAAAAATTTAATTTCTCTCATTTGGGTTTGAGCCCAAACCCTTATTTTTCAGTTTCAGCCCTAGAAAGCAACATTATAGTGGTATTAGAGCTTGGTCTTCCTAGCCTGAGGGTTTTCATGCAAGAGGGTGATAAAGGATACATTTGTTATCAAAGGAGAGAGAAGAAGAAATCAGATCAGCCGGTTGAAGAGGTTAGCATGGCCCACCAAGATTCACAGGAAGCCAAAATCGATAAGCTCATTGAAGGGCAAGTTAGATTGGCGGACACCATGGACTTGTTGGCACTAACCCTACAAAAATTTCATGAACCAAGGGTTCATAATGGTGAGGGCAGCTCATCGGGGTTAATACTTCACGGCAGCCCCAAGGTTCAACTTATGGATCAGCCACTAGGCCTACTTTTCTTCCAAGGGAAGAAGCCATGCGAGGTGGGAACAAGACATTCAATAGGGCGAGTATTGTGGCCAACTATGAAGAGTATAGGGCCCTTCCGAATGAGATCAGAGTTGAATTGATGTGAGATTTGGAGGATGGATGTCCAATAACTGCAGTTGAATGATTGTGGCATGCCCAACTTAATAAGCATTTTGTGCCTTCTATATAAATTCAAGAAATCTAGAATCTCTTGGGCAAAAAATGTAATAAGTTGCAAGCTAAAATCCCCAACCTTGGATAAGTCCATTTGTTGCAGCGGTGATTGTAATCTATGGACAATGATCTTGGACCGGGAAGTCTTTTGGCCTTCTAGATTTGTCTAGACATCCATTTTGTATCCAAAACATTCTTAATCTGTCTCCAATCAAGTTTATTTGCTTTTAGGTTTTCCAAATTTTGAAAAATCTTATATTGAGAATGTACTTCAGACTAGGATGGTATTCATTCTCCGTGGAATTCTTGATTTTTGGCTCCACTAAAATTTCATCATGTTGTTGAAGGTCATCCATTGTAGATGAATATGATGTTCCACATGTCTTTGGACACAAGGTTGTGAGCCATGCCTTAGGATGTACTGCTGAATACATGTTAGTATGTCTTTGATTTCAAATGTGTGCTGAAATCTATATTCTAGATGCTTGTTGATTCCATTCTATGAATTGATTTTCAACTATTTCAATATCTGAACTTTTTTATGCATGTGGTAACCTTGTATTCAATCACCCACTCACCACTAGAATGAACATCACCTTTTCTTCTCAAGATCTATAAGATCAACAATGCAACTCTACCAACAAAGCTTACGAGGAGATGAAAAAACTGGGTTGCAACTTGCTGACCATGTGGGAATCAAACAGATTGGAGAAAACTTATTTTGATAGAGGGTGGAGGATGCTTGTAGAAAGGTTGCGATGTATGGTGTTCATCTCAACTTGTAATTGGTTAGAAATGCTCATCATAGAAATTCAAGCTCAAGAAGGCAACCAACTATGAGGCACATAGAACTAAAGACAGGCATCTCTCTCAATGTGAAGCTAAGTCACCGAGTATCTTGAGGGTGTGAAGTTGGAAGATAAAAGTAAAAAAATGGTTGGAGGTCAAATTTGACCCAGCCAATGCTTTGGGAAGCTGCTTGTTCTTACAATAGATCATATCTTTGAGTATGATAATCGACATTATTTCAACACATGCCCAGTTAAGAGGCCCAAATTCAACCTAGACAATGCTCTAAGGGGATGCATGTTTACTATAGATCATATATTGGAGTATGATAGTATACAATATTTCAACACGAGCCTAATTAAGAGGCCCTAAACTAGGGCCTCAAATCTTTGATCCATATAGAACCATGGGTTTAGCGATTGAGTCGAAGAGACACATCTTTGAAGGGATATATTTGAAATGTTTCTAAAAGCATTGATGCTCCAACACACGAGGGGAGGGATGCCTCTTTCAAAGTTATGGCTAAGAGGTAGGCCTCAAGTTGAAGATTGGACTTCCTATAAGTTGAAGACCCAAGTGGGTTTAAGCTATCACGAACTCCAGTAACGTACCTTTGTTGAAACAACGAAACTTGTAGAGTGTTTTTAGAAGAATTAGATAGAACAATTATAGTTCCATTAAGGTTAACCATTAGTTGGTGAGGTTCATTGAAGCAAGCAAGAGAATAAAATCGTCTTTGCAATCCTTCTAGATAAGATAAGATAAATATATTAATGTCCAACGAATGACCACAAAAGTAGGTCAATGGGACTGCAGCCCAAACAATATACAAAGTGCAAGCGGGGACAACTCAAAACGAGTTCCCAAAAACAAAAGAAAGGAGAAAAGACAAAGCGAGAAAGCAAACTGACAGCCAATACCCCACAAAGTGGGGCAATGGAGCAAGTGGGGAAAATACGAGAGAAGCAAAGAAGGGAATGAAGGAGGGGGAAAACGAGGACCAATGGTCTACTCAAGAATGGTAGCCACACCCCTCCTAACATTAGAGGCCAACGAAAAGAAGCTCCTGATGGATTGGCAACCCGAAGAGGGGGCGAAAACCTCCTCCCCTGTTGAGATCTGAGACTGAAGTGACGGCCAGGGGGACGAATGGAGCTGGGCTGCCCTCTGGTACGTGTGTGCATCCGATTCTGCTGGTGGTGATCGAGGGAAGTGTGAAGGTCCAACCGGGACCCAATGGCCCGATCTATGCACTTGTGTCACGGTCGAAAGGCTCACGTCGTTTAGTTCCTTCACTGCAGTGAACCGGAAGAAGGCTGTAATTCGTCTCGTTGGGATGACTCTCGGAGGGGGATGAAGAATCGGTCCCATAAAGCGTGCAAGATTCACGATGTAGAGGGAAAGACAACTGCTGGTCAATTATATCCGAAGAAGGCCGGGAGAGTCTGAATCCCTCGAAGAGGCAAGCGTGAAATCGTCCTCACGATCTCATAGTATATGGGCGTGAGCGAAGATGAAATGAGTCTCGGTCTCCACCTCTTGAAGGCTATAGAGCCTACAAAGTCTGTCATCCCAATCAATGTGGTGATCAGTCTGCACCGAAGTCTGTGGGAGCCGACCCGAAACTGACCCAAAGGTATACGAAGGCATGCACCCAGTGATGAGAAGTGTACTGAGGGCGGATGATGAGTCCATCTCTGATTTCAAGAAAGTGCTCTGCATAAAAGGACATCTTAGGGCGCAAACCCCCAGGAGGGTTCACCCAAGTAGTTTGAATGAAGCTCCTGTAGATATCTTCCCGGATGGACCTGTTCAACACTTGCTTGGTGGGCAAGAGATGACTGGGAGCATTCAGGGAATACTGGAAAGGGGGGAGACGATCAATCTGGATACCAACTGAATCCAACAAGGTAGAAGTCTCGAAAACCAACAATGGCCCATAGCCTAGGCAATACTCACAGAGGAACAATAAGCGAGATACGAGATACTGTCATGCTCATCGGAGAGATCACCAAACCTCCTGATACGGTGAAGAAAGGTTGATATGTCAAATATAGTCTCCAGACGGAAAGGTCGGGCTCCAAACTCTGCCAAAATAATATGTTGGGGGACCATCTGTTTGCATCTGATGAAGCGGCGAAGGAGGAGAGTCTGAATCCTCTCAGCAGAAGCCCAATCTGTGTCTAAAAGGGAGGGCCCCCAGACAACAAACCCATAGAGAACAGTGGGGCGGATGAGGGAGTTCATAAGAAACATCTTGGAGGAGATGTCCTAGAAGTGGTGCCGAAAACACTGTCTCTCGAGAATGGCAAGAGACCCATACCCTTTATTCACCCTCGGCTGAAGAGCATGCCTCATACTGAATCTAGGCCCTGAGAACTGGACTCCCAGGTAGGTGTATGTATTAGTAATTTCAACCTCCTGCCCCTTGAAGAAGAAATGGAGGTGTGATGTCCTCAACCCGTTGAAGACCATGACCTTGGTCTTACCCAGATTGACCGTCAAATGCCGAAGATCACAGAATAAAGCAAGTGCATCAAGTTGTCTCTGAAGCCCCTCTAGAGAATGAGATAGGAGGATCATATCATTGATGAAAAGAAACACAACAGTCAAGACTTGTTGTGTGATACAACCATCCTCAACGTGATTATTCTTTTTGAAAATCTCATCAAGCTTGTCTACATAGATTTGACAAGAGAGGGCAACCTTTGTTTTTAATAGCTCTCCAAACCAAAAATTGGGAGTCAGTTTGCAGTCCAGAACCTTCCAACTGCAATCTTGTATGGCCTCATGATAGCAATAATGCTCTATGAGATACCAATAGCACCCAGCCTTTCAAAATTGAAACAAGTGTCAGGGAATAGAGTCAAATGCCTTTTTAATTCCAAAAAGAAAGAAAATACTTTAGAAGAATGTTGAGCTCCGTAATGATAGCTTAAAGGAATGAATCTGATCATTAACATGAAATTTTCATCAAAGTCTGCTAACTGCCTCACTCTGAAGCTACCATACTCCGACTGCTCAGAAAGTAACAGGTCCAAAATTATGACAGTTTGGAAAAGGTGTGCCAACTATGATAGTCTGTAGTTTTTCACTCAAAGTTGCTTCCTGATTTATGAATGGGATCAATAGTGTGTTGCACACAAGAGGGGCGATACCAAAGTAAACAGCATCATTAAATAAATCTGCAATGGAAAGAATAGGAAAGTCCACCTTGTATTTGAGGAACTCAATTTCAGCCCCTTACAATCTGCTGCTTTGCGCAAGTTTTGAGTAACACTCTTATTGCCCCCAAGAGTAAATAAAAGACAATAAGCTAGAGAAGAGTGGATATGAACTAGGGATTGATCGAGGGTGTAATAAATAAAAATGGCATGGGAGGCCCATGTTTGGTACTCAATTTCCATAGGAGGATATGCCTAAAGTTCTTAGGGGAGTTGTGAAGGGCATCAAGGAGCTACGTTGGCTAGATGCAAGAAAGTAATATGTCTTACATGAAGTAACGGACAATACTCTCTACCTATGTCACAAGGTTTGGCGATTTTTTCGCTTGAAGTTCGAAATTCGCTGAACTTATAAAACCCATACAAAAATCGTTAAAATTCGTCAAAAAATTCGCAGGTAAAGGGCTCTCTGCATTTTTCATTCCATTTGTTCGCTCACCTGCAAGTCCTGAGCGGGAAACAAACTAAAAACGCGGGACCAAGGCATTAAAATATGTACAGATCGCCGGGGTTCGATTTTAGGGCCTGTTCATCTCTCTTTCGGTGTATTTTTGCTGCTTCTAGCCACGATGCCTTCCGCCATCACTACAAATCTGCAACCCCAACCAGTGGCTCACGATTAATCGGCAAAAATGTTGCCCTTCGTGCTCTCCCTTTCGTGCCCTCGATTTTGTGCGTTGCTTCCCACAGAAGTTAGACGGGAGAAGTTTATTTTTAATCGCTATGTCAAGGTTATAATTTTATTTTAATATTCTTTTATTTTAAATTTTAATCAAGTCAATATTTGTATGTTTTGACTTTAATTGTTTATTTTAATGTTATTAATGTTTTTTATTTGTTTACTTTATTTTAATGTATAAAATATATATATTTGTTAATTAATTTTATATATATATATATATATATTTGTTTTAATTTAATTTTAATTATTTGTTTTTATAAAAGGTTATTACTTATTTGTTTTTATTGTTTTTGAAGTATATATTTTATTTATATTTTTATTCTTCGAACTTAATGGCGAATTTTTTCGAACTTTATCTATGAGATGAACTTGAAACGAATTTTATCCTCGCCGAACTTGAACTCGAACTCGAACCTTGTGACATAGCTCTCTACACGCGGAGGAGATTGAAGAGGGGTCATAGAATGGGGCAAAATAAACTCCCTTGTTCAAGGTTTACATTCCTCTTGTAGGAAAGTTTGATGTGGCGAGTATGCTAGAGGTGAACTGATCCAAAGAGTGATCAATGTTATGGAGCGAGTCAAGAGCGTCCTCCCAAAGGACATGCTAGATTAAAAATCATATTTTGCAGACTATAGAGATAGAACAATAGCCAGAAATGTTGGCTATTTAATGTTAGTACTCACTTGTGCGAGTAAATATATTTGTGGGATATATTAATATGTGAGAACAAATAATTAGTGTGTGTGAGTGAGTTGTTAACTCACGTAGGTAGAGAGATTGAAAGAGATTTTATAGGAGAAAGAATAGGTTAGTTGAGTGATTGTAGGGATTGTTGATTAGACTTGACTCCTTAATTGAAGGAGATTGTAAAACCTATATACATGTAATATGTTCTATTGTTAATGAATTGAAATGAAGTTTATTATGTGTTTATTTTGTTAAAACTGATCCAAACTTCGCATTTGGTGTCAAAGCAGGAGAGTGAGTAGAGTCCAAGCAAGCATGGAGTTTTGACTCCAGCCAAGGACCAGCTCCATTGTGTTAGTGTCCCTGTCAATGAAAGTCATATATATTTTAATTTGTGCTGGTTAATGTCATTTACTGTAGATTAAGGTTTTCTTAGGCGGTTATTGCGCTTTTGTGTTCCTATAAGACTTTTTGTATCCGTCCAGTAGCAACTCTGTGTAGAAAATCCTTTTGTCCCCTCAGAGCACACGCTAACTTGCCCCATGCATTCTTCATTGCTAATCCAAGCATACTAGAGTGCCTACTTTCTGAAAGTTAGATCCCGTGTGCATATATGAATTCTGATGCACAGAACATTCTATAAGAAGAAAGTGGAGACATTTACACTTGTTTTTTATCTATTCATGGAAGACCTGATCCAAAAACATGAGTAAAAAGTGGCTCTGTGTAAAGGAGTTGGTCTAGTGCTTTGAAATAGAGGTGTCCAAAATCTGCATTGATGGACTGTGGCTTCATATTCATTTCTTGCACAGCCAACATAAGGAAAGGAGTGAGGTGCTACTGCTGTGCATGGTGGAGCTCAAAAGGCATCTAAGAGGATGTGCGTGTTTTATTTTTCTTGTTTCATAAAAGAAAACAATAACTCAGATCGCGCCATTGTCAATAAAAGTGCGCATTGCCTGAAAGCACAGCTTCGAGGCGTGGAGTGCCCAGCCCTTCATGGCACCATCTTCCACCCTTTAATAAGCTTCCAATCAGCCTGGAGCAGATATTGCAGTGCCAAGACAAACAAAAATCAGCTGAAGTCCTGGTATTCTGCGGCAGAACTAAAGAGAGGCGCACTACAATGGTGTGTGAGAAGGTCTTTGTTTCCTTCCTCAATGACTGCCAGTTCAACCAAATACATGCCATCCATGCAAATCTAAAAGCCATTAAATTGTTGAGTTTTTCAAAGAATATTACGTTTTTCTTTAGTTTTGTTGAAGTAATGCCATCGTTAAATTTAAATTTATTGTGTGTTAACAAGTTTGCACTTTTATAAAGTGGCATTGTCATGTGTGCTTCAAACTATTCAATAGTTTTATTGTCAAAAACAGTGTATTTTTTGTCTATACTCAAAAGTGTCAAAAGAAATTACAAATTAGAGTCTACGTGCTTTATTGTAAAAAGGAGAAACTTTTGAATTTTGGTTTGTTCATATAGATTTAGTGGTTGTCGATCTGTGTATATACTATATAGTGTGTTGTCAATATTATAGCAAAAGTCTATATTTTTATGTTAAGTGTCTTTTGTTTGGATATATAATATTTTTTCTCAATGTTATAAGTTGTCATCGTTGAAAGTTGTGTTTTAAGTTTTGTAGTGTTATCAGAAATTAATTAGATTTGTCATCTCAATTAAAGCATGCATGCGTATATTGTCATTGTCAAATATATTAATTGTGTCTAGTTGTATCTAGTGTCATTTGGGTTAAGTCATCATAGTTGTCTAAAGTCTAATTGTGTCAATAAAACAATGTATGTCGTCAAAATTTCTTCTTACTGTAATGGACTCAATTTTGGGTCACCCCAGTGTCCAATTTTGAACAAATGTGTCAATCCTATGGGGGAGTTTTTTTCCATAAATACAACATGCATTTGAGATTTAAAGTCCCATTCAACTTAGTAAGCAGTAGCAAACTAGATGATGAAGGCAACGGAGGTAGGACTTTGATTAGTGACCTCTCATCAGATGCTAACGATGGAGCTGTGCATTGCAATACTGGCACTTAAACCTATGCGACAACGACTAATAGTAATGATGGTTACCAGTGGTAGGTTGATCATCTATGTTGTGCATGATTGAGTGGCAACAATCGTGTGTAGTGGCTATAAATGCAACAATGAGGACCCAATCCTCAAAATTTATTTTCAGTTTATTTTTGTAATGTGTGTGAAGTTTCTATGTTCTCCTTTGCTGTGATGATAATGTGGAGATCTAGACCACGAGTTCTGTAGCAATAAATGTTCTTGACAAGTGATGTAGGAGGGTCAGGGTCCGCCCACTACTTGTTGACTGGTTGGGTGTATGTGTGCCAATTTGTGGCACATATATTCATTTGAATAGGTTGATCGGCCCCTGTTCATGATTCATGTGTTTCCCGTGCAGTCAATATGAGTGTCAAGATCATGTGCAAGCTCCAGAGCGGCATGTTGCTTAGTTGTATAGTGGTGTTTTCTCTCCATGTTTGTACTAAGGAGGGAATGTTGGATATTTAAAATTAGTACTCACGTGTGTGTTGGTAAATATATTTGTGGGATATATAAATATGTGAGAACAAGCAATTAGTGTGTGTGAATTTTTAAAACAACTCGTGTAGGTAGAGAGATTGAGAGAGATTTTGTGGGAGAAAGAATAAGTTGGTTGAGTGATTGTTGGGATTGTTAGTTAAGCTTGACTCCATGATTGAAGGATATTGTAAAGCCTCTCTCTCTCTCTATATATATATATATATAGGCACACACACATACATACATATATGTAATATGTTCTATTGTTAATGAATTGAAATGAAGTTTATTGTGTGTTTATTTTGTTAAATCTTGATCCAAACTTCTCGAGAAATAAGCTCTCGGTAAGCCTTATTTTTGGTGATGGGTCTTACATTCTCATGGGTATATGTATTGCATGATGATATCCTTTCAGACACGTTCAGGATTTACCTGCTTTGGGTTCACCTGTTTAGCTAGTTAGAATCTTTTATTGTTTTGCTTGTTTCCTTTGGAACTCCTTTTTGCCTTCCTTTTTGGATAAGGGAAAAGATGATGTCTCAGTTGGGGCTAGTGGGGCATCGGACAGGTCTCCGTGTTGAGTTTCACTTGGGGCATCTTGGATCCCTCCATTGGACACTTTTTTTTTCCTTTCCGTTTTGATTTTTTTCACACAATCCATTTCAGATCAACTAGATAAAATCACTTGACAAAATTCCAGTCAGGACGTTACATTTTGCCCTCAATAACCATGCACAGAGACCTGCAGATTCTTGTAAATTGTTCCCTTTTCTCTCCTGCAGTTATTTTCTAGCTTTGTACTGGTTTTTCGTAGTACTGTTAATTGCTTGTTTTCGGTTGACCCAGCAGATGTGTATGATTGTGGATAGAAAAATAATAAAAGGAATACGTGGTTTAATCCTTGTCTAGAAGACTAGAACTACACCAACTTTGTAGCCAAACATGCGTGTTTTGAGGAAACCTGGATGCTATCATATGATGGTTCTGCTGGCCTGCAGATGAATGTCTAAATTATTAGTAGGACTAGTAGCAAGGTATAGTTTTTATTTTGTTGATATTTCGGCACTAAATATAGGAGGCATCATTGAAGTTTGAACCTGTCTCTTTCTTTCATAATTCATCATTTCATTCATTCCCTTAAATTCATTTATTTAGTGTTTTGTACTTCATCATACATAAATGTATTTTAGACTGCTTATCAGTTTAACATGTTAGAAAGTATTGAGATCTTATGAATTACTGTTTAACTCTTGCAGGTTATGCAAAGGAATTATGAAGTTCTTCTGGGTATTTTGTCTTCTTTTTTCTGGGAAATGCATCTTATTGATTGCATGGTTTTGTTACTGAAACCTTGAGATTGATCAGCAAGAGTTTTTCAGGCTATTGCATGTCAATCTTTATTTACTTATAATTTTCTGGCTGTCTATTTCTTAATTGCAGTTAGTCAATTTACTCTTTACGGGATACTGAAGGGGAACAAACCAGATTTTCATGTGGCCATGCCACCTCTAAAGGCAAAACCTTTCTATACGTCTTTGGTAGAAAAGTTTTCTACTGCATACAACGCAAATGCTGTAAAAGGTACATATCGAACGACTGCTATCCACCTGCTACTTGCCTTTCTTGTGTCTTTATTTTAAAACCAAAGTGTTTATGCCATTGTCAATTTCAGTATCTCCCTGTTCCTAATATTTGGAAAAACATTAATATATCTCTTTATTCTTCAATACTCCCAAATAGAGTATCCACCCGAGAATTAGTTATGTGACCAGAGATAACTATATATTTGCCCAACGGTAACTGAGTAGTTAAACATCTATATGTATCTATCTGTTCCTGCAAAAATTAACAGGGTTTTGTATGCAAAATTGTGATTATAGGAAAGACTAGAAAATAAAGTTATGCAAAGTATTCAGTTGCCAATTAACAGAAACAAAGAAAACAATCTTGGATACTAGCTATGCCTTTTCTAATAGTTGCCCACATCCAAGGTGCAACAAAAGCATTGAGTCCAACTTGCTGTTTGTTGTCACCAAACATGAATTTTATAGGGCACTAGGGTTAGATATCTTTCTGACCAGGTGGAAGAACCCACAGTGTGATGCCCTTTGTTCCTCTCTTACTGTGTCGATACACACCAGGTTATGCATTCTAATCCCTAGAGCATTTACATCTCCAGCGTGATAATCCTTATAAGACTTCAGCTCGTGTATATAAATCCTTTTGTCAATGTAATAGTGTATACACACCAAGGTATGTAAGCTTAACTTGGGTTTTTCTTCAAGTTAAGCCTAAGGTAACTTGGGTTTGTTTGTGTTATATTATTTTTGTGCTATATGAACCAAGATTGAGGGTCATGTTTGTACCTATCCATAAGTGACAAAGGGTAGCAATTAGCCATCCATGTGAACTCATTCAATTGGTTACTTTTCGTAATATCCCCTTCCCATTCAAAGACCTTTGGCCTATTTTGTCAACCCAACGGCCGAAGGAAAAATATAAGGGTGACTCAAGTTATATTTAATTATTATAAAGTGCCATTAATAAAAAAAATAAATATATAGAGCACTTATAATAATTTATATGACTTAATAATTATTAAATCTAGGATAGAAAAGACCCAAATGTTGTAATATCCCACTTCCTGGGATCAGTGGGAGATGGCAACCAAACAAGTAGAATCAACACTAAAATGATCAAGCTCAGCCAACAAGGTTATGAAATAATTGTTACAATCTGATAATAACATAACAACGAACAAATCCTCACATTCCCTTCACATAATATTGATGAAACCTTCTTATAGACTGCTGCTATGAACCCAAACACAGACTGCTGCAATAATACTGATTGTCACACTCACATGAATGTAATAAACGCTGAACCAAGGTACCTGTTTGCTGCTCTCAGCCTGCAGATGAAATCAGATCCAGATCGTAGTATCCAAGAGCTATATGATGCCCCAAAGCACACTAAACATTAGTCGATCTATCTAGTGAATATATCATATCAATGTAGGATGAATTGGCTGTTTCAAATGAATAATACGGAGGCATATAAACTCAGATTATTACCCCTATACAGTTTGTTGTCACTTAGAACTTCAACACACCAACCAATCATGCAAAAACCAAGTCGCCAAGTATGGGAATGAGCAGCCACAAAGAGGAATACTTACTAAGAGAAATCGCTGTCAGTTTGCACACAGATTTACTCTAAAAACCAGTCACCAAACAAAGGATGCAAATTGCTAGGGTTTAGCAAGATACATTAAATAGTTCGCTGATCATATAAAGCCCAAAATACACATTCAAATGCTTAATAACTTCCCAATGAAGTAGCTGGGTGTAGGAACAACAAAACCAGATTATTATCTAACACCAAACTTGCCTTGAATCAGTCGCTGTAGAAAGAAGATAATATCATGCAACCAGCTGATCGATTCACGTCAAATAATGCTCTAAAAACAGTCCACACATATCATAGGAAAGTCGCCTAAACTGGAATGCAACACATATCAACAAGTCGACTTGCAAAGCACTCACATACCAGCTGCTACAGTGACGCTACAGTGACGTCGCTACAGTAAAAGGGCAGATTTCAATAGTAAATTTCATCTAAAAATTGTCCAAAGCCAAAGACATGGATCTCACAAAGAAATACTTCAAATTAATCTCAAAACCAACTCAATACAATCTCCCACGCAAGAGAGAGAAAAAGCATCAATGGGCATGCATCCCAACTCCAAGCATGGAGTATCAAAATAAGTTCATCATAACATAATCATAATAATAACCCTAGCATTCATTTTATAAGCAAGGAGACACAAAATTCGAAAACCCTAGGAGAAGAAAAATATTAAATAAAAGTAGTTTGTTTTTCCTAGGTGTGGCGTCCCCTTTGCAAAAGGGTGATTTTATCAATGAAAGCCACCTAACTTTTTATTTAATTAATTCCCCATTTAATTTTATATATTTTGGGAATTAAATTAAATAGCTTTTATAAAATAATTAAATAATTATTGCTCCACGCAATAATATTTAATTATTTAATTAAAATGTTCCCCTTGCACATCCCGAAGCCCACGGGGACATATAGGCTAAGGGTCTTCGAGAAATGGGGACATTACAAATGTAAATTGTTATTCATCCTACGTGAAATGGCGACTTGCCTTAGGGGCAATAAAAATGGTTAGAAAATGTAAAAGCTCATGGGACAAATGTATTTTCCCTAGAAAAATGTGACTTGCATTAGGAGGGAAAAGTTGTTGGGAAAAGCATTTAATATGGGAAAATATTAAATGAAAGCAAGGGAAAATATTAAATAAAGTAAGTGGAAAACATTAAATGAGGCAAGTGATGTTGATTGGATATTGTGGAGGTTGTTTTGGGTCTCTTCTCTCCTTAAAAGGAGAAGTCGACTTGAGGAGAGGCATTCTATTCTATGATCATTCTACAATTTCACACTTATGATTTTCTTTGAGCAAGCTGTTGATTGTTAATCTCTAGCTTGTGGAGTAAGATCCTACAAGATCCCTAGCTTCGGTGGTGAGAGATCCATTCCTAGCTAGTAGGGCACTCTTCGGTGGCGAAAGATCCACCCTAGTTTGTCATAGTTGGAGTTGATTCAGGATGATTTACAAAGATTAATTTCGAGTTTTTAGAGGAGGGTTTTGGAGAAATTTTGGAGATTTTGTGGAGAAAAATTGTGGGTTTTCAGATCTGATTTATTGCAGCGATTAGAAAAGGTTTTGGCACCACATTTGAAGACCTTTTTGAGGATTTTTTGTCTTTTTCCAAGGGGGTGACTTATTCGGGATTTTGTAGCGATTTTTGGAGGGTTTCCCAAGTGCCATTTCCAAATCTAGAGGTTGGGCTTTCATTTGCATGAATAATAGATGTTATTTCCAGATTTTCAGAATTTTTGCACTTGTATTTGGAAAGAAATAAATTTTTGAAGATTTCCAACTGTCTAGGGCATTCTGTAATTTTTTGGCATCATATATTATTCAAAAAATTCCAAAAATATTTTTATTGTGTTAGTAATCATTTTAGCAATCTCTCTGTAAATTTTCAAGTGATTTGAACAAGTACTTTGTGAGTTATCGATTTAAACCAATTCGCTGCCCTAGTTGGTTATTTTCTGTTAAAAATCGTAAATTTGGTTTGTTGCAATTTATCTATGTTTTGTGTATTTTTGAGGGATTTGCCTAAAATCCCATTGGGGCAAAACTATGTCCATTGGGGACATTACGGTGATATCCGAGTTGTTCCTCCAAACTGTGTGGGTTAAATATGACAGTTTAGAAAGATCTCAATGTGGGTTTTATGAAGGAAATGTTCATCAACATAGTGAAACAACAGGAAGCCACTAACCTTTATTTTAGTCAGCTCACTCAAAATTTGAATCAAAGCAGATATGGGGACAATAAAGAAAATGGTGAAAACAATGATAAAGGGCAGCCAATAGAGGTGATTGATGAGGATTCTTGTTGGAGGAAATACCAATCTTTGAGTAAGGATTTCAGAGATAATATGCCATTTCCAGATTATTGCATGATGAAGATTAGTAGCAAGCCCAAGCAAGATCATCATATGCCGGTACTTGAATTACAAAAGAACTCATTTGAAGAAGAAGCTTTTAGAGGAAAAAGTATGATTTCCATTGAGAAAAATTAATTGCATTAGTGAAACTTTGTTTGTTAGAGAAATTATTCCAGCTCAGAGAAGAAATTTGTATATACAAGCAAGGAGGATGTAATGGAACCTCTAAAAGGTGTGAGGAATGGAATAGCATAGCTAGAGTAGAGTCATTAAATTGATAGCCGCTCAAGCGAGACAACACCTACAAGAGTTCAAGGAAAAGATGTGGGCAAATGATGCAAGGAAGTCTACACCCACGAAAAAAGTCTTTATAGAGCAACTTGCACATGAGGAGCCTCACATGGACACTTGTATGAAATTGCAGCCTATTGTAGTTTCCAAACCAACAACTTTTGACCAGCTTTCAGATACTTTCAACAGGCACTTAGGCAACAATGTTGGAGGCATCTCAACATATGTCTATCTTGAACACACAGGAAATTGATGGCATTGAAAAGTATGAAGAGCATAATAATGTGTCTTATTTATTGTTGCCTATTCCAATTTATTTCCATCATGAGATGCATGATATGGTAGAAGATGAAGTCTACATTATGGAGTTTGTTGAACCATTGCTCCAAGTATATGAATATGAGCATCTTGTGGATGATATATGTTGACAAGTTTTAACTCACTTGACAGTACAGGGGCTCGACCGGTAGAGTACTTCAGCATGTTTTGTCTCTTGTGCATGGCACTTGAACAAAACAAAGATGCACGGTGCTTGAGGGCAAAGCAATTTTGGGAAGGAGGATTGTAATATCCCCTTCCCATTCGAAGACCTTTGGCTTATTTTGTCAACCCAGTGACAAAAAAAAACATAAGGGTGACTTAAGTTATATTTAATTATTATAAAGTGCTATTAATTAAAGAAAAAAATATATAGAGCACTTATAATAATTTATGACTTAATAATTATTAAATCTAAGATAGAAAAGACCCAATGTAAATTGTTATTTATCCTAGGTGAAATGGTGACTTGCCTTAGGGGCAATAAAAATGGTTAGAAAATGTAAAAGCTCATGGGACAAATGTATTTTCCCTAGAAAAATGTGACTTGCATTAGGAGGGAAAAGTTGTTGGAAAAAACATTTAATATGGGAAAATATTAAATAAAAGCAAGGGAAAATATAAAATAAAGTAAGTGGACAACATTAAATGAGGCAAGTGATGCTGATTGGATATTGTGGAGGTTGTTTTGGGTCTCTTCTCTCTTAAAAGGAGAAGTCGACTTGAGGAGACATTTTATTCTATGGTCATTCTACAATTCCACACTTATGATTTTCTTTGAGCAATTATCGGTTGCTAACCTCTAGCTTGTGGAGTAAGATCCCACAAGATCCCTAGCTTCATGGTGAGAGATCCATTCCTAGCTAGTAGGACCCTCTTTGGTGGTGAAAGATCCACCTTAGTTTGTCATATTTGGAGTTGATTCATGGTTGATTTGCAGAGATTAATTTCGAGTTTTTAGAGGAGGGTTTTGGGGTTTTGTGGGGAAAAATAATTGTGGGTTTTCGGATGTTATGTTTTATCGTTGGGAGGGCCTCAACATTTTATTATTCTAGTTCTTTGTTGGGGTCACTTATGGTACTTTATTATTCTATTTCTTCGTTGGGGTCACTTAAGTCACTTTTAGTACCACATGGAGCTCCCAACTTGGAAACAAGTAATGAGATGTTATAAAAGGCAGTTTGGGTGAGTGATAGAGGTCATTTTTGCATACACTCATATTTTCTCTATATACAACTGTTGTTTGCAAATTTCTAGCTTATGGAGTAAGATCTCACAGGGACCCTAGCTTCGGTGGTGAGAGATTCATCCCTAGCTAGCAGAACATTCTTCGATGGTGAAAGGTCCACCCTAGCTTGCCATTTGAAGCTGATTTCGAGATGTTTTACGGAGATATTTTCAGAGGTTTTCAGAGGAAGGGTTTTAAGGGTTTTGGTGACATTTTGTGGAGAAAATCAAAGGGTTTTTAGATCATATTTACAACAGCGATAAGAACAGGTTTTGGCATTATTTCTAGAGACTTTTTAGAGGGTTTTGATCATTTTCTAAGAGGGCGACTTACTTTAGAGATTGCAACACCCTTTTGGAGGGTTTCTGGATTGACATTCTCAGATCTGGAGGTTGGGTTTTCATTCTCCATATTAGTATATGTAATTTCTAAAATTTTATAATTTAATCTTGCTTATTAGAGAAGTTATGAATTTTTTAAGTTTCACGCTGTTTAGGGCATTCTGTAATTTTCTGGCAGCATTATATTATTCCAAAAATTCTAAAAATAATTTTCTTGTGTTATTTATAATATTAGCAAGCTCTCCTTAAATTTTCAAGTGATTTGGGCAAGTATCCTGGGAGTTATTGATTTTATTCAGTTCGTTGCCCTAGCTATTAAAAATATGCAAAAATCAGTATTTTATTTGGCTGCAATTTTCTATATTTTGTGCATTATTTTGTGGTATCCCCATAAGGGATATTTCATGGTATATCAGAGCGATTGTTTCTCCAAATTCTTGGGGTTAAAAGATGGGAGATAGAAACACGATAGTGAGGACTGGTCTGGATCTAATGAAACAATTGTTCACCAACATGGTAAAGCAACATGAAACTACTAATCTCTATTTGAGCCAGCTCACTAAGAGATTAGCGCAGGGTAGAATTGAGACTCATACAAATAGAGGGGAAAATAGCAATATGGGACAACAGGTCAAAGAGGTGAGAGTGGACATTCAGGGCAGCGGTCTCCCCATTCTTCTACCAGGCCTTTGGGGCTTCACGAACCTTCTTTCTTGAAGGATCCGGAAGTTTCACAGTACTGAAGCTAGTAGATATTGTGGATGAGGAGTCTTGTTGGGAGAGGTACCAAACTTTGAGCGAGGGCTTTCGTGATAATATGTCATTCCAAGAGTATTGCAAAATGAAGATTGGTAGCAAGCCCAAGAGAGATCATCAGATACAGTGTACCTGAGTTACAGAGGAGATTGGGACAAATCTCCATCCCACACTTCGATGGTTCTAAGAAGTGCACCACGCAGTCTTGGATTCAGAAGTTGAAGACTTACTTCGACTTGAATCCCATGCATGAAGAGGATGCAATTAAGTTTGCAATCCTACATCTTGAGGGAGATGCTCATGACTGGTGGCACCATGGATTGATTACATAGGGGCACATACATATTACTACTTATGCAAAGTTCACACAGAGGTTGATGAGCAGATTTGACAGGAGGGACCCCGATAGGCATTTTAGAGAGTTGACTCACTTGAGGTAGACAAGTTCTCTAGATCAGTACATTGCAGATTTTCGAGGTTATCAGTTATGGTATCTGATGTTTCAGAGATGAGGTTGACTTCACTTTTCACGGCAGGTTTGACGGATGCTCTAGTTGGATTTGTGAAGGCATTTGAGCCTTCTTCCTTGCATGAGGCTATTAGGAGAGCACGTGATTTGGAGTTGTCCACTCCAAAGTCGAGGTTCCCACCTCGAGTTCAGCCTAAGGTACTTCCTTCTAGATCCGATGGTTCACAACCGAAGGTGCCCCTACCTAGGCAAGATGCAACAAAGAAACCATTCATGTCTAGAGAGGATAGAGATGAGTTGAGGCGAAAGAAACTATGTTTCGATTGCCGCACACCTTGGGTTCCAGGACATGATTGCAGAGGTAGAGGGAAGGCCCAATTCATAGAGGTCTTCGAGGAGAGTGATGATGATGAGGAGTTGGATACTTAGGGATTGGAGGATGGAGATGGAGAGACATTGGACAGTACAAGGGTTGAACAGGAGGATGAGACCTTTCCCCATGAGACTATTGCCACTTTGTCTAGTACCCCTGAGGTACAAGGCATTCGAGTTAGGGGAGTGTGTAATGTTCCCATTTTTTGAAGACCCTTAACCTACCATTCCCCGTGGGCTTTAGGGATGTTGCAAGGGGAAAATTATATTAAATAATTAGATAATATTGCCTGGAGAGTGATTTTAATCATTTGACATTATAAAACAATATTTATTTAATTATTTAATATTTATGGAGCAAGTAATGTATTTAATTATTTAATTAAATTCCCAAAATGCAAATTAAAAAGGGGAATTAATTAAATAATATTTAGGTGGCTTTTAAATATTAAAATCACCCTTTGAAAAGGGGACGCCACACCTAGGGAAAATAAACTACTTTTATTTAATAATTTCCCTCTCCTAGGGATTTCGAATTTTGTGCCTCCTTGCTTATAAAAGGAGTGCTAGGATCATTGTTAGACTTATGTTATGATGAGATTTATTTGATACTCCATGCTTGGAGTTGGGATGCATGCCCATTAATGCTTTCTCTCTCTCTCTTGCGTGGGAAGTTAGTGAGCTGGTTTTGATCAATTGAAGTATTCTCTCTTGTTCCATTTGTTGAGTTCTCTTGTGTTGAAGTATGTTCTTTGCATGGTTCATACTTGCTAACATTGGCAACTTGCTTTAGGAAGATATTTGAATGATTAGTGATGATTTTTGATGTCTTTATGGTTGGACTTTAATGTTGTAATTATTCCAACTATGGCGACTTGATATGGGTCTTATTTTGGCATGTTTTAAGGGTAAATCATCTATATTCAAGATCTGATCTGTGTTGGCTTATTTTTGCTAAGTTTGGGCAGCTATTTTGAGTGTATTGAAGGGTTATTGAGTGCCGGAAATCATTTATGCAATTTATTCTAACCCTAACGACTGGTTTGGGGATTTTGGGGGCTGTTTTGGAGGGGTTTTAGTTATCATAAAATTCAGATCTTTAGTTCTTTGGAAAGATCTTAATTTATAGAATTATCTGCATTTTATTTGAAGGAAAATATGGAATACTTTAGAGTTATGAATTTTAAAAGATTTCAGGGTCTAAATGCGACTATTTGGTTATAACAATTAGATATTAATGTCGTCATATGCATTTGGGATCAATTTAATATTGAATGTGATTGCCATTTGCAAATATCGGGACTAATAAGGAGAAGGTGATTCTATAATTTTTGGAGTAGTTTTGGTGCCCTAAATGTGCTGGGCGACCTACTTTTTAGGGGAAAATTAGGGTTTTGTGTTGGCTGTGCGAAATCTGATTTTTGCATATTGTTCTTCATATTCTTGTGGTCCAATATCCAAAATTTCAGCTCATTTGGACTTTTTTAGCCAAAGATACGAATTTTTAAAATCTGCAGTAGTTGGGGTTTGAAAATTAATTATTTTCCAGCAAAGATGTGATCAGATTTATATTATTTCCTAACTTGTCCTAAAAGGGAATATTACAGTGTTACAGGGGTCAACGAGTAGTGGTACTCATTGATAGTGGGGCAACCCACAACTTCATTGATGCATCATTGGTCGAGAAGCGGGATTACAGTCAGAAGATTTTGAGGGCTTCAACGTAGTTGTAGCCAATGGAGAGTCTATGAGATGCACGCAATGAGTTCCATAGTTGAGCATCACGATGGGTAACTATACAGTTAATGATTTCTATATAGTTGGCATTGGAGAGACCAACCTTGTGCTTGGAGTACAGTGGCTCCACTCCCTCGGTGAGTTTCAGACTAACTTTCAGACGATGGAGCTGAAGTTTAAGTCCGAGGGGAAAAATGTGACCTTGAGAGGTTTATCTTCAAATGCACCTAGGGTTGTTACAACGAAGAGGATTGAGAGGATTCACAGGCACAATGGGGTTGATTGGGCAATATAGTGCTTGGTTTCTACCAAGGAATCAAAGGATGGACAACCAGAGTATCATGTGGATATACAGGGCCTATTGGACAGGCATAGTGCAATTTTTGGTGACATACCTCCAGGTGTACCTCCAGATAGGGGATTTGAGCATGTGATTGAGCTTGAGGACATTAGACTTGTGGTCACTACTCCTTACCGTCACCCCAAACGGTTTAAGGATGAGATTGAGAGGACTATCCATGAGCTCATTGATATGGGACATATTAGACCGAGTTCCAGTCCATTTGCTTCTTCAGTAGTGTTGGTGAAGAAGGATGGGACCATGCGGATGTGCATAGATTACCATGCCTTGAATAAAAAGACAATAAAAAACAAGTATCTAGTGCCACATATTGATGAGCTGCTAGATGAGCTACAGGTGCAATCTATTTTCTAAAATAGATTTGTGATCTGGATATCACCAGATCAAGGTTAGAGAGCAGGATGTGCACAAGACAACTTTCAGATGCCATTATGGTCACTTTGAGTTCTAGTGATGCCATTCGGATTGTCTAATGCACCAGCTACATTCCAGTCTTGCATGAACCATGTGTTCAACCGCCACTTGCGGAAGTTTGTATTGGTTTTCTTTGATGATATATTGGTCTACAACAGGACTTGGGAGGACCACATCAGGCACCTTGATGAGATATTGGGGATATTAGAAGCTAATTCACTATATGCAAAAGCTTCTAAGTGCGAGTTTGGCATGACAGAGCTTCTATATTTGGGATATGTGATTGGTGGGGGAGTAGTGAAGGTGGATAGAGAGAAGATACAGGCAATTTTGGATTGGCCGCCACCCAGGACATTGACACATTTGAGAGGATTCTTGGGACTATGCACATACTACAAGAGGTTTGTGAAGAATTTCTCTCGGTTGACTGCTCCATTGACAGACTTGACCAAGAAGGGGGATTTTGCTTGGTCGAAGCAGCACAACAGTATTTGATCACCTCAAGGGGGTGATGAGCTCATGTCCCGTTCTTGCATTGCCGATTTCTCTCGCCCATTTGTTCTGGAGTGTGATGCATCAGGAGAGGGTATTGGATCAGTTCTCATGCAGGATAGGCACCCCATTGCTTATGAGAGTCGGAAATTGAGCCCTGTGGAGAGAGGGTATTCAATTTATGACAAGGAGATGTTGGCCATTATGCATGCTTTGGCCAAATTTAGACAGAACCTTGTGGGCAACAAATTCGTGGTTCGTACGGATCACAACAGTTTGAGGTTCTTCCTGGGGCAGAAAGATCTCAACGATCGCCAACAGAGATGGGTAAACAAGGTACAAACCTATGATTTCGACATAGAGTACACTAGAGGTAAGAATAATGTTGTTGTTGATGCTTTATCTAGGAGACCTTACCTTACTGCTATGCTTAGTTCTATGTCTGAGATTTCAGCAGATTGGAAGGCTCACATACTTGTTGAGTATTCCAAAAATCAGTTTGCATGTGAGATCATGGATGGCATTATACAAGATGATAGTCTGAGGTTTTTGATGATCTCATATACTACAAGGATAGGATTTTCCTTGTACTAGGGTCCAAGATGAAGAAGAAGATCCTTTGAGTAATACATGATACACCATTAGTTGGACATCCTAGATACTTCAAAACGTACAGGTTTGTCAGAGAGAGATTTGCATGGAAGGGGATGAAGGACGATGTCCTTAATCATGTCAGAGAGTGTATGGTTTGCCAGCAAACCAAATCCGAGCATTCTTTTCCAGCAGGATTACTTCAGCCTCTTCCCATTCCCGAGCAAAAGTGGGAAAGCATATCTATGGATTTTATCACAGGACTCCCCTTGGTACATGGGCATAACTGCATTTATGTTGTAGTTGATCGGTTGACTAAGTATGCTCATTTCTTTTCCCTACCTAAGGGGCATGAGGCAACAAACGTGGCTCAGATCTTTTATACAGTGTTTTTAGGCTTCATGGTTTGCCTAAAAATATTGTCAGTGACAGGGATAAGATCTTCATGAGCACATTTTGGCAGAAATCTTCAGGCTTGCAGGTACAGAGTTGACCCCTAGCACAAGCTATCACACACAAACCGATGGACAGACAGAGATTGTTAATAAGTGGATAGAGGGCTACTTGCGGAGTTATGTGACAGGTCATCAACGGGCATGGATTAGATGGTTACACATGGGTGAGTATTGCTACAATACCACCTATCAGATGAGCATCGACATGACTCCTTTCAGAGCTTTGTATGGGTATGACGCTATGTCATTTGTAGATTTGGTATTAGCAGATAATCGAGCTCCCAAAGCTCGTGATTGGTTACAGGAGAACCAGGATATCCTAAAAGCTCTCAAGGAGAACCTTCAAAAGGCACAAAATCAGCAGAAGGTATATGCAGATAGGCACATGATAGAGAGGTCTTTTGAGGTAGGGGATCTAGTATTCCTACGCTTGCAACCATACAGCAGTCCTCACTTAAGTAGAAGGGTGTAGAGAAGCTGAAACCATGGTTTTATGGTCCTTACAGGGTAGCTCGGTGAGTTGGGGCAGTTGCATATGAGCTGGAGCTTCCAAAACATAGTAAGATACATAATGTCTTCCATGTTTCATGCCTTAAGAAGGCACTTGGGCAGCATATTGTACCATCTACGAGTTGCCACCATTGGATGAGGAGGGGAAGCTGGTGTTAGAGCCAAAATCTATTATTGAGGTGAGACAAAGGAGGCTCAGGAGCAGAGTGATCACAAAATATTTGGTGCGGTGGAAGGGATTGCCACTTGAGGATGCTACTTGGGAGGGACAACAGATCTTGCAACATCCTAGTTTGCATTTGCTTGGGACAAGCAAATTTCGGGAAGGGGGATCTGTAATGTCCCCTTTCCTTCGCCAAGGGCCTAAGGGCCAATTCGAGTCCTAGCCTTGGTCATACCCAAGGGGCTAGGGACGTTGGGAGCTATTGGGTGTGAATATCTAGTTCATTTGTTATAATTTTTCGTTGACATGAGCATAAAGTGATTTGGAGGGACTAGATGTTATGTTTTGTCGTTAGGGGGCTCATAACACTTTATTATTCTATTTCTTTGTTGGGGTCACTTATGGTACTTTATTATTCTATTTCTTCATTGGGGTCACTTAAGTCACTTTTAGTCCCACATGGAGCTCCCAACTTGGAAAAAGGTAATGAGATGTTATAAAAGGAGGTTTGGGGGAGTGATAGAGGTCATTCTTGCATACACTCATATTTTCTCTATGTGCAACTATTGTTTGCAAATTTCCAGCTTGTGGAGTAAGATCCCACAGGGACCCTAGCTTCGGTGGTGAGAGATCCATCCCTAGCTAGTAGGGCATTCTTCGGTGGTGAAAGATCCACCCTAGCTTGCCATTTGGAGCTGATTTCAGGGTTGTTTTACAGAGATATTTTCAGAGGTTTTCAGAGGAAGGGTTTTGAGGGTTTTGGTGACATTTTGTGGAGAAAATCAAAGGGTTTTCAGATCAGATTTACGACAGCGATAAGAACAGTTTTGGCATCATTTCTAGAGACTTTTTAGAGGGTTTTGATCATTTTCCAAGGGGGCGACTTACTTTGGAGATTGCAGCACCCTTTTGGAGGGTTTTCGGACTGACATTCTCAGATCTGGAGGTTGGGTTTTCATTCTCCATATTAGTATATGTAATTTCCAAAATTTCATAATTTTATCTTGCTTATTAGAGAAGTTATGAATTTTTGAAGTTTCACACCTGTTTAGGGCATTCTGTAATTTTCTGGCAGCATTATATTATTCCAAAAATTCCAAAAATAATTTTCTTGTGTTATTTATAATATTAGCAAGCTCTCCTTAAATTTTCAAGTGATTTGGGCAAGTATCCTAGGAGTTATTGATTTTATTCAGTTCGCTGCCCTAGCTGTTAAAAAATATGCAAAAATCAGTATTTTATTTGGCTGCAATTTTCTATATTTTGTGCATTATTTTGTGGTATCCCCATAAGGGATATTTCACGATAGAGAAGGTTTTGGCGCCACATTTGGAGACCTTTTTGAGGGTTTTTTGTCACTTTCCAAGGGGGCGACTTATTTTGAGATTTTGCAGTGATTTTTGGAGGGTTTCCCAAGTGCCATTTCCAAATCTGGAGGTTGGGCTTTCATTTGCATTGTTAATAGATGTTATTTCCAGAATTTCAGAATTTTTGCACTTGTATTTGGAAAGATATAAATTTTTGAAGATTTCCAGTTGTCTAGGGCATTCTGTAATTTTCTGGCAGTTATATATTATTCGAAAAATTCTAAAAATATTTTTCTTGTGTTAGTTATCATTTTAGCAAGCTCTCTGTAAATTTTCAAGTGATTTGAACAAGTACTTTGTGAGTTATCGATTTAAACCAGTTCGCTGCCCTAGCTGGTTATTTTCTGCTAAAAATCAAAAATTTTGTTTGCTGCAATTTATCTATATTTTGTGTATTTTATAGGATTTTCCTAAAATCGCATTGGGGGCAAAAATATATCCATAGGGGACATTACACTTTCTCACAAAAATCCTCATATGTTTCCTATAAATAGAGGTGTGGGGACAAGGGTAACGTAGAGGAAGTTAGTGTTATCATATGATTTTTTCATTGAAAGGATTTCTGTTTATAGTAATCCTAAGGCTTTTTAATCCTCAATTATATTGTTTCCTTAGAGAATTTTTTTTTTGGAGAGCAAAATCACAAGGTTTTTAAGTGTATGTTGTATGCGTGTTTCATTGTCAACTCTTATAATCTTGTGTGTGTAGATCTTTCCATTCAACATTGACTTTACTTCTGTTTGTTTCTTTAAACCTCCCTTTTCGCAGGTGATTGGCATTTCTCCTTGTATTCAAGGTACTTATCACTCTACAACTTGATATGAGCTCACTATGACTTAAGAGAGTAATGGGAAAACATGGAGACAAGAAGCAATCACACACCGATCTTGCCACATGTACAATTTGTATATGCTCTTATTGCATAATTCAATATATTGAAAACAAAAGATACATATTTGGGAGATATTATAGGAGTACAAGTGCCATATCTAGCACACACTTGAATTTTGAAATTCAATTCCTCCAATATAGGAAAATAGGATGGTAATGCAAAAATCCAAAACCATCAAATGCTTGCTATATTTACAATTGTTCATATTCATAACCACTTAACCATGAGCTCTCATCATTTCCTCCTTGCTTATAGGGTAAGCTCCCCAATTTCACTTGTAATTGGGAACTACTACTCAAAAGTGGATTGTAAGAACCACATGGCATGCGTTGGTAAAGCTCCTATGCATATGATCAAATAGAAGGTGATTTGCTTGTGTATGCTAACCATGTCATTTATGCCAAGTTGAGTTGTAAAGTCCAAAAGGAAAGTGTTTGGAGTTTGGACCAATGGCTAGGATGATGGTGTATGGTCTAGAACGGAAAGGCGTAAACATATGATGTTTCTCCCTCTAAAATCTTTGTTGGGTTAATTGAAACCATATGTGGTTACCAATTTGGAAAGAATGAAGTGCTCATGGGAGTCATGAAGGTCTTTGAAGATAGCCTGAGTCTATTGGAGAATATCATGGAATTTTCCTAGAATTTTAGCCAATTGTTGCACAAAAAAGAAGCCTCTTTTGCTCTATCTGATGGGAGCATATGGCATTGAAGATATAATTGAAATCCTATTAAGCACCAATGGTGTGAAACCGTACATGCTTCAAAAATGAAAGCCTTGTAGAGATTTGGGTGGCTTGGTTATAACTATCCTATGCGATGTGCACATAGTTATAGCATTAATTATTTGGTTGCTGATATATGTAGAGAGCACATATTAAGGTACAATTAGCTAGCATCCTGAAACTTCCACGATGATTGCCATGAGTGACTCAAAAATTGAGTTGTGATTGGATTTGTGGTGATTGGTAGCCCAAAGTTGCTCAATACACGTTTAAAAATAGGTTTCTGCCCTGGAAGCATTGATGGATTTCAATCAAGGAATGAAAACAAACATCTTGAATAACCTACAATCAATGACAAAGATACAATTGTGTTGGCATTGATTCTTAGGGAACCCACTTATAAAGTCCATGGAGATGGATTCCTTTTGACATGAAGACGTCTATAGTCGCTAGTATAATCCAACCTTCAAGCTAGCAAGCTTAGATTTATTGCAATGAGAGCATCAATGAATGTAGTGTTCAACTCGTTCTGCATAGAGGCCCAATGAAAAGTCTTAAAGATGTTGAAAATCTTTTCATGCCAAAATATCCATCATAGAAGGAAGAGTGAGCCTTCCAAAGTAAAATTTGGGAAACAAGGCTGATTGATGCATGTAAACTTGATTTAGTTTGCATAACAACACATCTAACAATGTGTAAACGACATAACAAGCTTGGTTTATCACCATGGATTACTAAAGAGATTCCGTAATCTTGCCAAAATCCGAATCGGTAGGATAAAGATCCTTCCACTCATAAGTTGACATCTGTTGTCCACTATGGTTAGTACGCATAGGAGGGCAACTAAGGAAATCAAGTACTTTCTTTGTAGTACCCTTTTTATACTAGATCACTAGGTGGAACCGTTGAGTATAGGAAGCCCATTTCTATTTATTCAAAGGTGTTTTTCTGTTGTAATTATTGATCACGTGTTCAATACCTACACACATAGCATTATGATGTATATGCGTGGTTATGGGCATAGTTCAAAAAATCGTAAATTGGGATTAATCGGCAGGCCAAATTTTGAATCGGAAATTGGGAATCGGCATTAATCGGCAACTTTATCGCTACTTTTAAAAACATTTAAATTCATAAAATATACTTAAATTAAATGTAAAAACAATGTTAAATGATGTGAGAAGTGACTCTATAGAATGCCATAGGCCCATATGCATATTTTCGATTAAGTTTTGACCAAAAAAGAGTACAAAGTTTGCAAACAAAAATGCTCATAGAGTCATGTCACATGTGACTTTTGAAGTATCACTATCAAATATCAATAATATTCTATTTCATTATGTACGCCTAAAATAAGTCTCACACTTGCAGGCTACCTCGTGGAAGTGGAAGGTAAATATTCCTCCTCTGCAACACCAACATTGTCATCTACAAACATATCATTTGGATCATCACCAACTTCTAATGTCCCTGATGGTATTGCTTCTTCAGTCTCCCTCTCCAAAGCTACTATCTCCTCTGTAGTAAACATAGGCTCCGCATCATCAGGCTCAACAATCCAGTCATCATATGGATCAATGTCAGCCAAGTCGATCGATTGCATCATAACTTTGTGCCCCCTCCACTTGTCTCACACGAAGACGAAGATTGTATCGCACGAAGACAAGGTCATTGAGGCGTTGTGTTGTCAACCTATTGCACTTCTTTGTGTGAACAACTTCGAACATGCTCCAATTACGTTCGCATCCAGAAGCACTGCATGGCTGACACAAAATGCGGATGGCTAGCTTTTGAAGATTTGGTGTTTTTGCACCATAATCTTCCCACCACAAATCTGCAAATAAAACATTTATAATTTTGTAAGTTAACTAAGCTTGAATAAATAAAAGAATTCTAGACTTCTAGTTTCTAGTTCTACGTGTAATGAGACTAAATACAAATGACTCAATTTATTTTTACCTGGCTGAGAAGTGTTTCTTCTTTTCACACATAGAGCCGAAGAAAAGAGCCTCCCCTCTGCAGTCTTGTAAATCTGCAGCTCATCAACAATTGCATCTCTAATATCTTCGTCAGATACCATCCTCTCTATGCATGTATTAAGGCCATCCATAACCTCCTCATCAGCCTTAAATGATGGGGAATAGAAAAACTTCGGGTTTAGGTAGTACGCCGCTGCATGTATATGTCGATGAAGTGTCTTGTTCCATCTCCGATCAATTATGCGCCAAATGGGTTCATATTTTCGTTGATTGTGCCCATAATATTTAGCTATGGCCTCCTTGGCCACATCCATAGCCTCATACAAATAACCCATTGGGTTTTTCTCCCCATCCACCATCCGTAGAACTCGAACCAAAGGCTCTGACACCTAAAACAAAATAACATATATATTTAAAATCAAAATTAATAAAAAATTATATAACAAATGATAAATAAACAAATATTCAAGTTTAGATTACCTTCATGATTTCTTCCATTTGCTTTGCAAACATATCATCAAAAACGGTCTTCACGACCCTTTCCCCTTCGGTCTTCTTAGCATAGGGAGACTCCAACCATCGCGTGCTCACAAACATCTGCTTAAGGGATGTTAATGAGGTTGCAATGCTCTGCAATGTAATGAAGTTTGTGGCAAATCGTGTGACCCCTGATCGCACAAGCTCCTTTCCATTGGTGTGCTCTCTCATCAAGTTTAGCACCCAAGTGTGATTGTAGATGAATTTTGTAATATTTCTTGCGTCCTCAACCACATTTTTCACCCATGAGAGTTTTCCTATGTCCTCCAATAAGAGATCCAAACAATGGGCTGCACAAGGGGTCCAAAAAAGTGTAGGGTGCCTCTCCTCAAGAAGTCTCCCTGCTGCTACATATGCCGCCGCATTGTCAGTCACAACTTGGACGACATTCTCCACACCCACCTCTTTCACCACCTCATCTAACATATCACACAAAGTGATTGCAGTTTTCACTTGGTGGGAGGCATCAATTGATTTCAGGAAGACCAACTGCCCACTTGATGCCACTAGGAAGTTAATCAATGTGCGGTTTTTCCCATCTGTCCACCCATCAGACAAAATGGTGCATCCTTTTTTTATCCACACCTTTTTTTGCTCTTCTACAAGAGTTTTGGTATGTGTGACGGAATCCTCCAACAATGGGCCACTCAAATCATGGGGAGTAGGAGCCTTGAACCCCTTCCCAGCAACAGTCAATGCAGTGACCAAATTCTCCCAATATGGACTTTTTGCCACATTGAAAGGAATGTTGTTGTAGTACCAAAAGTTTGCTGCAGCTATTCTTGCTTCATTGTGCATTTCTTTATTCCAAGCAGTACCTTCGAGTGAAGGTTGTGAACCAGAGTACTTCGAGGAACAAAAAACATTCTTTGAACTACTATCAGTGGATGAACCCCGTCCCAGTGTTTGACCTCGTGGAGTTGCGGCATTAGAAGATGCCCCAATGTCAAAACCTTCCCTCGCTTCCCTTCTATTTGCTAGGGTTGCAAGTGCATCAGCTTTCCTCTTATTTTCTTTTTTTTTCTCTGCATAAGTTGCAAGGTAAGCAGACAACTCTCATTGAGCCTCAGGGAATGCTTGATTGCACACTATCACTTCATTCCCTGGTATCCGTGCAATGTGGAACTTAAGGCGATAAACACCTCCACTCATCTTCATGCCACAATAATTGCATATAACACAAGTGCCCTCTGCTGGTTCACAATGCTTCCAAGAGGGGTCATTTGATTTAGGCTTACTACGAGCAGCTGAACCGGAACCGGATCCCGATGCCATTCTACAAAACAAAACAAAAAACAATTGTCTTAGATTTACAAGCCTTAGAGAAATTAAATTGTATGACCGTGATGAAATTAAGAATAAAATTGCTATTGCATGAAGAAAAAATTACGAAAAAACTATATTGAAGACGTTAGTAAATTATGAATCATGATAATTTCATAGATAATATTTTTAAAATCGTTATACAATATTGATTCTTGAATATACTATTATTAATATATAGAATATACAGTATTTATACTTAATAGTATAATACTTAATATTAATACTTATAGTATTTATTAAAATTTAATATTAATATTACGATTATAGATATAAAGGCACTATACAACTCGTACAATATACAATATTTAGTAATTTACGATTACACTTACAGTATTTACTATTTATAATACATATTAATATATATTATACAGTATTAATATTAATATACTATAGTCTAGACTCTATTATACATTAATAATTAATATACGTATTAATATACTATTATACAAAGATTTACTATTACTATTAACTATTAATATTAATATACGGTATTAATATACATTATACAATATTTTTATTTTTATTGTAATAATTTTATTAATACATATTAATACCTGCTGGAAATGGGCACGAAATGACCACGTGAATTGCTGGAAATGAGCCACGAACTGTCGGAAATGGCCACGGAACTGTTGGAAATGAGCACGAAACTGTTGGAAATGGCCACGAACTGATCTTGCGTGCCACGAAATGAGTCGAATGCCCTCGCAGTAGCAAAAACGAAAGTCGAATGAACACGGAATGAGTAAACGCAAGTCGCTGTTGCAAAAACGAATTCGTGGAAAGAGAAAACAAGATTAAAAAAAACGATTTGGTCTATTTTCGTATTTAACCCTAGGCCACGTTTTTCCCCACGATTTTCGCCGATTTTAGCCACGATTTTCAACGATTTATTAGGGTATTTTATCGTGATTAATTGGCGATTAATCGGGATAACAAAAATCGCGATTTTTGAGAAGTTTAATCGTTTTTATGAAGGAAACCGATTTATGAAACATAGCTTTTCCTTATAAACATTGTGTCCTATATTAAGTTTTGTAGATAAAGCTACTCGGAGGGAAACACACTACTAGTGCTCCGAAAATTAAATATTTTTATTTAGGGTTAAACAACTGCGAGCTGGCATGAAGGATATAGTAGAATGTTTGTATTGACAACATTTGTGAGCCATAGAGATTTGTAGATATCAAGGCTGAATGAATGGCGTTGGGTTTTGATATATAATGTATGGATTGAAGTCTTTGTCAATTGATGTGACTAGTATCAAGACCTGAAATCTTAGTTTCACAAGACATTATTGCTATGAAAATGCTTATGATTGAATCAATTGGCCTTTTCTCATTGTCATGTTGAAAGAACTTGGCTGTGGCATCTTCTTTATTAATGTCATGCAAACATTTTCTACCAATGCCTCGGTATGTCTCCCCATTAATTGTGCTATATCCGATGAAGTTATCCACTTTATCAAACAAAACTTCCCATTAGCATTAACTTTGTATGCTCTTGTGATTGAAGCTTTTGGGTACTTGGTTGCTAGACATACTGCAAAGGGTACCATTGGTGGTGTCTCTCTTCCAGTACCAGTGCTTAAACAATAAAAGATGATGTCATTGTCAAGGGACATGCCTCACTTTTTGTGCCAGAGCACTTGTGTTTTCAGTGAGTATATCCCTTTGAAAATCAACCTCTTTAATGCACTTATTAATCCTACATTTCTCTACGGGTTTGAGGTTTGGGGCCCTAGTTTGGGTTCTTCTTAGCGGGCTCATATAGGGAGGTCCAGACTCATGCTTTACTGTATGATTCATTGCAAAGACAATTACTATGTATTGTAGATGACATCATCATTTAGTCTATCTCAAACATCATCAGTTACATGGAATGAGGATTCCTCTTGGCTAGTTGATGTTGTCTTCCCAACATTTACATGCTAAGAATAAGCACAATATTTGTCAGGGTAAAAGGAGTTGCCATCTTTGTGCATTGTTTTGGGCAAAGACAAACAAATAGTGGGTTGGAAATTCATAGGTAGCAGTAGTGAGGGAAAAATTTTGAGTTCTTGGGCTTTCCCTCTGCAATTCAAGCCTTGCCTACTGATTTATGAAAGAATGTTTTATAGAAGGTTGATACTTTCAAAAGTGCAATCTTGATTTTCTCTTTGTTAAAAAAGTTATCCATAGAAAAATATGAATCTAACTGATCTAACTCGTTATCTACCACATCTACATTTAGTTTTCCTTTAAACACACTAACATCTAGATTACTGGAAACCTAGGGGACTTGACCACAAAATTCTTTTCTTGATGATGAGTTTGATGGGACAACTCATTTCAGGACATCTGCAAATTGGCTGAACATGAATCTCCTTTTTCTATGAGTGCTTTTGAGATTTCATCTTTCATCATCGTGTGTAGCTCATCTTGCAATTGATTGTCCTTTTCCATCTGAACCTTGTTGAAATGGCACGGGAGATAGTTTGATGGGTCTCATGGTTTGACGTTGAGGCTCAGATACTCCAACCTTGTTCAATAGGTCATACAAGATGATGCATCACTTTGATACCATTGATTTGAAGCCCAAGAGATGCCCCTGTGGACATCTAATGCAGATTCAAATGTGTTATATGCGCATGTGGAAGCTATTTAGAAATATGCATAGAATTGAGACATCCTAAATGTGGATTTAGATGTGTTATATGCGTATGCGGAAGCTATTTAGAAATATGCAAAGAATTGAGAGAGAGATAATAGAATTGGAATTGTAAATGTGTTTATTTATGTGTGTCGTATACATGGCATACTCTTGAGAAAGATGTATGTATGTCTATCTTCTACTATGATTGTTGTCTAAAGGTATAGATGTGTATACATATATTATAAAGCCATGAAGGTAGAAAGAACCGTAATGGAAGTTGAAACACTATGGGACTCTATGTGACTCTTCACCTTTTGACCATTATGTGGCTAGATTGAAAGGTGCACAATATGTTGAAAGATTCCTTGGCATAGTGACAACCTTGGGAGTGCCATGTGGTGTGGCACATAACTGAGTTGAACGACGTCATTGAGATGTTAGGAATAATATTTTAGTATGAATATTAAATAAATAACAAACTTCCGTAAGTTGTTATTTATTTGGTTATTTGGTTTTACGAGATTTGTGGTGGTTGGAACCACTCTCGTTATTAGGGAAATTTGTTTCAGCTTCCCTATTATTTAGGAGTTTGATGTATTATTTATATGGCTGTTGCAAGTAATAATATTGCTCTTGATTTATTAAATTGTTTTCATTTGAAGCTCTGCCTTCATTTGGCATCAAAGTGGGTGACCGATCTGAATTTTTAGGTCTTGTTCATCATTTTCAGAGCTAAGCAATGAAGACCATGTGCTGAAGCTCACATTCGACAGACTATTTGTTGCTTGATCAACAGAGGAGTTGTGCAGACCACGAGCAATTATGTTGTCACTTATTTGTATCATATCTAATTCTCATTTTTGTTTGGTGCATTAAAACATTCAGTATCTACAAATACGTGTTTTGCGGCTGCATACTTTTGTTTAGTCTTTACTTTGTATGAAGACTAAGTGATTTGCAAAGGAAGACAAATTTACAGAATTTTTGTATTAGAAGCTTTAGCAGTTCTATTTTGGGAGCTCTTCCTATTGCAATCTGCTCAGCAAGGTTTTTTTTTTGGACTATGTTCTGTTGTGGTGTCTCAGCTTTTGCAAATCTTGGTAGAATTCCACGGCCTGCATGCTAATTGACACCATCCGCCACATCAATAATGTTGTTCATAAAAAGGACACAAATTTTTAGATTGTTGATATTGGATATTAAGTGTTTGTGTTTTACATCTGTTAGCCTGACCCGCCCAAAATTGTTTGCTATCGTATTAAACATCTGCAGGTTCATCTACCAAATCAAGGCGAGACAAAGGTGCTTCTGAACATATTACAGTTGATAAATTTGAAACAATCAACAAGTCTCCTTTATTTGATTGTGCATCACACACCAATTGCGGCCTCATCCCAACGTTTTGCCAGCTGTAATATTGTTAGTCGGTTTATCTCATATTATTTTCCCTTATCTATTTTAAAGTTTGATTATTGTAAAATTTGTAGAAAGTAATTAAATAGTACTTTCTTCATTTTATTAGTCAAGTCATTTGTAATGTCCCCTTTTTCAAGCATTAATTAATTAATGCAATTCGAAATTAAATTGGGGTAAAATCGATTTGCACATGTGGATTTAAAAAAATAAATAAAATAATATTTAATTTGTGCAAGTTGAATTGGTTAGGAGAAAATCGATTTTTTATTTGGAGAAAAAAGGGATTAAATAAAGGCAAGTCGAGTTCCTTGGAATTAATTAATTATTTTTATTTGAACAAATCGACTTTATTTGGCATAGGTCGATTCCTTTGGGCATCATTTATTAATATTTAATTCTCCCATGCATTCTAATTTTTAAATATTATTTGGGGAAATTAACATTTGCAATGGAGTTGACTTTCGGCTATTTTTAAATTAAAAGACTCTCTTCTCTAGGAGATGACACCAAAAAGGGAGAAAACTTTGGAGATTGAGCAAGGAAATTCTATAAAAGGAGATGATGGGCACCCCTTTTTCGCATGTTGACGGTTATTATAACTTATCTTCATGCTTGAAGAGGGATGTATGCCCACTAGTGATCAAAAATAAAAGGTGTTCATCAACACCACCAATTGTGAAGTGTGTGTGCCCTTTGAGAGCTTTGAATTGATGAGTTATTTGCATTTATATTCCATATATGTGAGTCGCCATTTTTGGAGAGTGCATGAGCTTGTTTGGTGAGGGTTTTGTGTGAAGATTTCAATATGATTTTAGCAGTGGTTATTGTGCATCAAGTCGACTTGTTTGGGAGGTATTTGTGGTGCAAATTGGTGGTATTTGAAGCAAGTTTAAATCTGATATTTTCCAGCATACTTTTCTAATTGATATGGCCATGATTTGATCAATTTTTAGCTTGCATATGTTGCTGGAAATTACCTTTGTTGAATCAACTTGTGTAGAGGTATTTTGGCAATCATTGGAAGGGTTTTCTAATAGTTTATGAGCTCTTTGTCATAAATCATTTATTGCAGATCTGAAAATAACATTTTTTGGGCTGGAAAGTGAAGGGGAAGAGTTGGAATTAATTTAAATATTTTTCCTTAACCCTAGCGACTTGATTTGCAGATTTGGGGGCAGATTTGAGTGGGTTTCAGTGGGTTAAAAATTCAAATTGTTAGTTCATTTGAAAGCTCATAATTTTATCTTCCTTCTGCAATTTATTTCATTCAAAAAGAGCAAATATTGAGGGAGATTAATTTTCGAAGTTTGCAGTCATTTTCAACATATTTTAATTTATTTTACTACTGCTGCAATTTAATTGGTTAAAGAAGTGTTTATTCCGACTAGTTAGCCCATCTAAACCCTTACCTTGGCTCACTCCAACCCCATTTGGGTTGTATTGAAGCCGACACTGGGTTAGTTGAGGTGAACCTAGAAGGGTTTCTCTTCTAAGTTTACTTCCATTGCAAGTAGTTTAGTAGAATTTAATTAATATCCCAAAAAGGGATATTACATCATTACTTGTCAAGACATATTTGTAAAAGTCGGTTTATCTAAGTGTGTCATTTCCATATTAAAAACACAAACAAACAAAAAAATTGAATCAAATTTTGTAAGAATGCATTCTCGGTTGAAACCGACGTCCACCAAGTTTGTTAAAATTGTGGGGAGGAATATGGAAAAGTCTATCTCCATTGAAAAGTTTGAAGGAAATGACTTTCATACTTGGCAACTTCAAACTCAATTGATTCTAATTGAAAGAGATCTCTGGGATGTTGTTGATGACACCGCTACCCGACCGACTGGTGGTGACGAGCTCAACAAATGGAAGATCAAAGATAAAAAGGCATTAGCAACCATTGGCTTAGGGCTTTCAAAGCCATATCTACATCATATCGATCTAAAGAAATCTTCTAAAGATATTTGGGATACATTGAACATGCTCTTTGGTTCACAAACATCATATTTCCCTCAAGAGCCGCCTCCCCATCCGCATTCATCGTGGATCAATCAAAAAAGAAGAGGTCTTTCTGCTAAAGTTTTGTTCAACAAGTTCTTATCCTCTTGCTCTATCCTAATAGGCCATTCCAAAAGAGGTCTCCATTGTGTCTCAATACCCCAAGGCTGATTATTTGTTTGTATGTAGTGTTTGATCTTGATCCATCCCTGCACTTGCATTTGTTCCTTAATTGGGTGAAGGTGAGGGAATATAGTTAAAATTGGGGATGACCTTCCCAAGAGTCCACCCAAAAATTGGCTGTATGACCATTGTGAACTATCCAGAACAACTTGTTTTTAATCAGATTTTCTCCACTTTTAATGAACTTTAAAGCGGAGATCCATTATTAGGGAGAGTTGTCCTGATAATTCTCTCTGGTCGGCTACTTTCCCCATATTTACCTCTGAAGTTAACAACCCACAGATCATCAGGAGAAGTTATAAGCCTCCAGTATAATTTGGCTGCCAAAGCTATATTCTGTTGAGTGGATGACCGAAAGCCCAGCCCTCCATGTTGTTTTGGTTTGCAGAGAGATGTCCATTTCACCAATGCCCATTTTTTCTTTTCCTGAGCTCCACTCCAAATTTTTTTCGATCGAATCCATCTTTTTCAAAATAGTAGCAGGAATATTCAAACAGATGCCACATAAATCGGCATTGCTTGGAGAACCGCCTTAATAAGAGTCATCCTTCCTCCTGTAGATAACCATTTGTTTGTCCATTTTTGAATTTTTTGTTCAAATCTGTCAATTAACCATTTCCAATCTTTGGGTTTATTGGGAGCTAAAGGAATGCCCAAGTATTTCACGGGAAGAACTCATTTCTGGAATTGAAGAATTTGCAAAATCTGTTCTTCTCGTCTTTGAAGATGTTCGAGAAGATGGAATTGAAGATGGAAGAACAGATTTTAAAAATTTAGAGGAAGATGGAAGAAGGGATTTTTAGAGCTGCAGTCAAGGGTGAAAATTCCCATCAGAAGTTGACTTCTTATTTTTAGAATTCACCCTTGCCAAAAAGTGCGACCCACCTTGGGTGAATAACAATGCATTTAATAATATTTATTAATGTTTATTCACCCAATTTTGGCGCCATAAATAGAAGGAAAGTCAATGCATGAAGACAAGCCAAAGTGAACTGAAGGTAGCATGCTAAAAATAAATAAATTAAATTTATTTAATGGCAGCCAACAACATGCAAAAATAGGCGCCCAATTTGGGTGAATAAACATCATTGTTTATTAATTAATTGCCAGGAATAGGAGGGGCAATTATTAAAAATAGAATGTTGAAGGTTATATAAGCAGGGGCTGCCATAATGATGGATTAATTAATTCTTTTAGCAAAGGAGTGCAGCCCGGACAGTTTTGGCGCCCAAAGGAGAAGGATTTTTGCTCAAAAAAGTGTTTTTCACTGCCGAAAGCTTCAAAGTTTGGCGCCTAGGGTTGGAGGAGTTTGATTTAAGCCTTGTTAATTATTTGCATGTTGGTATGAGTGCCCAGGTGAAGTTAAAAATATTTACGCTTGCTATGCATGCAAGCAAAGCCTCAAATTTTAGGGCAGCAGGCTTAATATGCAGATTTTTGTGATAAAAATCAAGTGTTCATGCTCTGGAATCCGTCTTTGTCTGAATTAATTGCAGGTATTCATTACAGGTGCTCATATAAGTGAAAGAGAGTGCAAATCAATGTCAGGTACATTGAATATGTCCTCCGAATCTGAAGAAATTGCCAGATCTGCACCAATTGCAAAGAATTCCGGCATAATTAAAAGAAAAAGAGTTGCTCAGACAAAGATTGCTCCAGCCATGGCAAAGCGGGATGAAAGGGTAGGCTCTGCGGAATCATGCATAGCTTCCAGATTTGTTGAAGTCAATGATACAGACACAGGCCATGCACCTATCACCGATTTAATTGTCAGATCTGCACAAATCGATCCAATTGCAAGGGCTTTCGCAAAAATTCATCCTCTTGTTTCTGACGCAGCCCGTGAAGAAGTCAATGCATGGAGAATTCCTTCCAGGATCTTGTGCATGTGCTCCCAATCTTCTAGTTGAAGCCTTCATTGAATTTGCATTCACCCGAGTGCTTTCCAGAATTTTTAATTGCTCATATGCAATTAAAAATAAAAATGATGAGTTATTTACGGAAAACATTGCACTGATGCATGTACTGGAGAAGAACTGCAAAAGCTTCAAGGATAAGAGGGAAGACAAGTCAAAGGCAACACCCGTAAGCAAAATCACAGTCAGCCGCTTCCAGATCCAGTTTGGTGAGAATCAAAGGCAAAAGAATCAACTGCATGCAGAATATGGAAAAAGGAACAAGACTAGAAGTGTTGCAGCTTTCTTCTAATCTCTTTTCCTCTTTCTTCTTCTTTCTCTTATTTCCTCCGACAAAGTAATTGAGCGATCAATTAAATTATAAAACTTAAGTGATTGGTTTAAAAACCATTACTTGAAGAGGTCATTTACTTGGAGATAGGTGGCAGACATGCAAAATAGAAGGTTTTATTTTCAGTTATAAATCATGCATGTCATGCAAAGAGGAATTCCGGGAGGGGGTCATAGTTGTTTCTTTTACAACTTCCACATGTGTCAGTTCAGTTATAATTTCCTATTTGTAACTTCCTCTCCATACACTATAAATAGAGGAAGAACCTACGGGTTAAGAATCAGAATTTGTAAGCAACATTCTTGTGTTCCAGACTTTGTCTGAAACCCTTGATAGCTATTTGAAGCAGAGGAATAAAAATGAGCATATTTCCGAAGAACTTTGTGTCGACGGTGCATTTTGTTTCTAACTTTCTGTCTTAGATCTATTCATAAACTTTGTGTTATTCTAGATCTAGATCTGAAAGTTCTCTTTGCTTATAATTATGTATGTTAATATCTATCTGTTCTGTCTATGTGCATGCAATCAACTCTGTAATCTATTGATTGGGTTGCACATCTTCCCTCTTTCTTTCCTGTGTTTTTATTATTTTCTTCTTCATCAGATATTTCCTTTTTTTAACAGCTTGCTTACTTGTTGCAAAACTATATAGCTATGGTTCATGAGCTACATAGTTAAAGTAATACCCACAAATAGATACTAGCATATTTAATTGACAAATCTTACACGGGAGCCTCACCGGTAAATGAGGGAGATTTATCTCATGATTGCCTAGGTTTTCAGCTATGCAGAAAATCTAGCCAACAAACAACAAAGGAGACAATGGAAAAGCACACATTAACCCAATGTATCTAATCGGGTGAAAAGTCAAAATACACCAAGACTTTGCTAAGGAAAGTCCAATCCACTCTATCATATGCTTTAGATAAATTCAATCGATGAACATTGATGGTTTTTTCGAATTTCCATTGAATGTAAAATTTCTGAGCCAAAGCACAATTTCATCATGAATATGTCTTCTTGGCACAAATCCACCTTGTTCAGGTGATATAATTTTTCCAACAAAGGTTTCAATCTCTCTGCTATAATTTTTGTTATTATCTTATATACCACATTGCAGAGAGCTATAGGGCGAAATCCAGATATATCTTCAACCTCTCTAGCTTTCGGAATGAGAGCTATAAAGGTTTTATTCAACTCTTTCAAAATAGTCTTAGCTGTTCTTGCCTCTTCCACCACCTGTATTAAATCAGATTTTATTATTTCCCAAAAGGTTTGAAAGAATTCAATCGGAAATCCATCTGCCCCGGAGTTTTTCCTTTCTGCATGCTAAATACAATTTTCCGAAGCTCCTTTTCATTAATATTTCTCCTCCATATTCACACTAAGGGGGGGAATGTTAGGAATAATATTTTAGTGTGAATATTAAATAAATAAAAACTTCCGTAAGTTGTTATTTATTTGGTTATTTGGTTTTACGAGATTTGTGGTGGTTGGAACCACTCTCATTATTAGGGAAATTTGTTTGTAGCTTCCCTATTATTTAGGAGTTTGATGTATTATTTATATGGCTGTTGCAAGCAATAATATTGCTCTTGATTTATTAAATTGTTTTCATTTGAAGCTCTGCCTTCATGAGATTCCAAAAATTTGGCATTTGTCAAAGGGGTCACTGCCCATTAACCCCGAACTAGCACACCCAAGGTCTAACACACCTCCATGCAAAACTGCAAAGGACAATTCACATCATGCGGTACCATCAAAACTTTGGCGCGCACTTGCATGGCGCCTTGGCTGATCTGCACATGTTGCATTACGCCACTACGAGAGGTGTGCTTGGCACCTGTTAGAGATGGATTGATGGTCTTGGAGGTACTACGAACTTGTGTGTGAGGTTCTAGAGTAACACAATCTTGGTGGTACTACAACCCTATGTGTGAGTTTTCGGAGTACCATAGTCCATTGAAGTGGAACTGCGTTAGCCACAAGCTATGAAGATAGGCTTGGAGGTACCACAAGAGCCATTATTGGCAGATCCTCTTGGATCACCCCATGCATAGTCAATGCCTCATAATAGATAACTCCATGGGGCAATCTCAAAAGATGAGGGAGGGTTAATGAAAACCACGTCTATAAGTCCCTTCCATACCTCAACACAAAGGTCAAGTGTGACAATCGCTTGGTTTGTAAGAACAACCCTGCCAAAGCACCATGCATAAGGTCCTCACTAAATGTGGGGAGCTTTTTTCTCTATCTTCAGTTTTTGTACCTTGTGTGATCTTGTAAACGTCTTATAGATGATATGTTATCATCATCCAATTTTCTCTTCTAGTGAACATTGTTGAGCTTGCTTCTCTTCTTCACTCAACATCTTGACATTTGCAAGTTCCATAGGAAGTCTTTGGAGATGGGAAGAGAAATCCCTTGTCTTATTTGGGGTCCAATGATGGACTAATATCCAACCTAGAAATTAGGTTGCACACCAAGATGTTGTGGTATCTTTTAAATGTCCTCCAGATGATATGTTATCATCATCCAGTCTTCTCTTCTGGTAAACATTGTTGAGCTTGCCAATTTGAGCTCTTCTTCACCCAACATCTTGACATTTGCAAGTTCCATAGGAAGTCTTTGCAGATGGTAAGAAATCCTTTGTCATCTCTGAGGTCCAATGATAGACAAATAACCAACCTAGAAATTCACTTTCATCATTTTGAAAATTCATCTTTTTATGGTGAAGCTTATGGGTTTTGGTCCTGCAGTGATTTTGTGATGCTTCAAGTCCCTTTCGAGGTGGTTATCTCCACTTATGCAGTTGTTTCAAGTTATTTGTTGTTTTCACAGGTTTCTTTGTAGGGGTGAACTCTTATGTGTGTGTGCATTAGTGAGCTATATTATCTCCACATTTCCGGACGGTAAATTATTCTCTTGTTGTAAGACTTCGACCATTACCTTTAAACTTCTACTACTTGAGTATGAATTTCTTTGTGATCCAGGTTCCTCTCACGAAGATTAAAAACAATCACATCTGAAAGGCTTAGGATGCTTTATGAGCATACCTTTCAGACAGCGTAGAAAATAAGGGGGCAAGTCATATTATTTTATTTTGTTATTTTTCTGGAGAGGTTTTATTTTCTTTCATGTCAGCCACTTCTTCTGTTAATTCTTCTTCTTTCTTGTTTATTATTCTCAGTCTTGATCGAGGAACTTCTACTTTACTATTATTATTTGCAGATGTCCTATAACTTGGATGACTTTAATTGAGATTGTTTGTCTTACATATGAATTATGGTCTTGAAACATGGTCTATAGCTGCTGGAAGACTTTCCTGTGCTTCACCAATAAGGAAAGCCCGTCATTTGATACTGCTAGAAAATTGTTCATTTTCCAGCCGCTAGAAATTTATCTTTCTGGTCAAAACAATTTTCGCTATTTAACTGATGTAAGACCATCCTTCAAGTTGGAAATAATTCTAAATATCCATCCAAGGGAAGATTGTCCTTTTATTATACTTAGTATCTGATGTATATCGCTCCTTATTGGTTATTATGGATTTTAGAAATCATGGCCTTGTGAATGTATCCGGGTTGGTTTTTAATATATATTTTGTTTTTGGACCTAACATGTTCTTTGATAAGTGTCTTCCTAGTTGATGTTGATTTTTCTCTAAGTGGATTTTTTTCCGAGTAATAGCTTAAAATTTGTGTATTGTTCAGACAACTTTTTTATGGCATGAATAGAGTTTTTTCTTTTCTGTTGTGCCTAGTGTATATTTCTTGTATCTGAATTTTATTTATCCCATATTGCCTGTCCAGATGGAATTTTTGGAGCAATGATGCAGGTAAAGTTAATGTTTCATGCTTAAGGCACCAATTTTTTATTGCTAGTCAATTTTTGTACATGGCCTATTAAACATATCTTAAGTTAGTTCTTTGTATTAACCTGGAGAATTTTTGCAGGTTCATTTGGTTAACGATGGTCCAGTTACTATGCAGCTAGATTCTGGAAAGGTCACCTGCACTAAAAAAACAACAATATCGATGCATCTGATAATTAACCGAATAATCTAATTCAGCTGTGATAATGCAGATGCAGAAACATTGCAGAACCTTTTCGCTTACTCTGTACGCAAGGTGCAGTCTTTTTCAAATCAAAATATATGATATACATGGCATATTGCCCCATTGCTTAGGCTGCTTTCTCTTACTCTTGTCTTATATCAGTGATTTAAGTTACTTCTTTCCTGTATGAACACTGACAGCACCATCATCTTGCGACTCGTGAATGGGTGCATACTTACAACCCCAAAACTGTCTTTTTGCCGACATCTTCCCTTGCATGATTTTACATCATGGGATGTTGAAAAGTTCCTATTATAGCAAACATGGGATTGAACTGTCATGTTTTGGTGAAATTGATTGCTAACTGTCAACAAGGATGAGTTGCCGCCAAAATTTATGCTTGTGATCTGTGTTATTTTTTTGTGGAAGATTTGGTATGATGACTTTTGACCCACTTCTACCGATCGTTAGTGTGCCTTGATATGATTAGGTACTGAAATTATGCAAATTCTAAGTAATTGTTTTTATATAGAAAATGTTACAAAAGTAAATTCTAGTAATTTGTTTTAAGTGGGGCTGCAAGGTTATTTTACGAAGTGTAAACAAACTTGGTTTGAGCAGAATTGTTTAACAATTAAAAGCTGGCTGTCAAGCTTATTTTAGAGTATATCAAACTTGATTCAAGGTAGTTAACAAATTGTAATGTCAAAATTGAAGTTTCTGGGTTTTGATTGCGACTCATGATGTATAATTATGTTTGATGTACTATGGAAAGTAAACTATCATATTTCACAAACACAATTTTTCCGGATAAACCCGAGTAAAAGAAGAATATACTTACATTTCAAGTCACACTCCACAATCGATGTATTCTTCTTTTACATGGTAACCTTGACAATTTGTTTTCTTAAAATTAGGATAGTATACTTTCCATTATGAATCAAACATGATTATGCATCATGACTCGCAATAAATAATTGTTTTCAAATCTCAGTTCCAAGTTGAAGGTTTAACATTTTCTCAAAATATAGCTTCCTTATTGAGCAACCTAATATTTAATGTAGCATATGATAGGATACACTATGATATGGAAAATCATGATGACATTGTCCTAATATGCATGAGGACTAACACAAACACACCAAACAAGAAAAAGAAAGATTAACATAATGCAAGGTTTGCCCTATTTAGCACCCATATGATTAATGATTGTAATGATGGTTGTCCACGAGCGTGATATATGCCAGGGGTTGGATTGAGAAAGCGATAATAATTTGGTATGATCTGTCAAAAACCGATTTAGGGGGTGTGCAAGGATAAAACAAGGGATTGTCTTTTTGTGTCTCGGTTTTTGCATTGTTTGAAGTTATTTTAGGTTTTTATTTTTGAGTTTTCAGATTTTTTTTGAATTTTTCTTATGATGTGACCTTAATCAAGGTGTGTTTTCTAGTGTCTACCTTTTCCCTTATTTGAGTTGCATGGTGCAAGAAACAAGATGCGAAACAAAAAATGAAGACAAGGCAGACTTTATAGCTACCTATGACAAAGTTTTCACCCACGCGGGATTGAATGGTTGACCGAATAGACAGGGAATTGGAAATGTTGATCGATGGTCCACTTCAATAGATTATGTGAAGGGATCGATAGGTTGATTTCACAAGGTTAGATGACTATGTGGTCGATAAGATTGAATGATCGATTAATTGGTTGCTTGATGGTTGGTGAATAATTCTCATAAGATTTACGAGTGAAGTATTTTGTATAGTATTTACCCTCAAGTGGCGGTGTTTTGGGCCACAAACTACCCCAACATTATGCGGGATGACAAGTGGCAATCGAAGAAATGATATAAAATGAACCTTGGGACATGAATGATTATGAAGCAAGGGAAATGTTGTCCCTAGCCATGTGTTGAAATTATCGATGTCCACTAATGTTTTACTTGGGAGAAGCAAAATATAAGTGTAAGAGCTATGAATGGTTATGACGAAAGAAAGGTAACTATGTAATGTGTGGACATGGTTTGAAACAAGATTGGTAGTAAACAAGTGATGAGATAAAAGGCTCAAATCATGAGACGAGATGGAATAAAACAAGAGATTGAACAAGGTCTAAACAACACCTAGCAACATATTATCCCTATTTCTCAAATGAGATCTAGTGTCTACGTGTGAAAATGAATTGTTTCTTGAAGTGAAGAATGACTAGCCAATTTGTAGGAATGATCGATTGAGATAGTTTATTGGTGGATAAAGGTGTGGAGGGCTAGTCATAATTTTTCCTATTGTTATCCAAACATTTATATCCCTTATGGAGATATATCTTATTATAGTCACAAAGCATTGCTTTACTTCCAACTAGAAGTCTATATCCCTAGAGAGATATTAGGAAACCCCTAGAGATGCTTTTGATATTGTTTTGACTTTTCTTTTGATTTTATTTTTTTGATTTGTTACTAAAAAGATATTTGTATCTTTATTGTTTTATATTTTAAGGGGTTAAGAACCACTATTGGCTAGATGGAAGGAGTGGAAGTGATTGAAGAGATGATATTGGCTAGGTGTCAACAGATATACCCGAGGAGTCTTCACAAAAGTTTATTAAGTGTATGATAGTGTTGGGATCTCTAGGAGGACAACCATTCTTTAATTTGAAAGGGAATGACATACTAAGGTCAAGCAGCTACAATAGAGACTATTGACTCACAATGTGTGCGACATGTCAATTAAGCCATGACAAGGGAATGAAATAACATATGAATGAATTGTGTGGTAACGATAGATGTGTCTTTGAAGGAAGGAAGTGTGGGGAGAAAATATGTGTGCGATTAAAGTTTTATTAAAAAAATTGTTTTGAATGTTTCGATGGTTTTTATTTTTTTATTGTTTTTATTTTTTTGTTTAGATATTTTTGAATTGCTTTTTTTTGTGAGATTTAGATTTTTTTCATTTTTGGTTTTTTTTTTTTTAATTGTTTAGATTTTTGATGTTTGGATTTTTATTGAAAAGTTCTTACGTCCAAATTGATTTCAATGTAATGTCCCTTTTTGGGGATCCTCCGGAAATAGCCCAAGGCTGAGCACAAAGGACTGAAATCAGATTTAGGGCAGGTTGTAGATGACTGACAATGACTGTGAAAACCCACAAGAGCTGCCAACAATTTTCCTCCTAGGGTAGCGACCCCTTAGGAAGATTCAAGCACACTTTTCTATGCACAAATTCACTCAAACCCTTGGAAAATATGCTAAAAATTATAAGAAAATACCAGCAATCATTAGATGCAAGAAAACTGATTTTTAGAGGCTCACAAGTGCTATTTTGAATTTACCATGAAACCCTTCCACTGCAACAATTAAATAATAATTCCATAATTGAAATAACACTTATATGCACCCAAACAATCAATAAAATGATAGATTTCACCTTTAGAAATTATGGAGAATCCAACCATGCAATTAGATCACACAAAGACCAGCAATATCCTCTGAAACACTCTCCCAAGCAAGTCACCTAGGGCAGAATTTAATTATATGCAACAAGAGAGAGATTACAACAAGAGATAGTGTGGGGTTTCGTCCACACAAGATTCTCCTCAAGGGGTTTCGTCCTTGAGAGAGCCCTCAATCAAGGGTTTTCGTCCTTGAGAGAGATAGAGAGATGCTTTACAAGCAATCCACTCCAACCAAATTATCAAATCCAACCTACTCTCAATTGGCCAAGCAACCTCCTTTTATAACAATAAGGGGTGCTACAATTCAAATGATGGCCGACTTCAAAAAGTACTTTTTAATAATCTAATTTGTATTTGGAGCCTACATGCTCAAAATACTTTATTTTCTAATTAAATAAGTTCTTCTATTGGAGCACTAGGCTTCCCAATAGTAATACATGGTAAAAATAAAAACAACTACTAAATTAACATCAAAACATCATCAAAATCTTCCCCTTGCTCCCTTCCTTGGACCCACGGGGAGAAGAATGGGTCAAGGTCTTCAAGAAAGGCTAGTCTCCAAAAAGGGACATGACATTCAATGTCGTATGTGTGGTCCCCAGTGGAATACCAACTTGGACTACCATGAATTTTGTGATAGCCTCATCATGTTGAAAGAAATCGATTGGTATGTGATTTTGTTGGTCTTGTTTGATGGCTTAGGGTATGGATGGTTAAGTTGGATTGTTTGGACAATGATGCCATGAAAGGGGTTCGTGGTAGCAAGATCTTTGTAAGTGGCCTTGTTTTGATGTTGGAAGAGGATTCCTCGTTGATAGTGGGCATGTCACTAACAACATCATGCAAATTGCGTAAGGCTTTGCATCCCACACCATAACAATTTTGGTTTTGATGAGATTAAATGGGTTCATGGATTCCTTGTTCATTGATGTCTATTCCTTGTCCTTAATAGTTCATGATTATGAACATCGTGTTGGCCATGGGGTATTTGTTAGATTGGAAGCAAGATGACAATTTGTTGTCATAAGGCCATGAGCCGAGGGAAATTTCAATTTCATCTACCAAGTAGTTGGTCTTAACGAAGGATGAAGTGTCAAATTGATAAAATGTTTGATCCCTTTGTGTGTGCATGTTATACTTGCCATGGTTTTTAGGAGATGGGAGAAGTTTGCCTACATGCAATTTTTTTGTAATTTCACATTCTCTTAATTCTTTGGAAATGGTCATGAAATGGGGTTTGGATGGTGGATTTTTGGATGTGGATGGGAGTGTATCTGGATGAATGTAGGATGAAGGCTTGTTGGCTTTCGATGTTTCGATTCAAGGGTATTTTTATGCTTAGGCATCTATTACTAAGGGATAGATGTGCAACCAATGTTTAGTATTGCAATGGGTCAATGTCATTGGTGACTCTCGACTCTTAAAGGACCCTATACAAGATGTCCCTATGAATAATGGATGTTTTGAGAAGATCTGAGATGGAAACATGTATAGGAGTCTTCTTGAGTTGTTGGATAGTGTTTTGTTGGTTCTCGGAGTAGGTAGAGGAGGCCATTGGATGATGATTTTGTTGGTTATGATTTGATTTTTATAGGATCGATGAAGCCTCGTGAAAGTATTGTATGAGAAAGAAGCTTTGATTTTGTTGATGTTGTTTGTTTCATTTGGATTGGGAGGTGGATTGGTTCAATTGGGCCTAGGTAACATATCTTATTATGGATTGTGTGATTTCAATGCATTATTATAGTCAAGTTGGATATCCCCTCAATTGTTTAAGTTTTGGACATGTTTTTTCAGTTTTAGGTATTTGTTTGTCAAATGCCCTTGGAATTGATGGTAGTCACAATATTCATTTTCCATGTACCAAGATGGATTAGGTGTGTTTTCATTGAAAGATTTTGTTTTTAGATAAATGATCATCTTTTTGTTTCCAATCGATGGAAGACGATGGTCAAATATTTACCTAAGGACTGTATTGTCTTTGTTTAGTTTCTTGTTTAGGTTTCCCCCTTGGGATAGTTAGGTGAGGGTTGTTGGTAATGGATGGTATATTTTTATGGATGGGTGGATTTTGGATTTTGTCGATTAGTTTTTTAGGATTGAAATCGGACGGTGTTTTAGCTCCTAGGTTTATGAGCTTTAAGAGGATGTTGTCTTTGTTTTAGTATTGGATTTGGTCAATTTTGGTATGATTAGGCTCAATATGATCAACATTAGATTCACATTGGCTTGAAGGACTACGAATATTTGCATTATCATCTTGACCAATGGTTGGATTGTTAGCGAAGGGATTTTTCGTTTTCTAATTCTATTTGATTTGTTATATGATTTCAGTGCCATTGATTTTGCTTGGGTTTCATTTGGTTTTAGCAACGATATGACACAACAACAGATACAAGCAAGCAAAGCTAACAACTTATGTTAGATAGATGGGTGCGTATTCATGTAGTGGCCCATAAACATACCTCGAGGGTATTGGTGGGTGTCTTAGGGAATGTTGTTTTCCTAGCACTACTACACATTTGTGGCCAAAATGTTTGTATGTTAGGATAAACAAGGTTGCCAGGAGTCATTGATATATCTTGCGGTATGTGAGGCCCAAATCTATAATACAAGGAGTCCTTTCTAAGACCCGAGTAATGGCAATAACTACACACCTCACTTGAGAGGAGCCAAGTAAAACCGAACTCCTACTTAGCCAATAACGAAAGCTCCTCTAAGGAAGTTATAAATCCTTTTGGAACATAGGATTTGGTTGAATTCTTAGAAGTCAAATATAAGTCGCTAGAACTCGAGAAACAAAAAAGTGTCTTAGTTTTTTTAATTCTCAAGGTCACCTTGTGGTGTAAGAGAAGAGCATATGCAACATAATACAAGGGATGCATAAAACACATAAGAAGACAAAAGTAAATAAACATGATTAATTAATTAAATGATAATGTTTAGAATCTCTTCAACCAATGAATTTGCAAGCAAGATGTTAATAGTTTAATTTTTAAGACTTTGAAATGCAATTTTACTTCAAAACAGGATAGAACAAATCCAAAATAGAAAACAAAATTGACAATTTAGTTACCCAAATGATTAAAAATGATGAAACCCAATGAGATGATCGTTGAATCAAAACCCTCTTTCGCAACAATACAACAATTTATACCCAAAATAGATAATGTTACAAAAAAACAAAAATGTTAAAACCTACATAGAACTATCAAAAACGTCGAGATAATGCTCATAAATGCTACTAAGAAATCAAAAGCATCACACAAATTTCAGCAACATTAGCAACTGTAAAAAGGTGTCAACAATAAAAAACATCACATATCCGATAAAAAAATGTTATGAGCACAAACGAAATGTCATAGTGATATCAAAATTGTTAGCACCCTATAAAATACCATAAAAATAAAAAAATATGCTTGACTATATTAGAAATGTTACAACAATTTTAAAATGTTATGAAAAATTAAAAACACTAGTTAGAAACATCATGACATATATTAGAAACATTACAACAAAATTAAAAATGTCACGAAGAAATCAAAAATGTTAGGAACTTGCAAAATAGAGTTAAAAGAAAAAAATGTTGTATAAATGATTAGAAACATTAGGATGTTAGTTGAAAACGTTGCAAACATATCTAAAGTGTGACATTTCTTCCAAAAGACCTACATAGATACACAAATAAGAAATGTTAGGATTCTTATGGGAGACACTAATCTCAAAGGTGGAAACGTCCAACACACGGACACGTACATTGATATATAGATAGACAAAACATATGAGAAAATTTTGATAAAAACCTAAAAGATTAATGGAAACGATAGAATTTTGATGGGTGTTCCAAATGTATACATACAAGGGTTAAATATATAAAATAAAGGAAATTAAAGAAAATCCTTAAGCTAGGCCTAACAAAGTACCTCAAGATTAAGCTAAGAAGAGAAACCAATACACAAACATAATAGAATGCAAAACCTCTCCTTGTTGCACATATATGCTCAATGGATGTGGATGCTCAAGCAATTTGTGTAAGATTTGGGAAGTGTGCTTGTAAGGAAGATGTAGAAAACGTTTCTAAAATGGAAGGATTTCTAAATTTGGAAAGGCTCCTATATGGGATGATTTCTTAATTTAGTGAGGTTTCCATAAATGGAAAGCTTGCATGCGAGGATGGTGTACATGTATCTTTAGTAGGTATTTTATATAGGTTTTAATTGAGGGAGGTTATTTGATTTTAGTAGATGTGGGATAATGGAAATGTAGGATCAATGGCTAGTTAAAAGTGATTAAGAGTGGTTAATTAGGCATGAGATGTTGTGGGATGTATGATGTGATGAAGGGGATTTAATTAATTAATGAAGGGGTGTCAATGGGATTCATTTGTCTAGGATTGATTTATGAGTGGAATATTTGGGATGTCTACAATATCTATATGGATGTAACTAATTAGTAAACTTGATCTCTTGAAAATGGGAGACAATGGATTGATGTGCTTAAGCTTGGCTTGACTTAGCTTTGAACGTTCCTAGAATGTGATCTTGATTAAGTTGCAATCCAGGGACAACACACTAATGAAGGAGCTTAATGTAGTATAGAAATCAATTCACATTGAAATAGCTATATAGACAAACTAGTTTTATCGCACTTCAAAATTTATAGAAATTGACAAACTCCATAAGAGAGATGTATGCACAAAGTGATCTATCTCTTTATTCGAGACAAATTTGTTTTACAATTATACACTATATACTATAAAAAAGCTGCTAAACATAAAATAATTAGGGTTTCGGATGCAAACCGAAAGGTCATCCTACATGGAGACCATTTGTATCCACTTTAGGGGTGGATTCGAAAATGCAAAAAGTGGAAAAATATTTCAAAATCTATCCTATTATTATTCTATTTTGTAGTGCTCCTTGTTGGGGTCATATCTCCTAGCCCATTGACCCAATTTGTGAATTGCAAGACTGTTGGAAAGATGATGAAGCAAACTCAAAAAAATTGATACAAAGATAACACTTAACCTATAGTCTTGTAGTTTGAAGTCCAAAATTGCTCAAGACCCTCAAAAATGTAAAATACTAAAAGATGCCAAAACCTACTAAAAATAGATTTCAAGACTTTCCAAAAATAACTTTTCAAAAATCCTCTCAGGAAAATTCATTCCTCCTTAAGAATAAATGGGCTCATCGATCTCAAAATTTTAGACCTAGTGTGGAAATGAATTCTCAATCTAGCTCTTGGTGAACCACTTCCCTTGGTGTGCCATATGCACTACCTTTATTACTCGGTAGAGTATGAGTTGTAGATGTTTCATGTCCTTGACCACCTTGTCAATGATTTGATCTAAGTTCATTGGTGTCGCATAGTGTGGGTTTAGCCTTATACTCTACAACCTGTTCACTAATGTCTTATTTATCTAAGAGAGGTGGATAGTATGGGCAGAGAAGCTCAACATTGAAAATGGATGCAACCCAAGGTAGGGTGGAAGATTAAGCTCAAATTCATTCTCACTAACTTTTTGGAGATGGTGTATTGCCCATATCATAGAGGTTTGAGTTTTCTATATGGTCCTCACTTGCGTCACTCTTTCAATAGATGTATCCTCTTGTCCCCCTCTTGGAATTGATGAGGGACACAATGGGCATCATGATGTTGTTTGCACTTAAGATTGGTTCTCTCTAGAATTTCATGAACTTGTTGCTAAATGTGTCAAAATCCACAAATTCAGTTGCCTTATCCACTTTTTATGAGAAGATTATTCTTGTAACATAATGGGAAATGTTACATCAATAAAGTCAATGGTTGAAATCTAAGACATTCCTGAAATGGGTTATGTCTCATGGAGCTATGAAGATCTCAATTGTAGATATGTTAGATATACACAATATTTTCATCCCATGTGCATGGATGTTTGGAGTGATACATCTAAAGAATATGCATAATCATGTGGTTAACTACCTCTACCTTCCCATTAGTCCGGGGGTGGAATGCAGTGGACTTGTTTAGTTTTGTGTCCATCATGGACAATAATGAAGACTATAATATCCCCACATATATGGAATTCTTATCTAACATGATGCTTTTTGGAAGGCCAAAATGAACCCAAATATACTCAAAGAATAGTTTTGTAGTCTCCTTTGCTAATATTGTCTTCTTGCAAGGTGCCAAGATTTTCATTTTTGAAAACCTGTCAACCACCACAAAAACATAGTCATGGCCATGTCTAGTGGAAGGAAGATCTGACATGAAATCTATTGTGATGGACTTCCATGGTGTTCCTACAATTGGCGGCAAATAGGTGTACAAGCGTTGCTTTCTTGTTAGCTCAATAACCGTGTAGGTTGTGCAATTCTTCATGTATTTGGTAGCATCATGATGGAGCTTTAGCCAATAGAAATACTTAAGCAATTTTGCCATTATTTTCAAGTGACTGTCACTTGACTACAATGAGCCTCCCAAATTAATTTTTGATGATCCCCTATAAGAACATAGAGGTGTCCCATGTTTCATAAAAACCCTTCCTATAAATGATAGTCTCGGGACATTTTTTACAACTGTAGTCCCCGATATATGTCAAAAAAATCGGTGGTCATGTTCATAACTTTGAGACCACTCGATGTCTCATGCCCACATGAGTCCGAGGATTGTTGTCAAGGATGTAATTGAGGGCCGACTCAAACAATCAAAAATTCAGTTGGCACTTCCCTTCTTGTTCAAGATGTTGAGATGGAATTGTTGTAGATAGGTGGACCATCTCTCGATGATAATCATTCAAGAATTTTGGATTAGGCTTGCATGAATTGCACAAGCTTTTGATTTATGTGTATGATAGCCATTTTTCTTAGAATGTGGTGTTTCCACTATTTGCAAGCTTGTGCAATGTCTTACAACATCTTTTTGTATGTTAGGCACCTACATATTGTGTCAAAGGTCTCAATGTGGTATACCACCAAATTCCCATGTTGGATGATGATTGTGCTTCATGCATATTATAAATCATTTGTTTCTATCTCAAATGATTGTTTTAAATCCGAAAATACCAGAATTGATGTTAAACATAGTCTTTCCTTCAACCATGTAAATTCCTTTTGTTGCATGTATGTCCATATGAACTTCATTTTCGCTCTTATGTGTGTTACCTAGTTCAAATGCCATGCAATGTGAATAAAACCAAGTATAAACATGCAATAGTAGTTGGTTAATCCTAAGAAACTATGAAGTTTTGTGATAGTCTTTGGAGCTAGCAAGTCTCGGATGACCTAAATCTTCTTTGGTTCCATGTGTACATTGTTCTCATTGATGATGTATGCCATGTATTGAATACTCTATGCCAATGGAACACTTATCAATGTTGCATGGATTTTATGTTGAAATAGGATTTGAAGTACTTATTCACATATTAAATGTGGTCCTCCCATGTCTTATTAAAGACAAGAATGTCTTCCAAGTACACAAAAATGAACCAATTAATGATCGTAGGATATCAGGTCATTGTCCTCATGAATGTTTTTGTGCATTTTTCATCCCAAAAGGCATGAACAACCATTCAAACAAGCCCTCCTTAGATTTGAATGCATTTTTCCAAACATCTACTAGATTAATGGGAACTTGATGGTGCCCTAACTTCATGTCAAAATTTTTGAAGAACTTTGCTCCCTTAAGCTGGTCCAGGAGGTCATCAATTCGTGAAAGTAGGTATCCATTTTTATTATGATTATGTTCAAGGAGCGATAGTCAATATAGAGCTTCCATGTCTCATCTTTTTTTGGAAAGAACAATTGGGCTCCCATGAGGTGATGCACTTGATTGAATGCACTCCTTTTGAATCGGATCTTGGATCCGACGCTTGATTTTTTTCATTCTCAAATACTAAGTGTTTGTATAGAGGCCCATTCTCAAGTGGGGTTTCAGGGGCCAGTCAATTATATATTTTACTTGATAATGCAAAGGCATGCCTATATGTGGTATGAATACATATGTGTATTCAAATATCATCCGATCCATTTGTTTTTGATGCATTGTTTGGCTTGGTGTGAAATCTCTTGTGGTTGTTGCAACCTTTTGCTTATCATCAATCTTTATCATGAGTAGGAAAAAGGTCCTAGTTTGAGAAATCAACCTTTGACATTATTTTGCACTAATCAAGGCCATTGACTTAACAAGGGTTACCTTTAGGATATGGTAATTCTTACGGCCTCAAGTGATGATGGCACTTGTATTCCCACATGTACGATTGTTGAAGAATCACATCAAAGACATCCAAGTGTGCAACATCACATACCATCGCATCCTTGAATGGTTTGATTGAATACAGAAGAGGACGTTATCGATTCACTCGATATCTCTTCCTTGAATGACCTAACTGAAAGAGTGTGCTTGTGGGTGAAGATTTGTTACAAGATTTAGCCTCTTTACTATTTCCATATATATCGATTATTTTTACTCCCGCTATCTAGAGTAAAGTGAAGAGTTGCACCATTTTCCCGCATCTGTGAGTGAAATAGTCATTTTGTATCCTCTTTTGGTGAAGACACAATTCATGTGGTGGTAATAGTGGTATATGGTTATGTATCTATAATTATCTCCCCGTCTTCATGTGTAGATGGATTCTCTATGAAGACCTCTCCTACATCCGGCTCCCATAACTCTGTTAACATAGTTTTGTTAATGGATTGACAATTCTTTATGTCATGGTACCTACTCTTGTGCTTCTCACACCACATTCTTGTGTCTTTTCATGTATTTTGTTTCAATGCTTTCTTATTATCTTGTTTCTAAGGTAGTGCATCCTTTTGTTTCTTCTTAGTATCAACCTTCCTTTTTCAAATATGAAGGATATTTTTTTCCCCGCACTTGGACCTTTCTTCAACCTTGAATGTGTATTGATAAGCTTCCCTAGAGTATTGATGTCTATAATCTCCATCTCTTCTTAGATGTAATATGGAAACTTGATATAATTTTTGAGAATCTGATGCTTCTCGGTGTCCTGTGTACCCACTTTTTTTGAAAGGGTATGAATCTCATTAGTGTATTATTATAACTTCAAATCGTGTCGATGATGCAATTGGTGCAATTCCTTGAACTATTATTCATAATTCTTCATTGCATAATATTCCTCTTTGATAGGCTCTACAAAATTGTCCCATGTTTTTACGGGTTTTGTATTGACCGCTTACAAAATCATTATCATCATCTTGCATTGAGTAAGACTCCCATCATTTTTGACATGCAAAGAATCTTTCAGAGCGCAAATGCCATATTTTCATTATCAAAAAAATTATTGATAGAGAAATATGATTCTAGTTAAATGATCTATTTATCTAATTCATCAACATCCATTTTTCCTTCAAATAGTGGAATGCAAAAATTTACTTGTAGAGCTTGAAGGGTGTGTAGACACTCAATTTTGGTAACTTATCCTTTGAAATGACAAGTTTGACTATGTTCCTTGCAAAGACAAATTCTCACATTCTAAGTCCAATCAATACCTCTCTAGCTCTTTCTTGACTTTATTATCCCCACACTCTACTTTTTCATTAACTCAAGAATTGTTATTTAATAAAACAATGAATCATCTCTATGCATCTTTCAAGAACTTTTTGTTTCACATCACATGCTTCCTTTGTAGGATTGTACAATTTGGTCATGATAAGTTGTATGGCCCTTTCCGACATGTACGGTCCTACCTTTTCCCATATTTTGACTCTAATTTCAATTTGAATATATTTATTATGTTGTTTCATCTTCCTAGGGGTTTGCCTTATCATAATAATTCACCAACAAAAGGTTGATAAACAAGTTAATATCACTTTATTTATCATCTCGAAACTCTTATAAGCAATTATTGCATTTATATCACTCCAAAATCACTCAAGGCTCTCCTAGGTATTCTTAAATTAGTTTTACATCACTTAGAACAACCATTATTGTAGGTGTGAAGCTTTCAACCAGGTCAAAGATTCTAGCTTCCTCAATTTCCAAGCATGCAAAGGTCATAGAGACATATCTAGCAAGAGAAAATTCACTCCAAGAATTTTCAAAGGTCCTTAAGGAACAAAAGGGGTTTAGTCATGTAGTTAAAGCACACTTTGCATCATACTACTATTGTGTTGGATAAACTTTATACTCTATAATTTTCCCACAATCTTTGTGTCAAGAGACACAAGGGAACTCAAAGTGGGTTGCCTTAGATCACACTCATACTTGCGCATGCACCTTGGAGAACTATACAAGGTTTGATCCCACACAAGGACATACAGTGTAACACTTGGATTGGTTTGGCAGGGGTTGACCACCAAGGGTAGTCCAGACTCACCACACATGGATTTCTCCTTTTGTTATCTAATGCATTAATGAAGGGTATTATAGGAATCTAGGGTTTTCACTTTGTTACAAGTTGTGCGATAAGAAGTGACATACATTGAGGTAAATTTACATACAAGTGAAGGGCACATAAAGTTATAAAGCTCACTATGGAATGATCTAAGACCATACAAAAGGTTTAAGATTGTAGATTCATCTTGGAAGAGTAGTACAGGTCTTGCACTAGCCCAATTTTCAGTTCTAGTATCAATAAAGCAAAGCATTTCTAGTTTGTTACCACCATGTTCCACTTGTCTCGCACATCCAAATCTCCTTTGTTCCGTTATGTACAACTAAGTCTCCATCTCTTCTTGTATATTTGAGTTATCATTGCATCATTTATCATTGTTACAAGTATTCATGTGTGATTTTGATTATGCATAGTAACTTGTGAATTAATTAGGTCGAATAGCTTCTTAAAATGAACCTTGCATCATATACATTGTTGTGTACATTTCATAACATAATTTAATTAGGGTGTAAATAGGGTTTGTGTACTTAGGGTGTAATTAGGGTGTAAATGGTTTACTTGATGTGGTTGAAGTTATGGTGTGGAGCTAGGTGCAAGGATGACCATGAGAGGACATTCGAAACTATGTCATCATACCCCCATTTGCTACTCAAGAGATACATCAAGTAATTATTTGATGGAATCTCCCTTTCCTATCACATTGCTTAAGGTCATATAAAATGACAAGGAAAGTAATCCAAAGGATTACAAGCCTCAACACCATGCTTATAGTATTTTGACTTCATCAATTCGACATGCAAGAATGGAACAAACTTGTTCTAAAGATCATTGATCTAGATTGAATTGCAATCTATTGACAACACACTAACAATGGTTCTTAATGTGTTATAGTAATCAATTCATAATGAAAGGGTTGTAGAAAAAAACTAATTTTATTGCAATTCAAAATGTATACAAATTTGCAAACTCCATAAGAGATATGTATGCCCAGAGATTTATCTCTTTATTTAAAACAAGTTAGTTTACAATTATACAATGGAGAATATGAAAAATACTAAAAATATAAATGAAGGGTTTTATATGGGAACCGAAAGGTCATCAAAATGGATGCCACTCATATCCACCTTAAGTATGGATTCAAAAGGATAGAAGTGAAAAAAATCAAAATCTAACCTAGTATTAGTATATATGTTTTAGTGCTCCTTCTTGGGGTCATATCTCCTAGTCAGTTGACCTCACTTACAAACCAAATGACCTGTTAGAAAGATGATAAAGTGAACTCAAAAAAATATAGTATGATGATAGCACTTTGGCTATTTTCATACAATTTGAAGCCTAGAAATGCTCTAAAGAGCCCCAAAAAAAAAAAAAAAATACTAATAACTACTAAAAATCTATTAAAAATAGACTTCAAGACTTTCCAAAAATAACTTTTCGTAAATCCTATTCTAAATTATAATAGGAAGCTTGACTCTTGAACCTAGTTGGGTGTTCTTCATACCTATGTTTGGGATATTCCTAGGTTATGTTAATTCTCTTAAGGAATTCGGGGAGCTTAGAGTTCTTTTAGAATGTGTTTTACGAGTATGCTCTTGAAAATGTTAGGTAAGGTAAATAAGTGAGTCGACTTTTTTATAGGAATTAGTGGGTTTAATTTCATGCTAAGGATGACGTGTGGATCTATGATTACATAATCTATATGGCCTTCATGCCTTGATTATCTTGTGACACCGCAAGTATCCAATGTTTCGGTGTTATTCGTATCTTGTGTATATACACTTGCTTATCTATATGTGTTCTCTAGTGCCTTCTGGGTGATTGTCTTGTGACACTCTGGGTGTCCTATGTTTATGGCTCTATACATCCATGTGACTACATTTCTATAATATTGATTATCCATCTCTACATTTTTATTTCTATTCCTATACATATATACTATTTCTACTCTTTCTTATAACATGTTGATTCTTTCTACACTATTGTAATTATTATTATACACATGTACTATTGTTTGTTGTGTGTGTTACATATTGCTTTCTTTGTGTGCCATGGTATCCATGATTTGTAACCCCTTTTCCAAGTATAGGTTCCCGCTTTGGCCACAATTCTAGCCTTCTATGTGATCCTACACAAATTATAAAACTTATTATTACACATGGGTCCACATTTTTTCTTGTGGGCTGCATACTCAAATGTTTTATCACACGTGCCACAAAACATGGGGATTCATTGGGATATATTCTATATCTACAAATAAATTACAATATATAGAAATACATGTTTATAGGATCCATATCCTCATAAATAAATATAAATCTTAAAAATGGTAAAACTCAATACAAGTTAAAAATGTACACTACAATCAAGACCATGGTATGGTCCCCGACCACACTAAGTATTCTCAGACACAGGGAAAAATACTAGAAATTTCTAGTATTCTCATATTTTATTAGCTATTTACAAAATTCTTACACATGTTCAAACATTGATTTTGTTAGTTCATAACACTATGTGGAACATGAATAATTCATTTCTTTTCCTCTACACTACTCAGACACAGTTGCAAGAACAGGTTTGGGGGCATGGGCCTTCTTCTCCTCTACATTATTCCAAAATACATACAATCATTCTCATCGTTACAACACACATGATGGTGCATGGTATATCCCTTCCTTTTTTATTAGATGGTTTTAAATTACTCGAACACTTATAACAATTATTAAATTGGACCTAGATTCGTCTAAAATAGTGTGGTTTTTGGGTTGTGGAAGATATCAAAGAGACTAATTTATTCATAGGAAGTCCTTCCTCTTCTCTCACAAATTTAAAGGGAAAGATATTAGGGCTACTAAACATTTCGATGTGCAAGTCATCTCTCTAATGGGGTACTTATCTCTCTCATGCGATCTTTGGGTAACATGCACTCAACACTCTAGTTTCTCCTTCAACATAATTGGGTATTGATCACCCCTATCATTCGAAATATAAACAACAATTAAAAATATATAATGTATAATGAAAACAGGCTCCTCCATTCTCAAAATGAATAGGTGTATTCCTTATATGTTCTCGCATCTTCTTTACGTTATTTCATATAAGTTCAAAGAGAAAAAAGTTATAAGCGTTATATATATTTTAAGTTATAGTTAAATTTCTATCATAGACATTAACTACACTCTGTATTCCAAGTTTCACTATGGAGTGTGCCAACACCACCACATTAGAAGACAACTATTAAGCAAAGACAATGTGTGTGAAAACTCAGTGCACGCTTTTCCTTTTAAGGATGTAATTTTCAATTACACAATTAAAGGGGGGAAATGTAGACACTCAAATTTGGTAATTTATAATTTGACAATCACAAGTTTAGTTATGTTCCTTACTAAAAAAATTCTCACATTTGAATTTTGATTAATACATCTCTATCTCTTACATAGGGTTAGACGACCCCCATTTCATCTTTAGTTTTTACACTCCATCTTACCTACTACAACATGTAACCCAAAAGGGGAAAAATATAGACAATAGAAAATGCACCTTGCACATAAGATTCCTTATTCGAAAATACCAAAAACATTATAAAACACAAAAATCCCAAAAAATCAAATAATCCCACAAAATGGGGATAAAAGGCAACTCTCCACCTATTTACCAACCCTCATGCACTCACGTTTAATTTTGTCACATCCCACCTACCCATGTGCATGCCCAATGCACTATGGACCCTATCATTGCACCCATGTGTGTCTCACTCCCCTATGCACTCCAAATCTATAAAATCACCCTCACCCACATCATTTCATCTCTCTTAGCAACTCTTGACATCCTATACTTGAGTTTTCTTGCTCTCTTACTTGCATATCTCATTTTTACAGTCTCGAAGAAGTGAAAGCAAAGAACAAAGGAATATCTTGCTTACTACGACAATCGTTCTAATGACATTTCAACACAAGCGGAATCACAACCGTGATTGAATAGTGATCTTTGTGTGATTTCGATGAATCACAATTGTAATTGTACTACTACGATCCGAGTATACTTGTCATTTTTATCTAATTTTTTCATTTTACATCAATAAACTGTCTTTTATCTCCTTAAAAGGGTTAGGGATCTGATTGAGGAAATTCCCTAGACATAAAAAAACAAACAACATTTTTCAAGTGTGTTTGTGTGCGGGTTTAGATTCGGATCTCGAAAGAGTTTTACCCACTTTATTCATTGAAAGAAACTACAATTGTCACTCTCTTCACAATGGCAGATAAGCCCATTTTGTTTTAGTACCATTGATTTGGATTTTTCATATTAACTAATCTATATTATAAGTGAGGGGTGAGGTTTAGAGTAACTCGGTGAGTCGCTAAAGTGAATCTTTGAGGTGAGTTAGAGTCGGGGAGTGAGTGAGAAAGGAGGTGTTATGGTAGGGGTAGTGAAGTGAATGCGTTGGAGGCATGTGAGGATGGAGTGAGAGTGAGGGTAGAGGTAATGATGATGTGGATGACATGAAAAATGATGAGAATAAACTATGTAATGAGGAAGGAAAATAATGCAATGTGAATGACACGAAAAAGGAAAATTAGCATAAAATTATGTAGATGGAAATTGATGCCCAAGGATGTTTGTTCCAAATTGCGGTGAAGCATGACATGGTAGGAAAATTGAATCGTAAGGGGGATGTATTTGTATGGACATGATTACAAAAAAGTGTATTTGTGGAAACAATGTGTGAAACCATATTAGTGGTGAACATGTGATGAACCCGAAGGAACAAGATATGAGACTATAAGTAAGCGAAAGTAGGATCTTGAATAAGGTCTACACCATACCAAGCGACATAATAACGCCATGTGACTCGTCAAGATTCTATGTGTGCACATGAAAGTTAATTACTTTGCTTGAAGTGAAGACCCATGAGATAGTGAGAGAAAACACAAGCCAACATGTATGTGTGATTTAAAACATGTGATTTGTGATTTAATGAAATGGAGGGTTATTGTAGGTCATACATTGCTCCACTACCACCAAACATCCATAGCCTTGAC